>OY776276.1:39723008-40005508 GCA_963675445.1 Linnaemya vulpina
ATGTTATTTTATTCACACAATACATATATAATATTTTTACATATGCATGCATGTTTGCAATTAAAAATTAATAATGATTATTATGTTTAATTGTTGCCCTGTATGCATGTGTTAAGATACTATATATTAAGATCATATTGATCATAGTTAATCTTGTATTATGTTAAAAAATTTTCTATATTAATATCAATTAAAAAACATTAAAAGAATTGTTTGTTAACACATACACATAGTTTTAATTACATTATAATATATAAATAATATTTATAATATTTATGAATTTTGTAGTTAGTATGTTTTAAATTAATTTCTACTTTTTATACATTTTAGAGTTATTATTTTTAATATATAAAAATTTTTGATTTGTGTTGTTGAAAAATTTGTATGTATTTATATAATTGAAAAGAAAAATTTTTTGACAATATAAAATAATTTCCTGAAGAAGCTAACCGAAGGCTAGCGAAATATCGAAATAAATATATATATTAATATTGAATAACCTAAAAACTTAAACAAATCTATTGATTAATAAACGAAAAAAAGGTTAAAAAATCAGATATAATAATAATATAACAGAGAGTCGCTGTGAAAAATAAATACAAAATCAAATCTATTAATTACTAAAAAAATGTTAAAAAATTAGATACAAGAATTATATAACAGGGAGTAGCTGTGTGAAATAAATAAGAAATCGAATCTATTTATTACTAGGAAAGGAAGAGGTTAAAAGATTGGATACAATAATATAACAGAGTCGCTGGGAAAAATAAATAAGATGAATTACGGATATTTAAAAAGAAAACCATATGCCAGATTCTGGATGAATAAATATGAAGAAGTAAGGAACAAAATAGTTAGAACAAAAGCAGGAATAACATTTTTGATGAGATGCAGGAATTCTGGAATTATACCAAATTTTATAAGGAATGCAACAAAAAACATCACAAATATATTTAGAGAGGGCGGATCAACATCTGTAAATATTAAAATATCAAGATTTTTGGAAGAATTTCAAAATAAAATTGTAAGATTTGCACTAAAGGGATTTCATGAAAAACTGAAGCAATTTCAAAGAGAGATTGATGTCATTACATCAAATTTAAGTATGATTTTTACAAGAGATGAAATGCAACAATTTAGAATATCTGAGGAAAGAATAAGAATTTCAATTAGTAAAAAGGTAAATATGAATCATAAAAAGAAATTTGAACATCTTAGGTATTTACAAGAGAAGGAACTAAATATTAAATTTAACAAGAAGTGGTTTGTGAATAAGACAAACTTAGATATACCAAAGGGCATACAGTGGATTCTTTCTCTAGGTCAAAAACACGCATTACCAGTCAGTAAAGAAGAGTTTCCAAAATTAAAAATGATAGCTGATGGAGAAGATTTTATTAAAACTATTGAGAATAGAGAAGAACAATAAATAGCAAGAAATAGATTTACAATAATTATTAATAATCATCTAAATAAAATGAGGATTAATAATAGAGACAAGTACACATTAGAAAAAGTAAATGAAGCTAAAAGATTTTTAAATAGCAATAGAAACATATTAATTCTTAAATCGGATAAGGGTAATACAACAGTTGCAATTAATAGACATGAATATAATCTAAGAATTGAAAATATATTAAGTGATAACTTCAGTTACAAAATTCTGAATAGGGATCAGACAGGAAAACTACAGAAGAAGAATAATGAATTAGTAGAAGAACTTTTCAAAAGGAAGATTGTAACACAACTAGAGAAGAATAGACTTAAAACAACGTCTGCAATAGCTCCTAGATTATATGGGTTACCTAAAATTCACAAAAAAGGATTTCCATTGAGACCTATTTGTTCGTTTATAAATTCACCATCTTATGAACTTAGTAGATATATTACAAATATTTTGAAAAAGATGAATGAAAATTCTATATATAATATAAAAAATTCATTAGATTTTAAAGAAAATTAAGTTAGATACTAATGATAGGCTTATTTCATTTGATGTAGTATCTTTGTTTCCAAACGTACCAATAGACTTGGCTATAAATAAAATAGAGAAAAAGTGGACTTTATTGGAAACATTTACTGAGATGGATAAGAATTTATTTTGTAGAATTTTGAAATTTTGTATAGATGATAATAGATATTTTATATATGATGAGAAATTTTATTTTCAACAAAAAGGATTACCTATGGGTTCTCCAGCATCACCAGTTGTAGCAGACATTGTTATGGAGGAGTTGTTAAATACATGTATTAACAATCTTAATATTAAACCAAAATTTATTACAAAATACGTAGATGATTTGTTTTGTATTATATCTGAGAATGGAATTGAGGATATGCTAGATACATTAAATAGTTTTAATAGTAATATTAAACTTACAGTTGAAAGAGAATGTAATTTAGAGTTGCCTTATTTAGATACATTAGTTATGAGGAGAGATAACAATATACTATAGTAATGGATTGGTATCAAAAGCCAACAGCTTCAAGTAGGATAATTAATTATTACTCTAAACATAGTAGGAGAGTTATAATTAACACAGCAAAAAACTTGATAGCAAAAGTCTTAACAATTAGTGATAGCGTATTTCATATAAAAAATAAGAAGGTAATTGGAGAAATTCTTATTGAGAATAACTGTCCAGAAAAGTTAGTTTATAGTTTAATAAATCAATATAAGAAAAAGATAACAAATAATACAAATAATAACACAGAACCAAAACTATATAAATCCTTAATTTACATACCAGAAATGTCAGAAAGACTAGAAAAATCAAAAATATTTGTTACTAAAAAATATAAAATGGCTTTTAAAACATACTGCGCCAACAATAAACTGTTTAGTAAAATGAAAGATAGAGTGGAGAAATGGGATGGGTCAACTATAGTTTATAAAATACCATGTAAAGGTAATGGATCTGTCAATTGTAAGGCGGTATACATAGGTACAACAAAGAATAAATTTAAAACCATATATATATGGTTAATTCTGAAAAAACTGCATTATCATCTCATTGTTTTAAATTTAATCACTATCCTGACTTTGAAAATGCATCAGTTTTAAGAACAGAAAACAATTATAAACGAAGACTTCTGTTAGAAATTATTAATATACCTGTTAGAGAAAGAATGAACTCTAAAATATATGCTGACAATTTAGCTCAGAACTATAGATGTTTAATTCATAGTAATTAAGTTATTAGAATTAATTGTTTTTGTTAAATTAGAATATTTTGACATATGCATGCATGTATACAATTAAAAATCAATAATAATGATTATTATGTTAAATTGTTTGCGCTGTATTATGTTAAAATTTTTTACATTAATAATATCAATTACACATCATTAAAAGAATTGTTTGTTAACACACACACACATCGCTTTCCTGACATTATTATATATAACTAAAATTTATAATATTTATGCATTTTGTAGTTAGTATGTTTTAAAATATAACATTAACAAATTTATACTTTATATACATTTTAGAGTTAGTATTTATTTTAATAAAAAAAAATTATAATTTATGTTGTTAAAAAAATTTGTTTACATATAATTGAAAATAAAATTTTTGACAATAGAAAATAATTTCCTGAAGAAGCTAACCGAAGGTTAACGAAATATCGAAATATATATATTAATATAAAATAACCTCAAAACTCAAATAAATCTATTAATTATTAAAAGAAAAAAGGTTAAAAAATTAGACACAAGAATAAGTTTTGTAATCTCTTTTAAATAATATTAAGACATAACTTTCTATTTTTGTTGCTTTTTTATTATATAAAACATAAAAAAATTTTTTGGCTCTTACTATACATACACCTATGTTGAAAGTATACAAACGTACATTTATATGTAAGTAACGAACTGAATGAATTTTATGTAATTTTCTGTAAAGAAAAGACTGCATTGTTGAACTTCCTATGTCGTTCTTATTTCTTTATGAGTAAACAGCCTTTATTTTGGTTTTTAATAAATAAAGAATTTTTAATAAAATTAAAAAATTTATATTATGTTGTATAAAGCAAATATTTTAATTTGTCCAGTTCAGTTTTTAAAATCAAGCTCTTACCCTAGATGCACAATCTGAAGGATTAAATTTGCCTGAAATGTGATGCCAATTAGCTTGAGGTAACATATCCTGAATCTTCTGAACACGGTTTGAAACATAATCCTGCCAACGAGATCCTTCCTTTAATCCATATTAGAGCCACTGATGAATCAGTCCATAAATGAGTAGAAATATATGTTAAAGGATTAAAATAATGTTTAGATGACTCATTATTTTAGTAAGAATAACTCCTGCATTGAGCTCCAGGTGTGGGATCGTCTGTCTCTTAGTTGGGGCCACTTTTGTTTTTGCCTCTATGAGATATACGGAAATGGTGTCGAACTCAGTGATGATACGCAAGTAAACAACAGCGGCCATTGCATACCCAGAGGAATCAGAGAAGCCATGGATTTCAATGCCCAAGACTGTTGATGATATGCCTACATATCGAGGTATTGAAATATTACCGATGTTTTCTAAATCAGAAATGAGTCTTGACCTATTAGCCAAATCATCGTTGAGAACTTCATCCCGCTCAACTTTGAAAAGCCAAATGTCCTGCATTATATGATTCCACTCCAGAGGATCATATAGATGAGCCATGTTGGATAAGATAGAGTGCTTTGTTGGTTTGCCTGTAGATTTTAATTCAAATGGTGATGTAAAATAGAAGAAATCCTCTTATGTTCTGCACCAAACACCTAATATAGATATGGATGGGGTTTCTTTTAACTGAATCATATATTTCACTGCACAACGATCTAATGAAATGCGGGAAAGAATAGACTTATGCCCACTTATGTAAATGAAAACCGCCCGCCATGCAGAGATTGTCTAATTGATTCACAGCATCCCTAGCTTACTCTACTGAATCTGCACCACCAAACGTGTCGTCTACATACGTAGTATTTTAAAGAAAGCCCACTGCTAAGGGGTACCTAGAGCCTTCATCCGATGAAAGTTGTAGGTCCGAGACCATAGGTGACTGTTGTGAGGTTATATGAAACTAAGCTTGATGATGAGATGATTTCCACATAATATGTTGATAAGCCCAGTCACGTGAAACTTATTTTCAATATCGGCAGAAAAAACATACCGATGTTGACGATATATTGTTAAAACATCGGATATCTCCAGCTGAAGCTTGGGCCCGGTATGCAAGATGCCGTTCAGGGACAGTCCGTTGGTGAACCATTAAACCCTGCACGCAACTTGGTGGTGTTATTAGATGCTTTGAGTACGCCATGATGTGGAAGAAAATACCCTTTTAAGAGATTATTAGATTCAGATACTTGCACCATATGACCCAATGACTGGTACGCTTTTAGAAAATCTGAATAAAGCTTGAAAAACTGAGGGTTTGATTCGGAATTTTTGATACCATTCGTTCTGAAGAGTTACGAGAATCCCCAAGCTCATTAGGTAACCTACTAAAGGCAGTCTTACTATGTATCTCGTTGATGATTGGCTTCGAAATGTGCTTCACATTCCTGCTCTTCTGCAGCCAAAATCGATGTGTGGTTAACCCTTTCTTTTCGTTTCTAGGAACGTAACAACTCGTCGAGGCCGCAGTCGACACGATACTGAAATGTTTGAGCTGTGCAGATAGAAGTTGATTTGAACTGTGATTCAGGTACGCTGCCGGATAATATCCAGCCAATCGACGTAAACTGAGCTACAGGTAAATTCAAACCACCTTTACAAATTCTTCCTTCCAAAAGGTAACCATACACATCAGTTCCTATTATTAAGTCAATTTTACTTGTGACCATAGATATAGTTGGAGTCTGCCTTCAAGATATGCAGTATTCTCAAACTGAATTATGCGCGACGGTAACTGAGCAGTTAATTTTAGTAATACATATGCAGATACTTCACATTGAAAACTGGATTTGAAATGTGGACAAAGGGTACAGTGTACCAAACCTTTCGATTGTAGTGCACCTATGCCATTCAAGTTTAAGTTCCCTTTATGTTTTTTCAGATGGAGTCCCTCAACTAAATCTTAGCTGATTATTGTAACTTCTGATCTTTGATCAAGTAAAGCACGAGCAGTAATAGAAACACCAGGAGGCGATCTAATGCTCACTAGAGCCGTAGATAGCTAGATTTTCGAATGGCAATTAATTTCTGTTAAATCGGCATGATTTGTAACAGCTGTTGATTGCGAGTTGGTCGTATCCGATGATTAATTTTCTATGTTAGAGTTTCCTTATTGGTAAAGATAACCGTTAATTGAGGAATGATGACGACCATGACAATGTCTACAGCGTTTTAAGCTTTTGCATTGCGCAACACGATGTGGACCAAGGCAATTGTAGCAGAAATTCTTCTGGGTCAGGACATCAAATAGAACAAGAATTAGTTGATTGAAAATATAATTTATTTGGAGCCTCAACAGTACGTTTTTGATTCGATGATGTAGCTACGTGAGCATTTGCTGATGGCTTCTTGGCAGACTTTGACGGACCTCCCCTGCCTTCCACGATCTCCAAGGCTTGGATGCATCCACTGAGAAAAGTCTCTAATTCAAAAAATATAGCAGGCTTTTTAGATAAACTACGACAGCGTTCCCAAGCTTCATGAGATGACGAATCTAGGATAACCATATGATCCCAATGTGAGGCTGCAGATTCTAAAACCTCTAAAACACAAAGTGACATCTAAATGGGAATTGATCAGCATACGTGTATTTTCATACTAAGCACACAAAAGATTCCAAGCTGGCCCAAAGTTCTCGTATGGAACAGCCATATTTGAAATAGATTGCAGCGCTTCGCCGCAGAGACTGCTCCTGAGGTAATAACATTTTTCGACGCAGATAACTCACAATTTGAATGAATCATGGATGTAAATAAGTCGTGAGAAGGTCCCCAATCATGATAATTCCCAGAAAACTTGGGTATAGTGATTTTCGGCAAAGAACGCAGATGATAGGAGCCGCTCATGGATTGGTTCACTTTGATATTATCTAGTGCCTGATTAGTACAAAATTCCTCTATTGAGCATCTTCTGATAGTCTGGTACGAGTTAGTTTGACATGGCAGCTCTTAAACTTTTGCCAATTGTACTCCAAAGTTGATAATCTAGTTTTCACTTGAGTATGGTTGCAATCTTCCTTCGAAAGTGCCTTAAATTTTTTCAAAGCAGATTTGATGTGTAAAAAAGTCATCTCCTGACTTAGAAGAAGAAATTCTGGACTTTCGCTCATTTTGATAAATTGAAAATATTTTTAAGTATATATATTTAACTAACAAAGAAATTTTGCTTTTTTTAAACCACTTAACAATTAAACTTGTGCTTAAAATATTACTTTGGTTTGATGAGACAAAAGAAACAATTGATTCTTCAGCGATTTGATAAAAACATGTGATTAGCTTAATGTTTAAAAATATTCATTGTTAGCGTTGTCGAACGTGGCTTGGTAACGAAATAACATATACGGTTATTTTTAAATATAGTATTGACAATATTATACGGAGCTTATTATATTATTATTTGTACCTTAAAACTCGAAAGAGTGTTAAAATAGATTTTCTAATTATTTTTGTATTTTATTCGACCTTGTTTTTTTATTTAAATTCTAATTGTAATTATTCTTCAGACTCTATGTCTAAGAATCGAAAATAAAACTCTTATTATGTTTTATATCGGTATATGTGTATATATTTTTATTTATTTCTATATTTCGAACACCTTCAGTGTTCTTATTCAGGAAAAACTGAAAAAACTATTTCGTTGCCACAACATTTAGTATATCAAAAATATAATTTAATTTAAAGAGTTTTCATAAATAAGTGTTTAAAACTATAAACATAACAACACGTACATATATTTTGTCTTACTTTTGAGTAAAGTCGTCTAGTTTTGAAAAGGGTTAAATGTTTACTAAATTTTTTTTGGTTTATTGTGTTTTGTTATTATATGTCTATACGTATGCGCGCAATTTTCCGTGTCTGTTTTGTAGTTCATCCTAATTTCGGCGGGAGTGTTAATTATATGTAACTTTTCTACTGTGAATCTTTTTTTATAATTACGTTCTTATTGTAATATTTTTGTATATTTATCTAATTTTTTAGTTTTGTTTTGGTATTCGAAAACAGGGAGTTTAAAGTGTCTGTGGTTTTTAGAGCAATGCTTACGTTATCAGTGCTGTAGATATTGGATTGCGTGATTCTGTCTGAGAAACCTGGTACGTGTGTTAAAGACTTGTATATCTTTTCCGACTTTGCCGTTTGTGGTTTATTTAAGTTCTTTATAGTGTCTCGTATAATGTTGTTTATTAACGGTTATGAAAAGCTGTTATTTAATAATATTTTCCTTATCTTTTCGTTGTGAAATTTTTTATCACTTATTTTTAAAACTCTTCTCATAAAGTTCTTTGCAGTATTTATTTTGACGTGTTTGGAATGGTTTGAATGGAAATGTATAATTCTCCCCGACGCAGTTGGTTTTTGATACCAATCAGTTATTAAAAAATTGATCTCTCTTATAATTAAGGCATCTAAAAACGGCAGCTTTCCATCTTTCTCTACTTCTATAGTAAATTAGTTTCTCCGGTGGAAACTATTCAAACATTTGAATGTTTCATCAACACTGTTGCGGTTAGTGATGCAAAACAAATCGTCAACATACTTGCTTAGAGCTCTTGGTCGTATATCTTATTTGTCCATGCTTTTGTCTAGTAACTCTTCCATCATTATATATTTTCCGGAAATACTTTTAAGCCTATCTAATTACCATTATATACTTAAATTATATACTTTGGAATGTATAAAATAAACAAAAAATATCGATTGTGTACTGACTACCTTCAAAGGAAATCTGTTATTGCAATGCGGGTAAATGTATCGTCACTAAATAAATTAATCTCCCGCTAACGTTTAAGAAAATTCTAATAAGTAAAAATTTGTAAATTCCACCCAAAGCATATTGCATCCAAGCAAATGTATGTATGTAATCTAAATAATGCAATATAAATAATTAAATAGGGCACCACAAAGGTCTACTGAACAGTGCAGAGTTTTCAACTTCATGGAAAAGCATCCCGATGTGGTAAAGGGTTTCTCCAAAGGTGATAAAGTGAAGGAGGAGCAGTTATGGAGTGACTTGGCAGGCGAACTTAATGGATCACCTACAAGAGATGTTAGTGCTTGAAAGAAGTGTAGCGTATGTTAATTGTTGTGCGGTTAGTCTTGTATGGTTTGTTAGTCCGCGAAGGGTTAATAGGGTAGGAAAAGAATAAACAGATTTGTTTTCTTACATCTGATCACTTGTTATTGTTGTGCTTACTTTGTTCTGGGTGCGAATATGTATGCAATTTTTTTAACCTATATGTTTGTTGTAGTGTTTATTATAAATGTTTAATTTCATGATGGCAGGGTTCAATGACACTTGTATAAAGGGATAAATGAAAAGCAAAAGTAAACAAATTCAAGGTCAGTATGTTAGAGGTTGTTGACTTTGTGATGTAGGTGTATATGCAAATGCAAAAATAAAAAAAAATAATGTGCATTTGTACCGGTAGGTAGTTTTAGATAGTTATGGTAGGATAGCTTATCTATATGAGTTAGAGGAAGAAGAATATACATTTTAAGAAAATTGTTAGGTATTTTTAGGGCGAATTGGGAAACTGTAGAGGTAGGTCAGAGATCTATAAAAAGGAAGACGGGATTCGGTGGTGGAGGAATTTGAGAAAGACAACAGCGGAAGTCAGGACGGTGAAACTAAAAAAATTTTTGAGCTACGGAAAATCATTAATAATAAATAAATAAAATAAAAACAAAACAAAAAAAAAAGGGGGAAGACAGTAATAAACAAGCCGAGTTTATTGCCAGCCGAGGGGTCCGCCTTGAAGAAATCTTGTGCTGAAGTGGAAGATTGTGGAAACCAAATCTACTGGACGGAGGAAAGTTAAGCCATTCAACAGACGGAGAGAAGATACTGGTTAGCCAAGGCGCCGTATATATGATCCGGAGTGGTACCTTTGGTGAGTCCGTTCCATTTTTAAGTTGTATTAAAAGGAATCGTACAAGTAATGAAGGCGGAAAGCTTATTAGAATATGCTTAATTAGAGAAAAGAAAATTTATGTATGTAGAGAAAGTAAAGCTCAGAAATCAGCCACCTTAAATCAAAAAGAGAATATATAAGGTTAAATTTAAATTGATAATATATTAGTTTTTGCACCTTGTGGAGAAAAAGAGTTATATTCTATAGATTAAGTCTGAATAGATTAAAAAAAAAATTTTGTTAGTGTTAAGGAATAATTTAATGTTTTATAGTTATTGTAAGTTAGTTCAAAGTTTTATTTGTGAATTTATTAATAAATTCTGTTAGCCCAAAAGTAACCGTTGCATCGGGAGTGTTAGTGATAGTTGAATCAAAGAACAAAAAAAAGAAAAAAACTTTTAAGAAAATTAGGCCATTTTAGAGAGCTCTCTCAAATAGGTATATAGTGTTGTAATATTTCGTTAGTGTGACTGTCCATTGGCAGGAGTCCAGGTAATTTTGGGATTTTTTTGTTAGAAGCAATAATTGTAATATTATTAGTCTTGCTAAAGTAGTTAAGTTACTTACTTTCTGTTTATGGTATTCTGTTGTGTGTAAGATTTTTTTTTATTAACTTATGTAATAGAGATTATGGTCAGGTTTAGTATTGTAAGGAATTTATAGTGTAGTATACGTGTTTATAATGTTGCTATACAATTAAAAAGAAAAAAAAATATATATATATATTTAGAGAAATAGACTTAAGTATGATTTATTTTGGCTGAACAAAAAGAGAAGAAAAAAAGGATGTCCGGCTAAATTTTGTAGATATGGTGTGGTAAGTGTAGGCATGTAAGGGGGTGACTGAGTTGTTGACAGCTGTAGGGGTAACATAAGAAGTGTTTTGTTATGTTACCAAGGTAGGGTAGGCAGCTAGTGGGGACCAAATCACACCTTTTGGCCCAAATCTGGTCACGGGATATTTAGTTGTAGTTTTGTTTTATGATCCGTCCGCAATGAGTATGTCAGAAGTTGTACTGTTGTCTCATTAGTTATAAATTTTTTTGTCACGCCCTGCACCGGAAGTCGCGGGTCCTACCTCCCCTGACGTCACTGAGCTAGTTAGGGAAATTGCTAGGCGGCTTACTGGGTGTATGAAAAGGGGTTAGTGTGACAAAATGGCGCCCAACGTGGGGCAGAAGACAATACTAAGTTGAAGGCAGGTGACAATATGGCACCTGAACTGAAAGTAGAAGGAGAGAGTAGATAAAATTGTAAGCAAAATAGTAGTGTATGTATGTAGTTCGTGGCATGGCTGTAATAAATAGCACAGACCATTTGCACGAACACCGGATATATTATGAAGATATCAAGTATATTAGTGTATGAGTGATATAGTTATTTGTTACGTGTTTTGCGATAGGTAAATTAAGGCACATGGCAAGTCGGAATCATGTTTGCTTAATGTTACTAGTATTTTCCAGTGGCCTGATGTATGTAGGTGGTATGACATCAAGAGCACTGGAAGATAGAATATTAGACTTAGAAATAGAAGTTTGTTTTATACAAGGGAAACTTAAGGCATATGGCAGGGAAACCTGACCATATCTGCTTGAGTTTACTTGGTCAATTTTACATAAATAATACGATGACCTGTTGTACTTTGTCAGTAACATCAGTAGCATTTTAAGTATAGGGAATTAATGCAATTTAGGGGGGGTTTACTACAATTAAGGAATCTGTGATATAGGTAGGAAACTAGAATTAAAACTTTTATTTGTTTTAATAACATGAAGTCACCCTACTTACAAACTTACAACCACACCGAACAAATATTGATACACTTAGTAAAAATATAAAAGAAATTCAGATAAAATAATAAATAAATAAATATAAATAAATAAATAAAGATAAATATTAATAAATTCAGATAAAATAATAAATAAATAAATATAAATAAATAAATAAATAAATAAAGATAAATATTAATAAATTCAGATAAAATAATAAATAATCAAGCATCCAAATAGAACAGAATACAGTAGTCCTAAGAATATACTATAATTCGTAATCTTACAGATAGAGAAGAAAAATATATATATATAGACACTATAAATAAATAAATAGTCCAGAATACACATAGAACAGGACACAGTTGTCGTAGGAATATACTACAATTTAGACTCCTACAGATACGTGATACATTAGTTATTGTTAAATTATAGTAAAACATTGATACATACCGATAGCATTAGCAGTCATGACCGACCCAAAAGTTAGAAGATCGCTAGAGTTTGATCGAAATAGAGCAGGAGTATCCTCAAAGGTTGTGCATTCTCCGCGCCAATCTACGGTCTTTCAGGATCCACAATTCCGAGACTTATCGGGAACAATTAGGAGTTCGGAAAGGGTAGATACAGATAAGGAAATTATTTCAGATGTTCCGGAGGAAGGTGGGGCTTCCATTCGGCAAGAGTGTTTTATAGAAATTGATGCCCAAGATGATAAGGCCGGGAATAATGAGCAGGGACTTTCTTTTAAAGAGTCATTGAAAATTGAGATGTCGGAATTAATTCAAACCACTTTGCAAGAGGGATTAAAAGGAATCATGTTAGAGGTTCAGAAAGTGATTAAGCCGTCGTCCAACTCGCAAAATAATGTTCAACATCCATTCGATTCAAGGTCCAGTAGAAGTAGCCTGGAGGGACAACATTTAAATAGGATAGTCATGGCCAATACCGAGAATACGAATAATTCAGGTACCCGTGATCATCAGATAAACCACAACAACTACATTCCAGAGTCGATGCCAGCTAATAATAACCAAGGGCGAGCGGCTGAACAGTATATACCAAGAGAAAATCGAGCTCCTCAGCAGGCGTATAGGTTCAGTAACATTTTGTCTAATGCCCCGAATTTCCATTCACATCAGAGAAATTTGAATGTCCGTCCCGTGGAAGGACAGATAAGAGTAGACAAATGGGATATTGTATTTGAAGGCGGTGGTAGTGGAGTGTCGATTGAAGATTTTGTTTTTCGGATAGAGCTGTTACAGGCAAGCTATATTATACCTTGGGAAGAAGTAATTAGGGATTTTCATAGGTTACTTAAGGGCCAGGCTAAGGAATGGTTTTGGCTGTATTTGAAAACCCAAAACGGTATACCTGACTGGCCAACATTGAGATATAGCCTGTTGAATCAATTTCAGGCAAACAGAAGTGATTTTGAGATCATGCAGGAGATGTTGGAGAGACGTCAACAACCCAATGAGTCTCTTGACGCCTATTTCCACTCCATGTTGAGGATTAGGTCAAAGCTTCGTTCCCCAATACCGGAATATGAGATGATCAAGGTACTAAAACGAAATGTTAGAGAACATATAGCGAAACTGGTATATCCTATGGCAATTTATAATATTGAGCAGCTGCGGGAGGAATGTAAGGAGATAGAGAAGAGATTCCCGAGACGAAAGGTTCGTTTTTCGGCTGGTAATGCTACCCGTTACAATGCACATCCCAAAGTGAATGAATTATATGAGGATGAATTACGAGCGACAGATTATAAGGAACATAGTGATTTTGTAGTTGATGAGGTGACGCGTAAAACAAATAAACAGTTGATCTGTTGGAATTGCAGACGCATAGGCCATACCTATGTGGAATGTGAATCCGATACAAGAAATATATTTTGTTATAAGTGCGGCCTGGAACGCACTATAACACCTAGGTGTCGAAACTGTAATAAGCAGGGAAACCGACAGAAGGGCATGGCCAAGGCGGGCGAGTCACGCTCTACCCAAACGTCCGCAGTTCCAAGGGATTAAATGGTGAAGATCAAAAGGTTGCAAACAATAGCTCAGGTCATGGTACAGATGCCCCGCCAAAGGAATTATCAGGACTACGACAATCATACAATCAAAGATTGCTTAATTATATTAGAGTTAGGAATAGAATATTTGAGAACGGTAGTAAACAAAAAAAAAAAACGATATCCAGAAGAATTATAAAGGCTAGAAAGCGATATAGTGAGCGCAAAAAGATTAGAAAAGGTGTTATATCTTCAGTGGAGGCCATTTCAAATTGTGACCCAAGGGTGTTCGCCGAAATAGCTATAGGAAGTAAAACAGTGCGTGGTTTGCTAGATACAGGTGCTTCGGTCAGTATCTTGGGCAAAGGGTGCTATGAGTTATTGGCTGAATTAGGTATGGAAGCTTCAAGGTACAATTCGAATGTGAGAACAGCTTCTGGGCGAGCACATCAAATTTGTGGCAGAATTAGTTTACTAATTAATTACCAGAATAAAATACGAGAGATCCAATTTTATCTCTGCCCGTCACTGGAACAAAATGTGTACCTAGGTATTGAATTTTGGAGGGAATTCGATTTAGCACCTCAAGTATTAAACATCGATGAATTGGATCTTGAAGGAATAATGAATAGCTCTGAAGCTCCAAGAAATCAAAAGCCTGAACAGCACCAACTAAGCCCGCAACAGTACGAGGAATTGGAGGAAGTTAAAAAGTTATTCCAAACCTACGAAAAGAACGGATTAGGTAAAACTCATGTGGAGGAACATTTGATAAAATTAACACCGGATTATGTGCCATTCAAAGAGCGACATTATCCTGTGTCTCCAAAAGTACAAGAGTTACTATACGCAGAAGTGGACAAAATGTTAGAACTAGGGGTAATAGAAGAGAGTGAAAGCCCTTTTAATAATCGTGTCACGCTGGTATGTAAGCCTGGAAAAAACCATTTATGTCTCGATGCAAGGAAATTAAATGACCTCACAATTAAGGATGCGTACCCCATTCAGAATATCGAGGGGATTTTGAGTCGGATTGAGGAGACCGTATACATAAGCAGTGTGGATTTAAAATACGCTCTTTGGCAAATTGGCTTACATCCAGATTGTAGAGAATACACCGCATTTACTGTTCCAGGTAGGCCACATTACCAATATCAAGTCATGCCTTTCGGTCTCTGTAATGCGGCGCAACGTCTCTGTCGTCTCATGGATAAGGTAATACCACAGAGGCTGAAAAACAACGTTTTTATCTACCTCGATGATCTGCTGGTGATCTCGAAGGACTTTCGATCTCATATGCGACTTTTGAGGGACATAGCAAAATGTTTATCAGAAGCAAACTTGACCATAGGGCTCAAGAAGAGTGTATTCTGTTTCAAAGAATTAAAATATTTGGGCTTTGTAATTGGAGGTGGTAAACTTCGTACTGATCCCGACAAAATTAAGGCAATAGAGCAGATACCTATTCCCAAGACGCCCAGACAGACGAGAAGTTTTCTAGGCACCGCCGGTTGGTACAGACGGTTCATTAAGGATTTTGCAGTGAAGGCAGCTCCCCTGAGTGACACATTAAAGAAGGGAAAAAGGTTTCAAATATCGGAAGAGGCAAAGCAAGCCTTTGTTGATCTGAAAGAAGCTCTAACAACAGCACCGGTTTTAGTTCACCCGGATTTTAGAAAAGTATTCTATATACAATGTGATGCATCACATGTGGGAGTGGGCGCGGTCCTTTTTCAAAAGGACGAACGTGAAAATGATCGTCCCATTGCGTTTTTCTCTCAGAAACTGAATGGCGCTCATATAAATTATACAGTGACCGAGAAGGAATGTTTAGCGGCAGTATTAGCAGTCAAACGATTCCGGCTATACGTGGAACTGATGGAGTTCACGATTATTACCGATCACGCCAGCTTAAAGTGGTTAATGAGTCTTAAAGACTTGAGCGGTCGTTTAGCTCGCTGGTCTTTACTTCTCCAGGCATTCAATTTTAAAATAGAACACCGAAAAGGCGCGGAAAATATCGTAGCGGATATGTTATCCCGTTCCGTTGAGGAAGTGGACTTGCTTGGGTTTGAAACAACCGAATTTGAATCGCCCGACTATCAGGAAATTATAAAAGCAATTGAAGAGAACAGAGATAAATTACCTGACCTGAAAATAGAAGATGGAATGATTTTTAGGAAGTCCAATGTTGCCAATGATGACAGCGGCGTCGAGTGGAAACTATGGATCCCAGAGAATTTGATTAGTACGTTGATATCCAATGCACACGACACCGAAACAACTTCTCATGGTGGGATTAGAAAAACATTGCATCGTTTGAGACAATTTTATTACTGGCCAAGGATGGCAGTGCATGTCAAGAAGTATATAGATAATTGCCAGACCTGTAAGGAGATCAAACCAGCCAATTATGAAATGCGTCCAAGAATGGGGGAAGAAGTAGTAACTTACCGTCCATTTCAGAAAATTTATATAGATTTTTTAGGAAAATATCCACGTTCAAAATTTGGTAATGCGTATGTGTTTGTGGTAGTAGATCACTTTTCCAAGTTTGTTTTTCTAAAGCCGATGAGAAAAGCTACTTCAAAGTTAGTTATAGATTATCTAACTCAAGGAATTTTTCCTACTTTTGGTACTCCGGAAATAGTCCATTCAGATAACGGGAAACAATTTATTTCACAGGAGTTTCAAAGTTTTTTACAGAGATATAATGTGAGGCATATGAGAACTGCAGCATATGCCCCACAATCCAATGCATCTGAAAGAGTTAATCAGTCTCTTTTAGCAGGCATAAGAGCGTACCTTAATACTGATCATAGGGAGTGGGATATTCACATATCTGAAATAGAGTGTGCCCTTCGTTCGGCGGTGCAGGAGTCCATAGGTACAACGCCGTACATGGTACTGTTTGGCCAGCAAATGTTCACTTCCGGTTCGGATTATATTTTAGCTAGAAAATTGAAGTCTTTGGGGGATAATGAACTGGAAATTCTTGGAAGAAAGGATGGAATACAAATTGTTAGAGAATCAGTTAAGGAAAATTTACATAAAGCATACCAAAGGAACGAGAGGCAATTTAACAAGAGAAGCCGAGATATAAGATTTAACGTCGGACAGGAAGTGTACTTAAGGAATTTTGTGCAAAGTGATTTTAAGAAAAACTTCAACGCTAAATTTGCACCCAAATTCCGGAAAGTTAGGGTACTAGAGGTTATAGGTAATAGTATGTACAAGCTGGGGACACTTCAAGGAGGAATCGTTGGTATCTTTCATGCCAAGGATATTAAGCAATGATCTGTGATATTTAGATTTAAGGGGACTAAGCAATAATCATTTAATTTTTATTTAATATTAGCATGTTCGTGATATCCCGTTTATCTAAATTTTAGTACAGATAACTTATTTTCCCTGTTAGTGAAGACCAGTTTTATTCCTTTAACTCTTTGAACTAGAATGTATTATAGCTTTTAGACTCACCGGTGATATTTTTCTAACTTCTGTCCATTTTGCAATTCAATTGTACCTGGAAGAAAGATTAAAAGGATTTTTAACAAAGTACCGCATTTTTTGATGAAATGAAATTAAGTACTTCCCGTAAGATAGTATCGTGCGATTGGATAGCGTACGGAACTCTTGGGGTAGATCTCTCTGATTTCTGATCTCAGATCCCGGGACTCCAGGTATCAGCTGCAAGAATTTAAACAATGAAGATTAGGCTTGAAGAATAGTAGTTGACTACGGGTCTTGCCGCATCGTATTTGCAATTGTGTCACACCTCTCATACGAAGATGAGAACATGATTAAATTTTGGTATAAAAGGGGAAATAAGGGTCTAAATGAGACTAGAAAACAACCCTAATTCTTTACTACACGCAAAGAGTTAATGGTTGTACTATTTACTGAGTGTGACTTCTTAACCAAATACAAATTACATGGGTATTTGATTACATGAAGAAACACTCAAATCATAGTACGATCGTGTATAAGAGCTTGTGTGTAGTGAGAGATAGCAATCATAGCACATACGTGCGTTCGATTTGATTTAGTTTATAACGTGGTGACGTGCGCTGCGATTTAAGAGATACGTATGCGTGAAAAGGTATTTAATATGCTTTATGGTGGTCGCAATTTGCAGGGATGAGCTTCGGAGAGTTGTAGTCAGCGGTTTGTATTCTTGGGGGTTCTTTGTTTTTTTTTTTTGTTTGTTTTCTAAACCGATAGCGAAGAGATTCTAAAAGGCACTTTGGATATAATTTTATAATATTAGTAAAGGCAAGTGGAAATATGTATAAGTATATTGATATACCTTGGTCAACTGTGTTGGAATTAGGCTGTGCACGTATGAATTACGTTCTCTAATTCATTAGATCCTCTACAGAAAATGGGGCGGGGTGTCCAATGGTCCGCTGGAGCAGATCCCTTTTGATTCGATGGTACAGCGGAGGGTAGTCGAAAATGCTTTGTGTGTATCCCTTGACTTTATGCGGCCACAGGTACGGGATGATGTAGATTTTGTTTGGGGCATTGTACTTCAAAGTTTACTTCACAGACATACCGTGTACATTTTGTTTGTGTAAAATTAATATCTTATGTCAGAAATTTTCTTTTATTTTGTTTTGTTTTGCTCACAATTATTTCCAAAAATTTAAATACCTTTCGCATAGAATTTTTTTTGTAAAACAATTTCTCTTTTGTAACTTTTCTTAAACAATACAATTTTTCACTAAAATCTTTTCCACAACAATTCCTTTTTTTTTCTTTGTTACTTTTGTTGAATTAATAATGTTTTTCACAATTTTGCAAAATTATTTTTTTTTAACGAATAAACAAATATGGATCGTTACAAAAGTAGACAAGCTTTGACATACGTTCTGTTAAAAACATTAAAGAATTTTGGTCGGCTGGACTCCTGCATGTGCTTCTAATAGAGGTACTTTGGCCAAAAGTAGGAAATAGGAATGATGAACAGTAATTGGTGTGGCCGACGGTGAAGATATGTGTCGTTAAGTTAAGGGTGCTGCCAGATTGATGTGATTTTTACAGCGATTTTCATGGGAGTAGCCCGGCTGCTAAGTCGGTGTAGCATGAGTATTCTCAGGGGTGGGCGTATGCCTACGTTGGGCGAGGAATTATGAAGTCGAAATCCGCTCTTTTGCTTTTCGGCCGACGGGCGTGGAAAATCAAAAGATTTGTAGCGTATGTTAATTGTTGTGCGGTTAGTCTTGTATGGTTTGTTAGTCCGCGAAGGGTTAATAGGGTAGGAAAAGAATAAACAGATTTGTTTTCTTACATCTGATCACTTGTTATTGTTGTGCTTACTTTGTTCTGGGTGCGAATATGTATGCAATTTTTTTAACCTATATGTTTGTTGTAGTGTTTATTATAAATGTTTAATTTCATGATGGCAGGGTTCAATGACACTTGTATAAAGGGATAAATGAAAAGCAAAAGTAAACAAATTCAAGGTCAGTATGTTAGAGGTTGTTGACTTTGTGATGTAGGTGTATATGCAAATGCAAAAATAAAAAAAAATAATGTGCATTTGTACCGGTAGGTAGTTTTAGATAGTTATGGTAGGATAGCTTATCTATATGAGTTAGAGGAAGAAGAATATACATTTTAAGAAAATTGTTAGGTATTTTTAGGGCGAATTGGGAAACTGTAGAGGTAGGTCAGAGATCTATAAAAAGGAAGACGGGATTCGGTGGTGGAGGAATTTGAGAAAGACAACAGCGGAAGTCAGGACGGTGAAACTAAAAAAATTTTTGAGCTACGGAAAATCATTAATAATAAATAAATAAAATAAAAACAAAACAAAAAAAAAGGGGGAAGAAAGTAATAAACAAGCCGAGTTTATTGCCAGCCGAGGGGTCCGCCTTGAAGAAATCTTGTGCTGAAGTGGAAGATTGTGGAAACCAAATCTACTGGACGGAGGAAAGTTAAGCCATTCAACAGACGGAGAGAAGATACTGGTTAGCCAAGGCGCCGTATATATGATCCGGAGTGGTACCTTTGGTGAGTCCGTTCCATTTTTAAGTTGTATTAAAAGGAATCGTACAAGTAATGAAGGCGGAAAGCTTATTAGAATATGCTTAATTAGAGAAAAGAAAATTTATGTATGTAGAGAAAGTAAAGCTCAGAAATCAGCCACCTTAAATCAAAAAGAGAATATATAAGGTTAAATTTAAATTGATAATATATTAGTTTTTGCACCTTGTGGAGAAAAAGAGTTATATTCTATAGATTAAGTCTGAATAGATTAAAAAAAAAATTTTGTTAGTGTTAAGGAATAATTTAATGTTTTATAGTTATTGTAAGTTAGTTCAAAGTTTTATTTGTAAATTTATTAATAAATTCTGTTAGCCCAAAAGTACCCGTTGCATCGGGAGTGTTAGTGATAGTTGAATCAAAGAACAAAAAAAAGAAAAAAACTTTTAAGAAAATTAGGCCATTTTAGAGAGCTCTCTCAAATAGGTATATAGTGTTGTAATATTTCGTTAGTGTGACTGTCCATTGGCAGGAGTCCAGGTAATTTTGGGATTTTTTTGTTAGGAGCAATAATTGTAATATTATTAGTCTTGCTAAAGTAGTTAAGTTAATTACTTTCTGTTTATGGTATTCTGTTGTGTGTAAGATTTTTTTTTTATTAACTTATGTAATAGAGATTATGGTTAGGTTTAGTATTGTAAGGAATTTATAGTCTAGTATACGTGTTTATAATGTTGCTATACAATTAAAAAGAAAAAAAAATATATATATATATATATTTAGAGAAATAGACTTAAGTATGATTTATTTTGGCTGAACAAAAAGAGAAGAAAAAAAGGATGTCCGGCTAAATTTTGTAGATATGGTGTGGTAAGTGTAGGCATGTAAGGGGGTGACTGAGTTGTTGACAGCTGTAGGGGTAACATAAGAAGTGTTTTGTTATGTTACCAAGGTAGGGTGGGCAGCTAGTGGGGACCAAATCACACCTTTTGGCCCAAATCTGGTCACGGGATATTTAGTTGTAGTTTTGTTTTATGATCCGTCCGCAATGAGTATGTCCGAAGTTGTACTGTTGTCTCATTAGTTATAAATTTTTTTGTCACGCCCTGCACCGGAAGTCGCGGGTCCTACCTCCCCTGACGTCACTGAGCTAGTTAGGGAAATTGCTAGGCGGCTTACTGGGTGTATGAAAAGGGGTTAGTGTGACAGAAGGTAATAACTTTCAATATACTTTGAAGAAATCTTAATATCCTGTGTAAATGTAAATTATAATTCTTAGACTTGGTGCGATTGGAGAAGAAGCATTAAGACCAGACTAGCAGAGAACCAAAAATCCATTAAAAAAAAAAAAAACAGGTGAAGGCGATTTTTAGCAATATTTTTAGTCTCCAACAGAAGAGGAACTAGCAGTCATATGCGATATTTTTCATGCAGTTGAGGGCGTACCTAAGGCAAAGACATTTACAGCTGGGAGCAAAAAAAAATTAATTTGTTGAAAATCTGGCAGGTCTAGAAATGGAGAATATTGAACATGTACCTGAGCCTGTTTTAGACCATATGTAGACTTGGGACTCCTAAAAGAAGTAGAACACTTTTCCTAGGAGAAATTCAGGACATAATGGGTTAGGAAACCGAAAACTTTAAGCTTGTCGCCGTCAAAATTGAAGAAATAAAGGGTGCTTTAGAGAATCTCACTAAGCAATTGAAAAATATCAACAGAATTTTAGATGGCATTCATTCTTTAAAGAAAAAGGAATATGAGGAAACTAAACGACATCATCTAACAATAGAAAAAAGTGCAATTGAAGAAAACGAAATGAAGCTGGAGTTTCTGAAACCAGAAAAATTGTAGATGTGTATCCCAGAAGAATAAATTTTAACATTAATATTAATTTTAGTTTATGTGTACAAACTACATTATTAGTCACGCACTGAATTTTTGTGATAAATTGTTTTGTTATTTTATGAATTATATAATTTTAATTTATGTTATGTATTATATACAGCCTTATTATAAATGAATTTTGCTTTTTAATTTTTATTTTTTGTTCATATGTTAAATTTTAAAAAGTAGTGTTAAGTTTTGTAAATGAATTGATCTTGCTATGTTGTCCCTAATTACGACTCCTTCATTACTATTTTCAAACTCATCAGGATCTTCTTGTAAATCGTAATTTAAAGAGGTTACTAGTGCGTCCTTTTCTTCTGTCGGCACGTTGTAATGCTTACAAATATTATGCAAAGCGCAGCATACATTTGTGATCTTAAGTACTCTGAAGGGAGTATAGTGGAGACATGTTTGAAGACTTCTAAAACGACTTTTTAAGTTTCCTTTAGTCCTCTCCACTATATATCGGGCGGATTTGTGCTACATATTAAATTTGTGTTGCATCGAGTCAAACTCGGTAGATTTGTATGGTACCGAAACCTACGGCTGTAAAGCGTATGCGGAGTCTGCCAATAACCAACAATTTCGTTTACCATTACAGTATAGGTCTTAAAAGAATGTATTGGCTTTACACAAACTCAATACAAAGGCGTCATGACATGTGCCAGGCCTAGAAGCATCTACAGCGCGAATTTTCATTTGTGTACTACGCGGTTATTCTGACAAACATCACATTTTCGTACCTCAGTGGTTTTGCTATTGCAAATTCAAAATTGATGTTTAAAATTTTAAGATAAAAGTTTCACATCAAGTGTCGCAAAGATGCGACCTACACTCCTCGAAATTCTTTTATTAAAAAGGGCATTGCAATGTGCATTTAGAATCACATGTTTGAATACTTACTATTAATATATTTAAACTACAAAAACCTTTTCTACACTAGTAAAGTTCAGAAGCTTCTAAAGGTTTCAATATCCTGACATGGGTGCCTTCTAAAGCACCAACTACACCAAGAATCCGAAATTTTTCATAAATACGATTTCACAAATACGATCCTCAATTACATTTAGTACATTCCATAAAATTTTACAAAATGTTGTACGACCCATGCCTATGTTAATGTCATTCGCAATCATACCCTGGAAAGACCCGACAGCCAGAAATCTTAAAATGGCCGCCAAACGCAATATTTCTGAAATGGAACTTGTATCCACATGTGGAAAAATTTCATCTAATATCATCGCAAATGCACTTCTATTTAAGCAATAAAATATTATGAAACTAAAATCAAGAAGTTTGATAACTTTTTACTAGAAATTTTGTTAATGTAGTTCATTTACTCACGCTTGCTCAGAAGGTTTTAACGGATTGGATGGATACTTTAATCCGCGTTTTTTTTATTAACTCTTTTCTTTCTTAAATTTTTGTAAAACTATTATACATAACAAAAAACCTGCTGGCATTTTATCAATAAATTCTTTATTTTTGTTTAAAAATTGCGGTTGCCTGCGTTGGTTTTATAAATTTGTTTACCTATCTAATTTACAGAACATATGTTCCACATTTCAAACAAAACTTCGAAAAATAACAAAACGGAAGTAAAACGCATGAACTTCAGAACAACAAAAAGTAAACTTGGCGATTTTCAACTCACTTGCGATTTGCAAATCGCGTGAGTGTCAGAATATAGGCGTATAACAGCAGCAGATCAAAGAGCGCAGTCATAACTGATCGCAGCAAAGGAAAGCAGTATCGAATTCAGCAATGACACGAGTAAGTGCGAAAAACCGCAACAGCACCGATTCCTTGTGTAAACAGAAGTGACACAGATGTTGAAAGAGCTTTAATTATTGTTTGTTTTAACTGTTGCCTTATATATTCGACTGCTGAAGTTCAAAATGCAACTTTAAAGTTTCACTCTGTTTTATATTTAAAAAATTAAAATAAACTTTTGTTTAATAATTATATCACTTTGAGCGTTCCGGCTCGAAGAACCAACAACGTCTGTATTTTTCACAGAATATAATCAATCTACTATTATTAAAATAGAGGGTTATTGTATAATTGAATTTATTGAACAAATGATATGATTTACAAGAACTAGCGGTTGAAAAACTAATGAGGTGAATGCAAAAAAAGTCTTATCCTTAACTAGAAGAGCATAGAGGTATTTAGAGAAAAACAGAGTTTACAGAAGAAGTTTTATGGAACATAGAACATAGATTTTACACTGTTCAACAATAAAATTTGTGTGGAAGCATTTTGTGAATTAAATATTTTACTGAAGAACGACCCCATACTTATCCATCCAGATTTCAGTAAACATATTACGCTGGCTACTGATATCAGCAGTTTTGCACTGGGTCAGTACCATAGAAAAAGAATTAATGACCATGGTCTGGGGAACAAAACATTTTCGACTTTATTTATACAGTCAGATTCAAAACAAGAATCTATCATAGGCCATTGATTTGGCTAAATAACATGAAGAAACCCAATGAAACGGTGAAAGATAAAATTAAATAAATCAGTACATATTTTGGGGAATTGCCGTTTTCTAAACTCCTGAAATTTAATTATGTTGATTCTTTTTTCCCTAAATTTCATAGTGATCAATTGAGGGGTTTTAGGTAGTTCCTATGCGCATTTCACTGAGGCTAATACAGACCAACATATTTTGAAATAAATAAATAAATAATTAATAAAAAAATAAATAATTTCAAATTTCCACTTTAATAAGTGAGAAGCTTGAAACAAATATCAAAGTTATAACAAGAACTCACTGAACACTTTTCCTTTTTTTATTTTATTACGTTTTATTCTACGACTGGTTGGGTTTTTCCGGCTCAAATTGTAGTTGGTAGAGTAATAAAGAACAACATCAACTAGTAATTATTTTGTTATAAAAACAACTTATTTAGAGTGTTGACAGCATAAGTTGTTTTATTTTGCACAAGCACTTGCATTTTGAAATTAGTACATATTTTTTGGAGAGTTGTTGTTTTTTAAACTCATTGATTTGAATTATGTGCTGATTCTTTTTTTTCAAAATCTTACTGAAAAATTAAGAGTGATCGATTGATAAATTAAAACAAATATCGAAGTCATAACAAGAACTCAGTGATCACTTTTCCTCTTTTATTTACTTACAATTTATTCTATAACTAGTTGGCTTTATGGGATATTATCCTTTTTTTTAATATTAATTATGAGCTGATGTTTTTTTCCTTTTTCCAATTCTTACGTTCTATTCTACAACTGGTTGGCTTTTTCCGACTCAAATTGTAGTTGTAAGAGAAATAAAGAACAACAACAACTAGTAACTGTTTAAATATAAAAACAATTTATTTAGAGTGTTGACAACATAAAATGCTTGTGATTTTATTTTTATTGAACATTTTTTATTTTGCTATATTAATATTTATATAGGCTAATTGTTCTAACTTAGTTAAAAGATTTTAACTAAGTTAGAACAATTAGCCTATATAAATATTAATATAGCAAAATAAAATGCTTTATTTTGCTCAAGCACTTGCATTTCTAAATTAGTAAATTTTATCGAAATTTTATGGTTCGCTTTTTTCCGACTTAAATTGTAGTCGTTAGCGTAATAAAAAACAACAACTAATAATGGTTTTAATATAAAAACAATTTACTTAGAGTGTTGAAAATATTCAATGTTTTATTTTTCACAAGCAATTGCATTTTTAAATTATTATACATATGTTTTGGGGAGTTGTCGTTTTTAAACTTTTTAATATTAATTATGTGCTGACTCTTTTTTTCCAAAATCTTACTAACAAAATTAAAGTGATCCATTGAGGGGTTTTTGTTAGTTCCTATGCGCATTTCACTGGGGCTAATGCAGATCATCAAGGAACCTTTATCCAAAATATCTTAAAATAACTAAATAAATATATTTCAAACTTCCAGTTTAATAAGTGAGAAGCTTTACACAAATATCAAAGTCATAACAAGAACTCACTTATCACTTTTACTCTTTTATTTTCTTACGTTTTATTCTACAACTGGTTGGATTTTCTCCGGCTCAAATTGTAGTTGTAAGAGATATAAAGAACAACAACAACTAATAATTGTTTTATTTTGCATTTTGCACTTGTATTTTCAAATTAGTACATATTTATTGGGGAATTTTTGTTTTTAAACTTATTATTTTTAATTATATGCTGACTCTTTTTCCTTAAAATCTTACTAAAAAATTCAGAGTGATCAATTGAGGGGTTCTTGTTAGTTGCTATGCGCATTTCACTGGGGCTAATGCAGATCATCAAGGAAAATTTATCCAACACATCTTGAAATAACTAAATATATTTATTTCAAACGTCCACTTTAATAAGTGAGAAGCTTAAAATAAAAATCAAAGTCATAACAA
This sequence comes from Linnaemya vulpina, assembly GCA_963675445.1. Taxonomy (NCBI): domain Eukaryota; kingdom Metazoa; phylum Arthropoda; class Insecta; order Diptera; family Tachinidae; genus Linnaemya; species Linnaemya vulpina. The sequence goes on from OY776276.1 coordinate 39,749,134, forward strand.
GAATATATAATATAAGTGATCGATTGAGGGGTTTAATCATATGCTGATTCTTTTTTCGCAAAACCTTACTAAAAAATTCAGAGTGATCAATTGAGGGGTTCTTGCTAGTTCCTATGCGCATTTCACTGGGGCTAATGCAGATCATCAGTGAACCTTTACCCAAAATATCTTGAAATAACATTACTAGATTAATATTTATTTCTGAGATTTTAACTAAGTTAGAACAATTTAGCCTATATAAATATTAATATAGCAAAATAAAAATGTTCAATAAAAATAAAATCACATTACTAGATTAATTTTAAATTAGTACATATTGTGGGAATTGTTGTTTTTTAAACTCTGTAATTTTAATTATGTGCTCATTCCTCTTTCACTAAATTTGTATTTTAAATTAGCACGTATTTTAGGGAGGTTATCGTCTTTTAAACTTTTTAAAAATCCTACTTAAAAATTCAAAGTGATAAATTGAGGGGTTTTAGTTCCTATGCGCATTTCACTAGGGCTAATGCAGATTATCAGGGAACCTTTAGCCAACATATCTTGAAATCACTAAAGATATTTATTTCAAAATCCAATTTAATAAGAGAAACATTAAACAAATATCAAAGTCATAACAAGAACTCACTTATCACTTTTTCTCTCTTATTTTGTAATGTTTTATTCTACAACTGGTTGGCTTTTTTCCAACTCAAATTGTAGTTGTAAGAACAATAAAGAAAAACAACAACTAATAATTGTTTCGTTATAAAAACAACTCATTTAAAGTTTTGACAGCATAAGTTGTTTTATTTTGCACGAGCCCTTGTATTTTCAAATTAGTACATATTTTTTGGGAGTTTTTTTTAACTCATTAATTTTAATTATGTGCTGATTGTTTTTATTTAAAATCTTACTAAAAAATTCAAAGTGATATATTGAGGGGTTTTGTTTCCTTTTGCGCATTTCACTGCGGCTAACAGGAACTTTAACCCAACATTTATAAGAACAACTAAAGATATTTATTTCAAACTTCCATTTTAATACGTGAGAAGCTCAAAACAAATATCAAAATCATAACTAGAATGCTTTGATCACTTTTTATTTTCTATTTTTTACGTGTTATTTTACATCTGGTTGGCTTTTCTTCGACTCAAATTGTAGTTGTAAGAGAAATAAAGCACAACAAAAACTAATAATTGTTTTATTTTGCATTAGCACTTGCATTTTAAAATTAGTACATATTTTTTGGGGAATCTTATTATTTTCTTTTAATATAAAAACTAGTTTCATTTGACGTCATTTCACTATTCCTGAGCATTCCTATACATTTTGTAATGCAGACAATAGAAAACAAGTGGGAATTGTTACAAGAACACACAAATATACCAAAGACACTTTTTTTGGAATTATTTAGTTTTTGTATCAAAGATTGCAGGTATTTTAGATATAATGACAACTTTTATGAACAGAAAAGAGGAATGTCGATGGGATCTCCTGCATCTCTAGTGGTAGCTGACATAATAATGGAAGAATTACTGAACTCAGTTCTAAATAAAACGGACATTAAGCCAAGGAAAATGGCGAAACACGTTGACGACCTATTTGGGATTGTAAAAACCGACAAAGCAGATGAAACACTGGGAGCTTTAAACGCCTTTAATAAGGAAATTAAGTTTATATTTGAAACGGAATCCGACAACAAATTACCCTAATTAGACGCATTGATTGTGAGGAAGAACAAAATAATTAAACTAGATTGTTATCAAAAACCTTCAACCAGTGGAAGACTTATCAATTTTTATTCCAAACATTTTCGCAATATGATATTAAACACCGCCAATAATTTTATTAATACAGTACTAGACACCAGCAGCACCGACTTTCATAAAAATAACATAATAAAGATTAAGACTATTTTCGGTAAAAACGATTTTCCAACAAGGGTAGTTAACAAACTTATAGGAATTGAAGTACAGAAGAGAAAAAACAATTACAACATAGTTACCGAAAAACCAACAAAAATTTACAAATCAATACCATACATACCTGGTTTATCAGAAAGGATAAAAAATTCTGATATATATGATAGAGACAAGTACATACTAGCAATACAACAAAGAAGTTATTTACAAATATGAAATCAAAACTCAATACAATGGACGAATCAAATTTAATTTATGAAATAACTTGCAATGGAGACAACACTGAAGCATGTAAGAAAATATATGTTGGTTCGACAAGAACAAAATTAAAGACTAGAATATCTGGACATAAGTCTGATCGAAATAATAATAAAACATCTTTGGTCCAAAAAACTGCACTTGCTGCCCACTGTGCAATAACTGGACACCAACCAGACAAGTAAGGTAAGAATACTGGAAAGAGAGAAGAATTATACAAAGAGATATATGCAAGAGATGCTCCACTAAATAAGTACTCCCACTAACAAGACAATTAACTATAAATCAGACACTGACAATTGCGCACACATCTATAGATATACAATAAACAAAAACAGAAGAAGAAAAAACCACTGAACAGTAGGTGACAAAGTTTACAAGAATAAACAAGTGACTAGACCAGGACTATAGAAATGTAATTATTATTATTATTGTTGTAAATAATTTAATATTAAGTAGTTTTTTGATTCGAAAGTTGTAATTCGCTGAAGATGACCAAGAGAGTTGGTCGAATTATGGGAATAAAAATATATTAAGAGGAAAGTTTTAATATTATTTTATTATAAAAAAGACCTCAAGCCGAAAAGCACATCACGAACAAACAAATTATTCAAAAAGGTCTACAACAAAATATATTAATATAAAAACAATTTATATTAATATATTTAACATAGTTTGTTTTATTTTGTACAAGCACTTGCATTTTAAATAAGTATATATGATGGGGAATTGTCGTTTTTTAAACTCTGTAATTATAATTATGTGCTGACTCGTTATTCACAAAATCTTACCGAAAAATAGATTGATCGATTGAGGAGTTTAATCATATGCTGATTATTTTTTCCCAATATCTTACTAAAAAATCAGAGTGATCAATTAAGAGGTTTTTGCTAGTTTCTATGCGCATTTCACTGGGGCTAACGCATATCGTCAGGGAACTTTTACCCAACATTTAAAAAAAAAACTATTTTGAAATAACATTATTAAAGATATTTATTTTAAACTTCCACTTTAATAAGTGAAAAGCTTAAATCAAATATCAAAGTCTTAACAAGAACTCTCTAATCACTTTTGCTTTTTTATTTTCTTACGTTTTATTCTACAACGGGTTAGCTTTTTTTCGACTCAAATTGTAGTTGTAAGACAAATAAAGAACAATAAAAACTAATAATTGTTTTAATAAAAAAACAATTTATTTAGAGTGTTGACAACATAAAGGCCCAACTATAATATTCGTAGGATAGCTTTGGCTACTGTCAAAACTCGACGAAAAGACTGTCAAATGCATAAGCGAACATTTGTGTGGCTATATTATACTTACACTCAGTTGTAAAGCAATGCACTTTTGCAAAAACTAATTTATGATATATACATAACATGTAAATACATATATAAATATTTTCAATTTATACATACATAAATATATTATCACAAGTAGGTTATTACCAATTTAGAAAGTAATTTAAGAAATAAATTGGAAAGTACTACAATGTATAACAATGTGTGCAAGTGGTTGGCAACGTATCATATATGGTAGGAAAATACACAAATACACTATAATATATATACAATAAACAAACGCTAAACATTTAATGTTTCCATTAAGTTTTGACATTATTTATTAAATTATGTGTAGAATTGATTTCGGCGTACATTGCAGCTTCTCTTGTGTGCACGTATTACAGTCTATGGTATGTGTGTATCTAAAAATAATTATCAATAACAACGAACAAACAGTTGGCCTTTAAAGAAAATGCGATCAGTTTCGCCCTATGGTTAAGAAAATTAAATTCAACGAAAAGTTAGCAAAGCAAATTATGGTCGCACACATTTGATTGTATGTATTCGCAAATTCGCTTGCGCTAGCGTACACATATTATAGTTGGGCCTTAAGTTGTTTTATTTTGCACAAGCATTTGCATTTTAAATTTGTACATATTTTGGGGAGGTTATAATTTTTTTAACATTTTAATTTTAATTATGAGCTGCTTCTTTTGTCCCAAAATCCTCCTTAAAAAATCAAAGTGATCAATTGATGGGGTTTATTTCCTATGCTCATTTCCCTAGGGCTAATGCAGATCATCAGGAAACCTTTACCCAACATTTCGTAGAATAACTAAAGATATTAACTTCAAAATTCCACTTTAATAAGTGAGAAGCGTAAATCAAATATCAAAGCCTTAACAAGAACTCACTGATCACTTTTGCTTTTTTATTTTCTTACGTTTTATTCTACAACTGTTTGGCTTTTTGCGACTCAAATTGTAGTTGTTAGAGTAATAATGAAATACATCAACTAGAAATTGTTTTCTTATAAAAACAACTTATTTAGAGTGTTGACAGCATAAGTTGTTGTATTTTGCTTAACCACTTGCATCTAAAATAAGCACATAATATGGGGAATTGTCGTTTTTTAAACTCCTTAATTTTAATTATGTGCTGATTCTTTTTTCACAAAATCTTATTGAAAAATTCAAAGTAATCGATTGAGGGTTTTAATCATATGCTGATTTTTCCCCCAAAATCTTACTAAAAATTCTGAGAGATCAATTGAGGGTTTTTTCTAGTTCCTATGCGCATTATGCTGCGGCTAATACAGATCATCAATGAAATTTTACACAACATTTCTTAGAATAACCATAAACATTTATTTCAAACTTCCACTTTAATATGTGAGAAGCTTAAATCAAATACCACAACTTATAATTGTTTTAATATAAAAACAATTTATTTAGAGTGTTCACAACATAAGTTGTTTTATTTTGCACAAGCACTTGCATTTATAAATTAGTGCATATTATGGTGAATTGTACGTTTTTTTAACTCTTTAATATTAATTATGTGCTGATTCTTTTTTTCCAAAATCTTACTAAAAAATTCAGCGTGATGGATTGAGGGTTTTAATCATTTGCTGATTTTTCCCCCAAAATCTTACTAAAAATTCAGAAAGATCAATTGAGGGGTTTTTGCTAGTTCCTATGCGCATTATGCTGCGGCTAATACAGATCATCAATGAAATTTTACCCAACATTTCTTAGAATAACCAAAAACATTTATTTCAAACTTCCACTTTAATATGTGAGAAGCTTAAATCAAATACCACAACTTATAATTGTTTTAATATAAAAACAATTTATTTAGAGTGTTCACAACATAAGTTGTTTTATTTTGCACAAGCACTTGCATTTATAAATTAGTGCATATTATGGGGAATTGTACGTTTTTTAAACTCTTTAATATTAATTATGTGCTGATTCTTTTTTTCCAAAATCTTACTAAAAATTCAGACTGATCAATTGAGGAGTTCTTGCTAGTTCCTAGGCGCATTTCACTGGGGCTAATAGTAGTAGGGAACTGTATGTGCTTCGACCATTAAAAATATTAAATTTCAGCAATTAAATTTGAAATTTTTCAATTTTAATTGCCAAAATTCTCAAATTTCACAAAATTCTCGTGTGTTCGTGTGTGTATTTTTTCCCACGGTTTAATAGGGGCGTTCACATTGTTGTTTTTTTTTTTTAAATAAAATGTTGGGGTAGGCGTGGGAATTTGTGTCTGTCCATATGTGACCTTGACAATACATGTCCGTCGGTATGTGAGCGTGGGAATTTGTGTCTGTCCATATGTGACCTTGAGAATACATGTCCGTCGGTATGTGAGCGTGGGAATTTGTGTCTGTCCATATGTGACCTTGAGAATACATGTCCGTCGGTATGTGAGCGTGGGAATTTGTGTCTGTCCATATGTGACCTTGAGAATACATGTCCGTCGGTATGTGAGCGTGGGAATTTCTGTCTGTCCATTTACACTGTGTACGCCTGGTGAATAAATTAGAAGCATTTTTAGGAATTACACTATTTAAAAAGTGTAATAGTTATATATGGATACCCTTAATGTTTGTGGTTCGTTCCTTCTTGCTGGAGTGAGATTTTTTCTTTTATTTTTTTGCTTATTAAAATTTGGTGTGTTTACTTAAGATTTGTCGTCGAGCATTTCAGTGTTTTTTTTTTACTTTTTTGCTTGCAATGCTTGAGTCTGGAGGAATAATGTGATTATTCTGATCTTGAAGACGTTGTGAAAAAAAAATTACTATTGCATAAATATTGAAACTGATGTTTTGTTTATTTTATACATGACGATCATCGATGGATTTTATTTGGGGATCTGGATGGTGGTGCGATTTCTGTATTTTGTAGAATATGAATATTTATGCTATGTTGAAGTGTGTGTGTTTTTTGTGTTCTGAGTGGCGGTTGGAATGTTTGGCTGTCAGACAGTCTGTGTGTGTGACGATTGGTAAGTCTGTATGACAGTCCGCTTTCTTGCTTTCCTGGTCAGTATAAAATGTGATAAGGTGTACATATTCATGCGTACATAAATATCTACAAATTTATTTCATTTACGCATATACATACAAACAAATAATAAGCGTTTATTCTTTGTGCCCAAATATTCCCTTGACCATTTGAATGAATGAATGAACCATTGTGTATGTTTGTTTGTGTGTTCTCTGAAAAAAATAAATATGTATGTAGGTTTTTTGTTTGAAATAAAAAGACATTTATTTTAATTTTTATAAGCATTTATTTAAAAGTTTGTTAACACTTTAATTTTTAAGTAAAATTGCATTCCTTAAGGCACAAACACCATAGTCGTGATAGCTACAATAGAGATATATTGAATGCTTAGTTTCCATTTGTTTGAAATTAATGCAGCCAATGTCTTCAATGTTATAAACTGTTTGATGAATAATTTTTTCCAGCCATTTTTTCTTCTCTCCCCCCCTTAACATATATTTGTGAATTTCTTATATTCGATTTTAAAAACTTGCAAACGCTTTGAAATGAGACTGATCCATCATTCCAGTTAATATGATGATAGTTTTTTGTTAACCAAACTGCTTCTCTCTGTTTTTTGGCTGATAAACATGCGAAACCAAAAGGAGGTTCTATGATGAAATTGAACCACTCCTTGTTGCTGAAAACTACAGCTAGTTCTTTTGCGATGAAGTCATTTGAATTAGTTTTGAAACCTTGCAAGTCTACAAAAACAATATCACCATCCATGTTATTTAATTTATAAGAGCTTCCGGACTTGACCTTTTATTGGTATGTATTCTATTACGCGGTCATGAATAAGAACGCAGTAAGCTGATGTTTTTGCTGGAATATTTGTTGCTGTTTCAAATTCAATTTTTATGTCGATTGGTCCGGTATTGAGCGTTTCGTTTTGGTGACTGACATCAACTACAATAATTGGAGCGTTATTTTTAAACTCTTGACCTGTTAGAAGAGGTTGGGGTTGTTTCATGTAGTAGCTTTGTTAGAATCTTAGATACATATCATATAGAATTGCATAGCGCTCATTTTTGAATTTTATATTAAGATCGTCATATGGGTAAGAGGTTGAGTTTAAATGTACTTTTAAGTTAGTAAGATCACAATGAACAAACTTGTTTTCTTGTTGAAAGGCAATCAAGACAAAACGAGGGCGTTCTTTATTAGCGGCCAGTTTAACATTCCATATGTGATTGGTTCCCGTATTAAGGTGTGGATTCATATGACAATCCCAACTACGGAATGCCATTGGTATAGCAGCACCATTATTAAGTATTTTGATCATATTCAATTTACTATGATCAGATAATTGAACATGTGGAATTCTCCATGATATTAGTGAAATTGTAAGTTTTGCTTTCTCGGTGGAAACATTCGAGTGTATAAGATCTTCATCGTACTTATTACGCAAGAGTATCAATTCATGTTTACCATTTAATAAAACTTTATTGTAGTGTTCAGCGAATCCTAAAAGAAGTTTGAGTGGTACATAGAAATTAAAATTTCCATTTTGAAGATCTATTTTATCAAGTTTATTCCATCCAGCATTTTGCAACACAACGCTTATCGTAGGCGATAAAGAAAACAAATTTTTTATGGTACTGGTGGCTCCCAAATATCTTGTATGATCAATTTCAATACCATTCAGTTCATAGCGGATTTCATCAAAGAGATATGCAACAAAATTATTGAACTCATTTTGTTTTCAATTTAAAGTTCAGTGATTTGAGAAAACTCTTGTTTGCTGCTGTAAGCGATTTTTGACGAACAGATCTTTTCAATTGTTGCTTAGATTGTAACGTTTGAGAATTAGATGTTGCTGTAGTATTCTTCGATATACTCGTGTTGTATATTATCATTATTTAGTTGTCCTTAAATGTATTCATATTGTAATTTCCTCACCTCTGAAATTAATTAAGTCGCCGTTTTGATCAACCACGCGAAGAGCTAGTGAACTTATCTCTCTGGAGTTTACTGGCAAATAAATAAGATTTTTGGGAATCTCAACTATTTTATATCAAGCCGGTACATTAATCGGAAATTCATGTAGTGTATGAGCTTTAGAATTATTCATATAAGTATTAACCACAATACTGCTTTCAATCCTCAAGAGATTCACCTTAAAGATATTCACTGGAAGATCAGAGTAATGTTCTTTGTTTGGCGTTAATATTCTGCTATTGAATCCTAAAAGTCTACCTATTGTATTTTCTTTATTAAAATATATTGGTTCTTTAAAGCTGCTGACTTTGACTTGCATTGTATTGTTATTAGCTTCAATCAAAATTTTGTTTTCTGGTCTATATCGTTTGTATTGTTCTTCTATATAGTCAACTATATCATTTAATTCATAAGATCCGATCGGTATTTCAATTACAAGTTCACCGATATAAAATATATTGTTGTAGACATCCACATTCGGGATACTGTTGTATGAATGAAAATCAGTTAGAGCACATTCATAGGTTCCGTTTAAATCAATAGGAGGAAAATAATTAGCAGATAGCTATGATGAATTGGAGCTCAGAGTCAATGTTATTGACATTGTGACTGTTTGATTGTAAATAAATGAGGTTAAACACACAGTATGATTTATAAGAAGCAGTTTCGTATTTATTGTTTATTTACTTATTTTAAACTAAATTAAATATTGATGCAATTGTTGTTGTTTTTTTGTTGTTTATTTATTGTATTCTTCCATTTACAATATCTCATCTTTGCTTATCCAAGAATTGTGCTCATTACCAAAGCCCAGCCACTTGACAAACACCTTATATCCTTTAGTTTTGAGAACCTTTTCAACTAGGTATGTATTAGGATATCTGGTTTTTGAAAGTTCTTCTTCATAGAATCCGCCTTTAATAGGATTTCCGCGATAGTCTTCTAATATATATGTTGTAGGATATGTATTTTGTACTCTTTTAATTGTAAAGATTTCTGTTGTCCAATTCGGAGTATAACCTTTTTCAAAAATGTTTTTTATATTTGCTTATGCGTACATGATCTCCTGCATTAAATTTTGACATTTTATACATCTTTAAATGACTTTATACTGTGTTTAAAAGCTGTTTTTCATTTGTTGAATTTACTTTAATCGGTGACATTTTAATGGTGCGATGAATTTTTCTATTGTATGCATCAAGTAAATCTCTATACATATCAATCCAAATAATGTTCTATTGAATCGTTCTACTATTGAGGCTTCATAGTGCTATATGTTGAGTAGTGATTAATATTGTATTTATTCATCAACTGACTGAAATGTTTATTGAAAAATTCTTTACCATCGTCTGTTTGCAAGTTTTTCGGTATTCGTCCCAATTTGAAAATATTCTCCATTGCCTGAGTTGTTTCGAATGCATTCTTTCTGCTCAAAGGTACTGCCCAAGCAAATTTTGAGAATGTATCAATTACAGTTAGCAAAAATCGATAATTTCTATTGTCTAAGGAATAATTTCCCATTTCAACTAAATCAGCTTGCCAAAGATCATCTATTCCTTTCATCACAACTCTACGACGTACAAAACGTTTTCGAGCCTGTTTATGCAATTCATTTACAACATTTCTCTTTGAAGACATCTTAATTTTCCAGTCGCTGTTTTAAGTGTGTTGTGATCTACTTGATGCACCTATTGATACGAACATGTAATTTTCTATTCTATACATTTTGTCTCGTAGCTCTTCAATTTCCATATCAAAAAGTGATTTATTACCATCCATTTTCTTATTGATATCCTGCAAATGAGCATTAAGATTTTCTAACTGGAAAGCTACCTCTTGTTGCTGTTTTTTGAGTTCAGTTTGCAGAAACAATTTACTGATAACATCGTTTTCCTCCAGAGCATTTGCAACATTTTTGTTTCTCTTGTATTGGACATCAATGTTTTTGTTCGTATCCATAAAGAAGCCCAACAACTTAGGCGCATTTTTTGTTGAAATTACTTCACTTCTATCGTTAATATAATGCCCAAATTTATCAACGGACATGTTTTATATAAAAATCTATGTATGTATATAGTTTATACAATTATATTAGCTTCACGTAGTTCTTCAATAATTGAGACAATTTCGTTGTTGTGATTAGTATGGCCTGCAGACTGTGATGCAAGCAGTAGTCTAAGTCGATCTACCAACTCGTTTGGATCATCCCAGTATATATAGTTTGGATTATGAGGGTTAAACTGCATCAAACCCCTTCCTAAATAATTACTTTTTGTTACATCTGATGAGCCTGTATGATTGTCTCCTTTGAAAAGTTTTCCAATAATATGTTTGTACTTATGGGCTATGCTCCCTTTGATTTGACCATCAGACTTATAGCCTCTCCTGTGGGCATTGGTAGCAAGTAATATTTTTTTATAGATTTCAAGCTCGAATTTATCATAGTTTTTTGGTACTTTATGAAACATTAAAGAAAAAAGTCCTGGCGTGAGCGCCCATATTTGTCCACCAACCTGTATCTTATCTTGATTTAACTCGATGGTGCTATTACCAAATCTCCATTCGTTATTATTATCTTTATGTGGACCATGGTTAGTATCTAGTTCGTTTCTCGATTGCAATAGTGATAAGTCAGAATAACTTTCTTCATTATTCGAATTTTGTGAGTAAAAGTCATCTTCATCATAATTACTGCTACTTTTACTATTAGATTGCTTAACAATTTTTTCTTCACTTAGTTTCTTGGGCGTACTCGTTTCCAATTTTATTGTTGAGTTCTGAGGATGAAAACTTTCATTGTCATCAATTCCAGTTTCCTTATCACTCGGTTCTTTTTTAACTGGTCTACCAACGTATTTAGAGCTATTGATAAATTCTTTTAAAGGTTCTGTGATAGGCTTGAATGTATCTGTTAATTGCTGATGTGTGTCTATTTCACCAGTTTTTATACTACGAAATTAAAAAAAAAAACGAAGTCAGCGTTTTTATTTCAGAAAATAACTTAAAATACGACTCAAAAAAATGAATACGTATATATGACATCTCTCTATCCTTTTGCAACTACTTAGTTTTAAATACTTATATATATTTAATTTTTCCTCACTTCGTCTTTTGTCAAAAATAAAACAAAAAAATCATTGTATAATGATTTTCTGTTAAGCTTCTTACAGTCTAGAAAGCTAAAACCGAGATTAGTTTGCAATAAAAGTTCAAAGCTATAAGCTGTGAAAAATTTCTACCGCAATGGATCTAGTGGAAAAATTTAATTCGTACAATACAAAATCCTTAATCCATATAAAGGATCTAGGTGAATTATCCAAACACACTATCGTACGTGCAAAGCGAGTAACAACAAAGTATGGGGAAACGGTTCAACTTGAGCTGGAAAACCACATAATGTTTCTCCCCAACCGATACAATGCAGAATTAGAAGATCTTTCGAATAATAAATATCGACTACAAAGAAAAGGAGAGCGAAACCTGATCTTAGAAAGCGAGATGAACGAGTTTTTAATACCAAACTCCCAGTACCCCGTTTGGCAGTAAAATATATGTTATGTTCAGATATTTTGTAATTAACAAGAAAAAAAAAAAATAATAATAAAAAAGAAAATGTTTTTAAATATGTATGTATATAAATATATATGATTGTGTTTTATTTAATATCTTTGGTTATATCATAAAGAAATTTCAAACATAAGTGACCGCAATTATATGTATTAAAGCTTTGATATTGATTGTAGTTGTATTGAATATTTCTACCTAAATATTTGATTAATTCTAGAGGAGGTTGTAAATTTCCAAAGCTGTCGAAATATTGTTTTTCATTCTTGTTCCTATAGTATGCTACTCAATGAGTACCTGGGCCTGTTGATAAATCCAAATTGATTATTCCACACTCTACAGTCTTTGGTCGTTTTGGTAGTGAATCCAACATATAAACTCCTCTAAAGTGTGGAATATATTTTGAAAATTTTCTTAGATCAAATTCTGATAATGGTCTGTTGGGTAGCATTTCTAATAGTTTTTTGAATGATCTTTACAAACAAGTCCATAACCGCTTTTATGTGGTTTAAGGTACAGTCCTTCTCCCACAGCAATAGACTCCATTGCCTTATTGTGTCTGGTGGCTTCCTCAAGTTGTTTTTTTACATTCTTTGTTGCATTTACAGCTTTAGCTATAGCGGCACCTCCAGTTGCTAGACTACCAAGTGAACCTATTATGGGCAAAAAACCACCAATTTTTGGAACATTTACAATACGCGGTATTATAACACGAGCTTTTTTCCCCTTAAGAGATTTACTGATAGCTTTACGAGCAATCTTAATGGCTGAATTAATATCTTGTGGTTTTTCCATCTTCAATATCTTTGTTGCTGATTTAATTGTTTTATGAAACAGATTTTTGTCATTTATACGAATTCGTGGTGATGGTATTTTCACTGTATTCCTTTTCTTTGCTTCAACACCCATACCAAGTTTAGTTTTTGCTTTCATTGCGTTGGTGACTATATATGAAAATGTTTTTTCTGCAAGATCACTATCTTTTGAAAGAACTCTTTCCCAAGCCGTATTTTCAAGAATTTTGTCAGCTTGATGTCTGCTGTTTAAGTCTTTATTTTTCGAGTAAGCAATATCGCGATTTTTGCAAGCAGCATCCAATAAGTTAATTCCTTTATCTCCTCTATCTAAACGCTTTTGTAATCTTGTGCCAGGTCCACAATACTGGTATCCAGGAAGATGTAATTCAAAAGGTAGAGAATTTATTGCTTTATTTAGTAAACCTTCTCCAACGATAGTTTGTTTGTGACTAAAACTTTTGTTATAAAGTACAACCATGTTAATTTAATCTACAATAAAAGATATTGTTTGCAAGTTTAGCAAGTAGTTATTGAAATGTGCTTCATAAAACAACATAAAAATATTTTAGTTCGTAATGCTGATATTTGTTCAAATGACAGTAAAAAAATAAGACATAGTTCCTTGTTACCAAATTCTATTCAAGCATTAATAGTTGGTCCTTCAAATTGTGGAAAAACTAACATAATGATTAGTTTGCTGGAAAGTCCTAATGGTCTCAAGTTTGAAAATATTTACTTGTACTCAAAATCTTTATATCAACTGAATACCTAAAGAAATTAATTTCACCAATTAAAGGAATCGGATACTACACATTTGCAGAAAACGATGACGTTGTTCCTCCTAGTGAAGCTAAAAGCAATTCAATTATGATTTTTGATGATGTTGCATGTGAAAAGCAAAACAATATACGTGCATATTTTTGCATGGGTCGTCATAAGAACGTAGACTCATTTTACTTGTGTCAGACTTACACGCGGATTCCAAAACATTTGATAAGAGATAATGCTAATGTATCGACATGAACTTTGAAATGTTTCAACGAATTTGTAGAGAATGTTGGAAGGAAAAATACGGATTTTTGGTGATAAGTAAAGATAATGAACTAAACAATGGTCGTTATAGAAAGTCATTCGATTACTTCATTATAATATAATTTACTGTTCATCAAATGCACCCTGCAGTATTTAATCTGACTTCAAACTTTATACATGTGATTATTGTAACTGATCAGATAAGCAGATCTGATACCTGATAAACTGACCTGATACCTGTTAAACTGACCTCATAAGCTGATCTGATACCTGTTAAACTGACCTGATAAGCTGGTCTGATACCTGATAAACTGACCTGATAAGCTGGTCTGATACCTGATAAACTGACCTGATAAGCTGATCTGGTACCTGATAAACTGACCTGATAGCTGTTAAACTGACCTGATAACCTGATCTGATACCTGTTAAATTGACCTGATAAGCTGGTCTGATACCTGATAAACTGACCTGATACCTGTTAAACTGACCTCATAAGCTGATCTGATACCTGTTAAACTGACCTCATAAGCTGATCTGATACCTGTTAAACTGACCTGATAAGCTGGTCTGATACCTGATAAACTGAATTGATAAGCTGATCTGGTACCTGATAAACTGACCTGATAGCTGTTAAACTGACCTGATAGCCTGATCTGCTTCCTAGTGAACTGACCTGATAGCTAAAATGAATGAACAAATTCTTAAAGACTTGGTGGCAACAAGAAATATCTTGAAGAAAAAGCTTCGTAGTATAAAAACTGGTGCAATAGACACACATCAGCAATTAACAGATACATTCAAGCCTATCACAGAACCTTTAAAAGAATTTATCAATAGCTCTAAATACGTTGGTAGACCAGTTAAAAAAGAACCGAGTGATAAGGAAACTGGAATTGATGACAATGAAAGTTTTCATCCTCAGAACTCAACAATAAAATTGGAAACGAGTACGCCCAAGAAACTAAGTGAAGAAAAAATGTTTAAGCAATCTAATAGTAAAAGTAGCAGTAATTATGATGAAGATGACTTTTACTCACAAAATTCGAATAATGAAGAAAGTTATTCTGACTTATCACTATTGCAATCGAGAAACGAACTAGATACTAACTATGGTCCACATAAAGATAATAATAACGAATGGAGATTTGGTAATAGCACCATCGAGTTAAATCAAGATAAGATACAGGTTGGTGGACAAATATGGGCGCTCACGCCAGGACTTTTTTCTTTAATGTTTCATAAAGCACCATAAAACTATGATAAATTCGAGCTTGAAATCTATAAAAAAATATTACTTGCTACCAATGCCCACAGGAGAGGCTATAAGTCTGATGGTCAAATCAAAGGGAGCATAGCCCATAAGTACAAACATATTATTGGAAAACTTTTCAAAGGAGACAATCATACAGGCTCATCAGATGTAACAAAAAGTAATTATTTAGGAAGGGGTTTGATGCAGTTTAACCCTCATAATCCAAACTATATATACTGGGATGATCCAAACGAGTTGGTAGATCGACTTAGACTACTGCTTGCATCACAGTCTGCAGGCCATACTAATCACAACAACGAAATTGTCTCAATTATTGAAGAACTACGTGAAGTTAATATAATTGTATAAACTATATACATACATAGATTTTTATATAAAACATGTCCGTTGATAAATTTGGGCATTATATTAACGATAGAAGTGAAGTAATTTCAACAAAAAATGCGCCTAAGTTGTTGGGCTTCTTTATGGATACGAACAAAAACATTGATGTCCAATACAAGAGAATCAAAAATGTTGCAAATGCTCTGGAGGAAAACGATGTTGTCAGTAAATTGTTTCTGCAAACTGAACTCAAAAAACAGCAACAAGAAGTAGCTTTCCAGTTAGAAAATCTTAATGCTCATTTGCAGGATATCAATAAGAAAATGGATGGTAATAAATCACTTTTTGATATGGAAATTGAAGAGCTACGAGAAAAAATGTATAGAATAGAAAATTACATGTTCGTATCAATAGGTGCAAGTGCATCAAGTAGATCACAACACACTTAAAACAGCGACAGGAAAATTAAGATGTCTTCAAAGCGAAATGTTGTAAATGAATTTCATAAGCAGGCTCGAAAACGTTTTGTACGTCGTAGAGTTGTAATGAAAGGAATAGATGATCTTTGGCAAGCTGATTTAGTTGAAATGGGAAATTATTCCTTAGACAATAGAAATTATCGATTTTTGCTAACTGTAATTGATACATTCTCAAAATTTGCTTGGGCAGTACCTTTGAGCAGAAAGAATGCATTCGAAACAACTCAGGCAATGGAGAATATTTTCAAATTGGGACGAATACCGAAAAACTTGCAAACAGACGATGGTAAAGAATTTTTCAATAAACATTTCAGTCAGTTGATGAATAAATACAATATTAATCACTACTCAACATATAGCACTATGAAGCCTCAATAGTAGAACGATTCAATAGAACATTATTTGGATTGATATGTATAGAGATTTACTTGATGCATACAATAGAAAAATTCATCGCACCATTAAAATGTCACCGATTAAAGTAAATTCAACAAATGAAAAACAGCTTTTAAAAACAGTATACAGTCATTTAAAGGTGTATAAAATGTCAAAATTTAATGCAGGAGATCATGTACGCATAAGGAAATATAAAAACATTTTTGAAAAAGGTTATACTCCGAATTGGACAACAGAAATCTTTACAATTAAAAGAGTACAAAACACATATCCTACAACATATACATTAGAAGACTATCGCGGGAATCCTATTAAAGGTGGATTCTATGAAGAAGAACTTTCAAAAACCAGATATCCTAATACATACCTAGTTGAAAAGGTTCTCAAAACTAAAGGACATAAGGTGTTTGTCAAGTGGCTGGGCTTTGGTAATGAGCACAATTCTTGGATAAGCAAAGATGAGATATTGTAAATGGAAGAATATAATAAATAAACAACAACAAAAACAACAACAATGGCATCAATATTTAATTTAGTTTAAAATAAGTAAATAAACAATAAATACGACACTGCTTCCTATAAATCATACTGTGTGTTTAACCTCATTTATTTACAATCAAACAGTCACAATGTCAATAACATTGACTCTGAGCTCCAATTCATCAGAGCTATCTGCTAATTATTTTCCTCCTATTGATTTAAACGGAACCTATGAATGTGCTCTAACTGATTTTCATTCATACAACAGTATCCCGAATGTGGATGTCTACAACAATATATTTTATATCGGTGAACTTGTAATTGAAATACCGATCGGATCTTATGAATTAAATGATATAGTTGACTATATAGAAGAACAATACAAACGATATAGACCAGAAAACAAAATTTTGATTGAAGCTAATAACAATACAATACAAGTCAAAGTCAGCAGCTCTAAAGAACCAATATATTTTAATAAAGAAAATACAATAGGTAGACTTTTAGGATTCAATAGCAGAATATTAACGCCAAACAAAGAACATTACTCTGATCTTCCAGTGAATATCTTTAAGGTGAATCTCTTGAGGATTGAAAGCAGTATTGTGGTTAATACTTATATGAATAATTCTAAAGCTCATACACTACATGAATTTCCGATTAATGTACCGGCTTGATATAAAATAGTTGAGATTCCCAAAAATCTTATTTATTTGCCAGTAAACTCCAGAGAGATAAGTTCACTAGCTCTTCGCGTGGTTGATCAAAACGGCGACTTAATTAATTTCAGAGGTGAGGAAATTACAATATGAATACATTTAAGGACAACTAAATAATGATAATATACAACACGAGTATATCGAAGAATACTACAGCAACATCTAATTCTCAAACGTTACAATCTAAGCAACAATTGAAAAGATCTGTTCGTCAAAAATCGCTTACAGCAGCAAACAAGAGTTTTCTCAAATCACTGAACTTTAAATTGAAAACAAAATGAGTTCAATAATTTTGTTGCATATCTCTTTGATGAAATCCGCTATGAACTGAATGGTATTGAAATTGATCATACAAGATATTTGGGAGCCACCAGTACCATAAAAAATTTGTTTTCTTTATCGCCTACGATAAGCGTTGTGTTGCAAAATGCTGGATGGAATAAACTTGATAAAATAGATCTTCAAAATGGAAATTTTAATTTCTATGTACCACTCAAACTTCTTTTAGGATTCGCTGAACACTACAATAAAGTTTTATTAAATGGTAAACATGAATTGATACTCTTGCGTAATAAGAACGATGAAGATCTTATACACTCGAATGTTTCCACCGAGAAAGCAAAACTTACAATTTCACTAATATCATGGAGAATTCCACATGTTCAATTATCTGATCATAGTAAATTGAATATGCTATACCAATGGCATTCCGTAGTTGGGATTGTCATATGAATCCACACCTTAATACGGGAACCAATCACATATGGAATGTTAAACTGGCCGCTAATAAAGAACGCCCTCGTTTTGTCTTGATTGCCTTTCAACAAGAAAACAAGTTTGTTCATTGTGGTCTTACTAACTTAAAAGTACATTTATACTCAACCTCTTACCCATATGACGATCTTAATATAAAATTCAAAAATGAGCGCTATGCAATTCTATATGATATGTATCTAAGATTCTAACAACGCTACTACATTAAACAACCCCAACCTCTTCTAACAGGTCAAGAGTTTAAAAATAACGCTCCAATTATTGTAGTTGATGTCAGTCACCAAAACGAAACGCTCAATACCGGACCAATCGACATAAAAATTGAATTTGAAACAGCAACAAATATTCCAGCAAAAACATCAGCTTACTGCGTTCTTATTCATGACCGCGTAATAGAATACATACCAATAAAAGGTCAAGTCCGGAAGCTCTTATAAATTAAATAACATGGATGGTGATATTGTTTTTGTAGACTTGCAAGGTTTCAAAACTAATTCAAATGACTTCATCGCAAAAGAACTAGCTGTAGTTTTCAGCAACAAGGAGTGGTTCAATTTCATCATAAAACCTCCTTTTGATTTCGCATGTTTATCAGCCAAAAAACAGAGAGAAGCAGTTTGGTTAACAAAAAACTATCATCATATTAACTGGAATGATGAATCAGTCTCATTTCAAAGCGTTTGCAAGTTTTTAAAATCGAATATAAGAAATTCACAAATATATGTTAAGGGGGGAGAGAAGAAAAAATGGCTGGAAAAAATTATTCATCAAACGGTTTATAACATTGAAGACATTGGCTGCATTAATTTCAAACAAATGGAAACTAAGCATTCCATATATCTCTATTGTAGCTATCACGACTATGGTGTTTGTGCCTTAAGGAATGCAATTTTACTTAAAAATGAAAGTGTTAACAAACTTTTAAATAAATGCTTATAAAAATTAAAATAAATGTCTTTTTATTTCAAACAAAAAACCTACATACATATTTATTTTTTTCAAAGAACACACAAACAAACATACACAATGGTTCATTCATTCATTCAAATGGTCAAGGGAATATTTGGGCACAAAGAATAAACGCTTATTATTTGTTTGTATGTATATGCGTAAATGAAATAAATTTGTAGATATTTATGTACGCATGAATATGTACACCTTATCACATTTTATACTGACCAGGAAAGCGGACTGTCATATAGACTCACCAATCGTCACACACACAGACTGTCTGACAGCCAGACATTCCAACCGCCACTCAGAACACAAAAAACACACACACTTAAACATAGCATAAATATTCATATTCTACAAAATACAGAAATCGCACCACCATCCAGATCCCCAAATAAAATCCATCGATGATCGTCATGTATGAAATAAACAAAACATCAGTTTCAATATTTATGCAATAGTAATTTTTTTTTCACAACGTCTTCAAGATCAGAATAATCAAATTATTCCTCGGGACTCAAGCATTGCAAGCAAAAAAGTAAAAAAAAAACACTGAAATGCTCGACGACAAATCTTAAGTAAACACACCAAATTTTAATAAGCAAAAAAATAAAAGAAAAAATCTCACTCCAGCAAGAAGGAACGAACCACAAACATTAAGGGTATCCATATATAACTATTACACTTTTTAAATAGTGTAATTCCTAAAAATGCTTCTAATTTATTCACCAGGCGTACACAGTGTAAATGGACAGACAGAAATTCCCACGCTCACATACCGACGGACATGTATTCTCAAGGTCACATATGGACAGACACAAATTCCCACGCTCACATACCGACGGACATGTATTCTCAAGGTCACATATGGACAGACACAAATTCCCACGCTCACATACCGACGGACATGTATTCTCAAGGTCACATATGGACAGACACAAATTCCCACGCTCACATACCGACGGACATGTATTCTCAAGGTCACATATGGACAGACACAAATTCCCACGCTCACATACCGACGGACATGTATTGTCAAGGTCACATATGGACAGACACAAATTCCCACGCTCACATACCGACGGACATGTATTCTCAAGGTCACATATGGACAGACACAAATTCCCACGCTCACATACCGACGGACATGTATTGTCAAGGTCACATATGGACAGACACAAATTCCCACGCTCACATACCGACGGACATGTATTGTCAAGGTCACATATGGACAGACACAAATTCCCACGCCTACCCCAACATTTTATTAAAAAAAAAAAACAACAATGTGAACGCCCCTATTAAACCGTGGGAAAAAATACACACACGAACACACACAAAATGAGATTTGAGAATTTTGTGAAATTTGACAATTTTGGCAATTAAAATTGAAAAATTTCAAATTTAATTGCTGAAATTTAATATTTTTAATGGTCGAAGCACATACAGTTCCCTACTACTGCTAATGCAGATCATCAAGGAACCTTTACCTAACACATCTTGAAATAACTAAATATATTTATTTCAAACTTCCACTTTAATAAGTGAGAAGCCTAAGCAAAAATCAAAGACAACAAGAACTCACTGATTAATTTTCCTTTAGTTTTATTCTACAACTGGTTGGCTTTTTTAAGACTCAAATTGTTGCTGTAAGAGTAATATAGAACAACAACTACTAATAATTGTTTTAATATAAAAACAATTTATTTAGAGTGTTGACAACATAACATGTTTTCTTTTGCACAAGCACTTGCATTTTAAATTAGTACATATGATGGGTAATTGTCCTTTTTTAAACTCTGTAATTTTAATTATATGCTGATTGTTTTTTCACGAAATCTTACTGACAACTTCAGAGTGATCAATTGAAGTGTTTTTGCTAGTTCCTATGCGCATTTCACTGGGCCTAATGCAGATCATCAGGGAATCTTTACTCAATATTTCTTAGAATAACGAAAGATAATTAATAAGTGAAAGGCTTAAAAGATATATCAAAGTCATAACTGGAACTCACTGATCAATTGTCTTTTTTTTCTTTTCTTACGTTTTATTCTACAACAGTAGTATACATATAAAAAGTGGCTTCATACCTACGCTACGTCGGGAGATGAAGTTGTTTGATTGGTATGCTACGTTGGATGTGTCTTAGTGTATTAAATTTACGACCAATACCGACGGTAGGTGCTTTCTATAAAATATATATATACAATGATAGCTTATTTTTTTAAATTCAGCGTTGTGTTAATCACTGTATATGTATATTTTCTAAAAAGCACCCTATCGCCGTTGCTTTTAATTATTTTCCCATTTCTTTATTGTTTTATTTGATACGAATTAACAAAGCTTCCTGATTTATTCTCAAACCACTGATATAAAATTCCTATATATATGTATGTTTATATGTGTATATATATGTACATATATATATATATATATATATATATATATATATACATTATAATATATATATGTATAATATATACATATATATAATATATACATTTATATAAACATATATATATATATATATATATATATATATATAATATAATGTATATACATATATATATATATATATATATATATATACAATATATAATATATAATATATATATAATATATAATGTATATACATATATATATATATATATATATATATATATATATATATATGTATATATATATATATGTACATATATATACACATATAAATATACATATATATAGGAATTTTATATCAGTGGCTTGAGAATAAAATCAGGAAGCTTTGTTAATTCGTATCAAATAAAAGAATAAAGAAATGGGAAAATAATTAAAAGCACCGGCGATAGGGTGCTTTTTAGAAAATAAAAACTGCAAATAAAAGGGAATAACTAACGAATGTGTGTGTGTGTATGATTAATATAGGCAGATGCAGCTGCTGTGTGTTTCGTTGGTTTTGGGAATAACACCAAGTTATTGTGTAATTTCTTATCAAACTTAGAAATGCATTACAAATGTATTGCTAGAAAAAATAGTGATCGCTGAACTGATTAATGGTAAACATGTGCATGTGAAGTGCAATCTTATCGAACTTGAGCATTTATCTACATTGCTAGATGAAATATAGATCGTTGCACTCATTAACTGCAAACATGTGCACTTTAAGTGCAATAAAATTATACAAATGCATAAAAAATGTATTGCTAGAAAATACATAATAGTAACCCTGAAATATCATCCTTCGTCAAAATGACTACGGAAGATTTTATTTTCAAACTAAAACCAGTCTTTTATTTTTGTTTTGCTCTCAGCTTTTGTATAGCGGTAGTCGTCCGCAAGCTGTTGTTAAGTGTAAAAGTTCAACGAACTGCGTATGTTGTAAGTGTTTTTTTTTCGCTTTTAATTTTTTATCGTAGTCAAAACGACGAAGGATGACATTTGTGTAACTTTCAGGCTCTTCCGTGTATATTTTCTTTTTGTCTAAAATCTAGTTCGTTTTTACTAAAATGGCAAATCAGCGATCTCTATTATTCATAATATTAATTCATATGTAATTTATGCACACAATGTACTCCAAGATGGTAAAAAGCCTCTAAATCGCGTCAGTTTTATGAGAGCTCTGTTTTCAGGACTAGTCAAAAATCACCTGGCAGACAGATTTGAAATGCCGACTAATATCAGGAGAGATATACAAAGTCATCTTCAAATAAATAACCCCGGGGAAATATCTACAGAAAATTAAACAGGAAAAAGAAAAATATGTGCAGTTTCCCCTTCTTCAAAGAGAAGAATGACAAATGTTGTTTGCGCAAAGTGCCAAAAAAGGCTGTGTGGCGGCCACAAAATAGAAGTTTGTGACTCGTGTTTTATACAAAATATAAAATCTGAAGTCTAATGTTCCTTCTTTAGTGTAATACTTATATTTTAAGAAAATGAAAGACTGAATTGAAAAAAATTGCTTTATGTTACCTTTTTTAATGTTTTGTTATGACTTGTTTCACAATCTATGCCAATTGAAGGAAGACTATGAAATGTTAAGTTTTTGTCAAATATTAATATATATAAATAAATGAATTTCTTTAAATATTCATTAAAAGGTGTCTATTAATACATAAGAACAATATTTTGGTATCAACTTTTGCTCACAACGTGTTTTATAATCTCTTGAAGTAAGCCGTAGTCAAAATGACGAAGGATGACGTTAGTGTATGTAAAATAAGGATGATATTTCAGGGTTAAAAGCAATGACGGTAGGATGTCTTTTAGCAAATAAAAATGAAAAAACTAACGAAAAAATACTGCCCAAAGTGTAAAACGAAGTGAGGATGATGATGATGATTTATAAAAACAATAATAAAAAATTAATAAATAAATTGTCTTTATGATTTCGCTCGTATTATGTATTTTTTATTATCTAATTAATAAATAAATAAAAAAAACAAACAACCAAAGAAAAAAAAAAATAATATATATATATATATATATATATATATATATATATATAAATTGTTTTTATTTCACTTTTATATAGGAAATTCTTTTTACAGATTTATCATTATTAAATGTATAAATTGAAAAGCTTGCATGCTAACAAATATTACTCATAAAATATTTTACAGCTACATATGTTAAGTGATTGTGAATGAATATTTTCACAATAATATATATGTATGTATGATATTATTTGTGAAATTACACATTCTTAATTTGTCAATAATTAGTAAAAATAAATCTACATGTTGCTTTTCCATCTGATTGCCATATTTTACTAAAATACGGTAACGAATAACTAAAATAAAATTAAAAACCTTAAATACAAATTAAGAAAATTTCTTAGTAGAATTACATTCTTTTCAGCACATATTTGATTAATATTACTATTAATATTATTATGGTTTTTACAAATATTTATAAAAGTATTATTTTTGTAGAAACTTTTTAGATTACGGCAATTCTTATCATGCAGACTAATAACATGTTTCTATTTCTCCTTCAGGAGGATTTTTTAACCATCTCACTTTTTAAAGCCCTTTAACATATATAACAGGATATTCTATTCCTCTTTTTCTCATAGTTACTACTAAGTATTCTAAAAACTCTTTTGCGGTAAAGTCGCCACTATTCCAATGCAATCCATTTATTTGTATATCTATCTTTATTAGTTAAATGAGACTTCTTTTATGTGGATTTTTTATCAAGTTAAATTCTTGCACATCGATGACTAAAAATCTTTTTTCACTCCTTATATTCTTATATTAATAATGATATATGATATACGTAATATGTATTTGTTTGATTGTTTGTTTATTGCTTCTTTGCAAACTTAATCTTATAATATATTCCGACTAGAGCTTTTTTAATACAGATATATAGGTATATTTTTAGGGTAAAAAGACGATATGATTCCCTAGATATAACACTATCCATAGTCCATATAATGTTAGCTTGCTTTCACATTGTTTGATTTCCAAAAGCCTCACACAACGGAAAGTTTCTCAGTGACAGTATTAATTTTAAAATTTTCTTCTCACCGATGTTGTTTTGAAACTTCAATTGTACTATTAAATTTTTACGGATATATATAAATATATTTAAACACCAATGACCAATCTCAGACTAAGAATAAATCTATACATTAAAAAATCGTGGATTCTTAGAATAAAACAGGTTTGGGAAGAGATGTAAAGATATAAGAGGAGAGGGGATGGTATTATTTTGTGGTTTTGAATAACATCTATCTGCACAATGTCGACAACATAAACACGAATTATTTATTATTATTTTTAAAATATATTATGTAATTAAATATTTGTGGTTTTGAAACCTTTTGATAATAATATGGCATATATAAGGTTACTCTCCACCTATTATAACCCCCCTCACAAACAACTTAGGGCTTAAATACGTTACTTCCGGGGCACAAACTCATTCTTGTTTATAACACTGGATGAGCCAGGAGCTTTTTCCTGTCACAAAGCAATGTGTTGGACAATTTCTTCTACCGATGTAGAAGACCAAAATTCAAACTAAAAAAACAAAAACTGTTTGCAAAAATTCAAAGACTTTATTGAACCGTATTAGTTGATAAATTCTATACGACTGTGTCAATAAATCAATGCAAAACACTAAGTTATAGAGAATGTGAAAACATTGCGACCTAAAGCTACATTTTTTCATATAGTGTGAACAAGCAATAAGCGATTAATACAACAGGTTTCTTTAAATATGTACTTATGTGTACATACGATGTACATATATATATATACATGTGTATGCCATAAATAAGCGTTCTTATCATAAACACGTATTATTTATTATTATTTTCAAAATATATTATTTAATTAAATATTTGTGGTTTTGAAACCTTTTGATAATAATATGGCATATATAAGGTTACTCTCCACCTATTATAATCCCCCTCACCAACAACTTAGGGCTTAAATACGTTTACTTCCGGGGCACAAGCTCATTCTTGTTTATAATACTGGATGAGCCAGGAGCTTTTTTCTGTCACAAAGCAATGTGTTGGACAATTTCTTCTACCGATGTAGAAGACCAAAATTCAAACTAAAAAAACAAAAACTGTTTGCAAAAATTCAAAGGCTTTATTGAACCGTATTAGTTGATAAATTCTATACGACTGTGTCAATAAATCAATGCAAAACACTAAGTTATAGAGAATATGAGAACATTGCGACCGAAAGCTACATTTTTTTCATATAGATTTGAAATGCATGTAGTAACTAGCGTGAACAAGCAATAAACGATTAATACAACAGGTTTCTTCAAATATGTACTTATGTGTACATACGATGTATATATATATGTACATGTGTATGCCACAAATAAGCGTTCTTATCATAAATTACCCTATGGTAAATTTAAGTGAATTAATCGATTCATATGAATCCAAATATTCTCCCCGCCTTGAAAGATAGCTTTCAAATTAATTTAATACTGCGGTGGAAGTTTACAAAGTGTGGCAATTGCTCTCTTAAAGATGCCATCCGCAGTTTTAACTGTTACTACACGAACAATTCCATCATTGCCTGGGCTACATTCTATTACTCTTGCTAAAGGGCACTTAAGGGGAGGAATGTTGTGTTCCTTGGTGATCACAAAATCGCTGTTCTTTAGATTTATTTTTTGCTGTCGTCCATTTAGTCTTAATTTGTTAGAACTTCACATACTCATTCCGCCACCGGTTCCAGAATTGTTGTTGAATCCATTGTAGAAGTTGATGTCTTTTCAGTGAAATTGGGTTATTAGTAAGGAGTGCTGGTTCAGGAATTCCTGTTAGAAGTCGGCCAACTAAGAAGTGTGCTGGTGTCAGTGGAGGAAAATCATTTGGATCCGAAGACATACACATATGAGGGGACTGTTGATTATTGCTTCTGTTTGGCAACACACAGTGTGCAAATCATCATAGTTCAAAACTAGATTACTAACCGCTCGTCGAATGTTATGCTTTGCCTGCTTTACAGCAATTTCCCATAAACCGCCAAAGTGTGGCGACCAGGGTGGTATAAGTTTCCAATCAATACCCTCTTCGCGACATGTTTCTTGCACTATTTCATTGTGTTTCTCTGACGTGAAGCCTAACAGCAACTCTCGGAGTTCCTTGTTGGCTCCAATAAAATTGGTTGCATTGTCTAAATAGATGATAGAACAACGGCCTCTTCTAGCAACAAATCTCTTCAAAGCGCTTATAAATGCTGATGAGTTAAGTCGGGAACCAGTTCTAAGTGCACAGCCTTCACAGAAAAGCAGATGAATATAGCCAAATATATTTTTCTGGGACCGCTACCTCGAATTTGCGATGAAATCAAAAATGGCTGGCAATGAGCCAGTTTCGGCCAACGGACGGCAGCGGTAGCATAAAATACAGTTGTGAAGGATTGAGTTTTCTAGTCTTCCTCCTACTCGTAACACGCCGTTCTGCAGAAATGGGGAAAGTTGAGCTAGTCTAGAATTTCGAGCTAGAGGTTTGCTATTGATTAGATGGTTAATATCTTCAAAAAATTACGATTTTTGAATGACCTTGCACATCAGTAAAAGAGATTCTTGCAGTTCTTCTGCGCAAATTGGACCAGTATAAGTTTTATTTTTCTGGCAACCACTGATAAATCTCTTAGCGTATGCAAATATTCTCAAAAGTTTTTCATAATTGTTGACGTACTTGTGGTTGCTGACAATATTATCAACCTCTGATGCAACTAATGTTGACTGCGACTCACTTGTCTCACAACAGGAAGGTATATGTTGTTCCTTTAGCCAGGTTTTGGTATCAAGTGTTAGGTAATTTGGTCCATTTAGCCAAAATCGGTTTAAAATGTTGCTCATGGTTGGTCCCCATGAGAGCAAATCTGCTGGATTTATTTCAGACGGCACATGGTGCCAAGTGCAATCCCTTTTTAGACGTTTTATTTTTACCACCCTATTTGCGAGAAATGTTGGCTAACGGTAAGTGTCTCCCGTTGTCCATGATAATGTTATAATTATCTGACCAGCAAGGAACTTTTTTTGGGGAAGTTGGAAATAAGTTTCGTACAGTACTGAGCAATTGACTTCCTAGCAAAGCTGCGCAGACTTACTTCTTTAGCGGGAGTCACCCTTGACTTAATGCATACTAACGTTGAAATACTATCGTTGACATCCTTAGAAGTGACATAGGCGCACGCACCGTATGCCTTTTGGCTTGCGTCTACAAATACATGTATGTAAGTTGACGTGTTAAATTTAACGTACCTTGGTATTTTGATTTGGCCGATGAGGCTTAGCTCGTTGAGGATTTGCTTCCATTCATAAGAGACGTCATGTGGGACGCTTTCGTCCTATGGTAGTTTTAGTTTCCAGAGAACTTGCATTAAAATTTTACACCTTACAATAAGAGGATTTATAAATCCCAATGGATCAAAGAAGCTTTCCATGTGAGAAAGAATTTACCTTTTTAAAATATTATTTGTTCTTTGCATAGGTGGAAGTGCAAAATGAAAGACGTTTTCAGTTGGGGACCATTTGAGACTTAATGTTTCATTGTGGCACATCACCCAAAATAGTTTCCCTGTTGGATGCAAACTTTCTTAAGGGGAAGCCACCGCTTAGGGCCAATATAAAACATTTCTTTTATTGACTTGTTGTTTGTTGTTGCACATGATGTGTCGAACACAACCTGAGGCGAGTACTACTGCTGTTTGGCTTGACAACACAATGGTGTGGAATGTAATATCGCGCATTATCTGGGTTCGTATGGATCATATGATCTAATGAATGATACTCCTCAACAAATTTAATATATTCCCCTTGAAAAAGTTTATCGCGGGCTAGCCTTGCCTCTAAGCAAGTAAATCGTCGACGTGCGATTCCTAGCGAATCAATTAAGTCTGAAGGATATATTTTAAAAGGTAGGCGAACAATAAATTTGTTTTAGCACATCTTTTAGTTGTATCATTAAAAAACTGTTCATAGGCTTCTTCTTCCTTCGTTAGTAGCTCTTCTGCGGAACTTTCACAACTCTCAATTTTCCAAAAAACTATTGTAGTACTGTTTCCAATAGGGGCTCATTTAATGGTGGTAAAAGTTGATTGCACAATTGCAAGTGCTACCTACGTTGCTGTTATGATTTTGTGTAACAAGAGCCACTGTCTTTTTATTATTTTGTTTTTCGGTTAACACTTGTGGTGCAAGTAAATGAGATCCAGCCAGCTTCATTGCTCCTGATACAATCAAACCCAATTTTGTTTTTATAAGATTCGGTTGATTTTCTGCCTTAATTTGTCCTATCATAACAATATCCCAAAACAAATCTGCTCCGATGAGTAAATCTACAGCTGCTGAAGTTCTTCTCAGCTAACTTTATATATCCAGGCACGTTCCAGGATATGATGATATTGATGATATAATAATTGCATCTAGTGTAGGTGTATATTCACATACTAATGATTTTGCTGTAAATGTACATGAGTATTTGGCACAGACTGAACTTGTGCCGCCTATGTCACAAATGGATACGTTTAACTTTTTACGTGAAATTTTTGGACGTTGAGCGATGTGCTCTGTAATAAAATTTGACTGAGAGCATGAGTCAAGTAAAGCTCTTACAAAACTTTCTATTCTTTCAACTATTGCTGTAGCCAGAATTACTGTATCTTTCTTTTTACAAGCTTGCAGGCATACAGTAGCAGAAGAGTCATCACCAGAAGTAACATCACGCGACACGGACTTTGCCTCTAATTTTTCCTTATGCAGTAAAGTATGGTGAGTGGCGTTGCACCTTTGGCATCTGTTCAATTATGGGCAAGAACTCGCGATGTGGTTCGTTCCAAGACAATTGAGGCACAGTTTTAACCTTTTAGTATTATTAAACCGTTCAGAAACATTCATATCTATGAATTTTGAACAACGAAACACGCTATGTTGTGGAGCGTTCCGACAAGTGATACATTTCAATGAATGATTAGACGATATGTAGGTTGTTGTTTGAGCTTTAGATGTAAACGACCTACTATCTTTATGTTGTTTCTGATGCAATTCCTCTAACGACTTACATCGGCGTTCTAGAAAGGTTGCTAGTTTATCCCAACTAGGCAAGCAAAGTGTATTGAGAGACTGGAAATCTTCCCATTTCGTTTGCAGATCAATATCAAGCTTAGAAATTATTAAGTGTAAGATAATGTTTTTTGCAACTTATTCCTTTGATGCAATTGATTGTAATGCGCGCATACTACCGTTGACATTGTCAATAAACAGTCGAAATGCCAATACACTAGGTTTATTTATTCTTGGAATGTTAAGAAGTTCAAGCAAATGAGACTGAAAAAGTTGCTTTTTGTTATTGTACCTAGCCTTTAGCAAATCAAAGGCGACTTCATAGTTATCGGATGTAACTTCAAGTGACCGAATAAGAAGAGCGGCAGTGCCTGTTAAACACGATTTTAAATAAATGTAAGCTTTGATATTGACCTCCAACTCTTGTACTAGACAACGGGGGTTCAACATTGCTTCCATGAAGAAAAGCCAGTCGTTCAAATATAGTCGACTTAATTTCGTAGTAGGCTTCTTCAATTGAATGATGATTTTTTACTATTTCTGATTCATCAGTGGACTCCAAATCAGATTGTACCTTTTCGAACGGCATCATTAAACATTCTAGTGACGACAGCTTTACTTCTACTTGAGACACCAACATTTGGGAAAAAGAGTTTATGTTGCTACATATTTTCGTAAAGGTGGACACAACTTGATCACGTTGCAATGACTTGATTCGAATATTCCCACTATAACCATTAGTATTGTCGAATTGTAAAGTGCCAGGACTAGTTGTGTCATTATTCTCTGCCATTATTGATTTAACTTAAGAACTTTAGACCAGTAGTATCCGGCTCGAAGGACCTTGCATGACCCTGGAGATTTTTCCTGTTACAAAGCAATGTGTTGCACAATTTCTTCTACCGATGTAGAAGACCAAAATTCAATCTAAAACAACAAAACCTGTTTGCAAAATTCAAAGACTATTGAACCGTATTAGTTGATAAATTCTATAGGACTGTGTCAATAAATCAATGTAAAACACTAAGTTATAAAGAATGTGAAAACATTGCGACCGAAAGCTAAATTTTTTTCATATAGATTACAAATGCATGTAGTAACTAACGGGAACAAGCAATAAACTATTAATACAACAGGTTTCTTTAAATATGTACTTATGCGTACATACGATGTCCGTATATATGTACATGTGTATGTCACTAATAAGCATTCTTATCATAAATTACCCTGTGGAAAATTTAAGTGAATTAATTGATTTAGATGAATCTAAACAAATACTATATCAATTAATTTGGGTAACGTTTACAAAATGTCGAGCTTTATTTGAGTGATCTGCAAAAAAGTATACAGTTTGAATTCATGATCGTGAAGCGATGACGGACACAATATTTAGTTGTACAAAACATATTTCGAAAACAAAATGGCATTACCATAAAAGGACAAACGAGCATAAACTAAACAGGGTTGAAAATCTTAACAATGATGATGATGATGTTAAATACATGAAATTAGTTTTTAAGATATTTATTTGATAATAAAACCAAAGTCGATTTATTACCTTAAAATTTTCTGTCTTCAATTAGATTAAAAGTTTTATGTGTGTCAGTAGTAGGATAATGTATGTGCGAGACCAATTAAAATTGTCAAATTTCGGCAATAAAATTTAAAATTTTGAAATTTTAATTGCCAAATTTATGTTAATTGGTTTTTTTTAGTAATTTGATACTTTAATGTGTGTGTGTGTGTGTGTGTGTGTGTATTTTCCCACGGTTAAATAGGGTGTTCACATTGTTGAGGTTTTTTTTTTTTATAATGTTGGGGTAGGCGTGGGTATTTGTGTCTGTCCATATGTGACCTTGAGAATACATGTCGGTCCGTATGTGAGCGTGGGAATTTGTGTCTGTCCATTTGTGACCTTGAGAATACATGTCCGTCGGTATGTGAGCGTGGGAATTTGTGTCTGTCCATATGTGAGCGTAGGAATTCTGTCTGTCCATATGTCTGCTATAGCCTAATAGAAAATAAGAAATTTTTAGGAACATTAGAACATTTTTTTAGGAATTGCACTATTTCAAAAGTGTTGTAGTTATATATGGATGGCCTTAATGGTTGTGGTTCGTTTCTTCTTGCTGGAGTGAGATTTCTTCTTTTATTTTTTGTTTGTTTTTAATTTTGGTGTGTGTTTACTTAAGACATTTTGTCCAGCAATTCAGTTATTTCTTTTTTGTTTGCAATGCGTGAGTCTGGGGGAATAATTTGATTATTCCGATCTTGAAGACGTTGTGAAAAAAAAATTTACTATTCCATAAATATTGAAATTGATATTTTGTTTATTTTATACATGAAGATCATCGATGGATTTTATTTGGGGATCTGGATGGTGGTGCGATTTCTGTATTTTGTAGAATATGAATATTTATACTATGTTTAAGTGTGTGTGTTCTTTGTGTTCTGAGTGGCGGTTGGAATGTCTGCCTGTCAGACAGGCTGTGTGTGTGTGACGATTGGTGAGTCTGTATGATAGTCCGCTTTCTTGCAAGTGGGTCACTATGAAATGTGATAAGATGTACATATTCATGCGTACATATATATCTACAAATTTATTTCATTTACGCATATACATAAAAACAAATAATAATCGTTTATTCTATGTGCCCAAATATTCCCTTGACCATTTGAATGAATGAACCATTTTGTTTGTTTGTGTGTTCTCTGAAAAACAATATGTATGTAGGTTTTTATTTGAAATAAAAAGACATTTATTTTAATTTTTATAAGCATTTATTTAAAAGTTTGTTAGCATTTTAATTTGTAAGTAAAATTGCATTCCTTAAGGCACAAACACCACAGTCGTGATAGCTACAATAGAGATATATTGAATGCTTAGTTTCCATTTGTTTAAAATTAATACAGCCAATGTCTTCAATGTTATAAACTGTTTGATTAATAATTTTTTCCAGCCATTTTTTCTTCTCTTCCCCCTTAACATATATTTGTGAATTTCTTATATTGGATTTTAAAAACTTGCAAATGCTTTGAAATGAGACTGATCCATCATTCCAGTTAATATGATGATAGTTTTTTGTCAACCAAACTGCTTCTCTCTGTTTTTTGGCTGATAAACATGCGAAATCAAAAGGAGGTTTTATAATGAAATTGAGGTATTCGTTGTTGCTGAAAACTACAGCTAGTTCTTTTGCAATGAAGTCATTTGAATTATTTTTGAAACCTTGCAAGTCTACAAAAACAATATCACCATCCATGTTATTTAATTTATAAGACCTTCCGGACTTGACCTTTTGATCTTTTAAGATCACAATGAACAAACTTGTTTTCTTGTTGAAAGGCAATCAACACAAAACGAGGGCGTTCTTTATTAGCGGCCAGTTTCAAATTCCATATGTGATTGGTCCCCGTATTAAGGTGTGGATTCATATGACAATCCCAACTACGGAATGCCATTGGTATAGCAGCACCATTATTAATTATTTTGATCATATTAAATTTACTGTGATCAGATAATTGAACATGTGGAATTCTCCATGATATTAGTGAAATTGTAAGTTTTGCTTTATCAGTCGAAACATTCGAGTTTCTTATTACGCAAGAGTCTCAACTCATGTTTACCATTTAATAAAACTTTATTATAGTCTTCAGCGAATCCTTAAAGAAGTTTGAGTGGTACATAGAAATTAAAATTTCCATTTTGAAGATTTATTTCATCAAGTTTATTCCATCCAGCATTTTGCAACACAACGCTTTCCGTAGGTGATAAAGAAACCAAATTTTTTATGGTACTGGTGGCTCCCAAATATCTTGTATGATCAATTCCAATACCATTTAGTTCATAGCGAATTTCATCAAAGAGATATGCAACAAAATTGTTTTTCAACTGAAAGTTGGGTGTAGATTTCGATGTTTTTTCATCTACAACAAGTCTTTCCACATATATATAGCTTTCACTGGGTAATACATATAGATCTTGGTTTTGTATTGAAATTCTTATTTCATCGTTGTTGTTAAAAGACTGAAGGTATGGTATGTGTGTGATAATCCTTTTTGATAATATTTTCGTTAGATATTGGTTTATCTAAAACGTCTATTATTGAACTCATTTTGTTTTCAGTTTAAAGTTCAGTGACTTGAGAAAACTCTTGTTTGCTGCTGTAAGCGATTTTTGACGAACAGATCTTTTCAGTTGTTGCTTAGGTAGTAATGTTTGAGGATTAGATATTGCTGTAGTATTCTTCGATATACTCGTGTTGTATATTATCATTATTTAGTTGTCCTTAAATGTATTCGTATTGTAATTTCCTCTCCTCTGAAATTAATTAGGTCGCGGTTTTGATCAACCACGCGAAGAGGTAGTGAACTTATCTCTCTGGAGTTTACTGGAAAATAAATGAGATTTTTGGGAATCTCAACTATTTTATATCCAGCCGGTACATTAATCGAAAATTCATGTAGTGTATGAGCCTTAGAATTATTCATATACGTATTAACCACAATACTGTTTTCAATCCTAAGAGATTCACCTAAAAGATATTCACTGGAAGATCAGAGTAATGTTCTTTGTTTGGCGTTAATATCCTATTGTATTTTCTTTATTAAAATATATTGTTTCTTTAGAGCTACTGACTTTAACTTGTATTGTTATTAGCCTTAATCAAAATTTTGTTTTCTGGTCTATATCGTTTGTATTGTTCTTCTATATAGTCGACTATATCATTTAATTCATAAGATCCGATCGGTATTTCAATTACAAGTTCACCGATATGAAATATATTGTTGTAGACATCCACATTTGGGATACTGTTGTATGAATGAAAATCAGTTAGAGCACATTCATAGGTTCCGTTTAAATCAATAGGAGGGAAATAATTAGCAGATAGCCCTGATGAATTGGAGCTTAGAGTCAATGTTATTGACATTGTGACTGTTTGATTGTAAATAAATGAGGTTAAACACACAGTATGATTTATAAGAATCACTTTCGTATTTATTGTTTATTTACTTATTTTAAACTAAATTAAATATTGATGCCATTGTTGTTGTTGTTTATTTATTGTATGCTTCCATTTACAATATCTCATCTTTGCTTATCCAAGAATTGTGCTCATTACCAAAGCCCAGCCACTTAACAAACACCTTCTGTCCTTTAGTTTTGAGAACCTTTTCAACTAGGTATATATTTGGATATCTGGTTTTTGAAAGTTCTTCTTCATAGAATCCACCTTTAATAGGATTTCCGCGATAGTCTTCTAATGTATATGTTCTAGGATATGTGTTTTGTACTCTTTTAATTGTAAAGATTTCTGTTTTCCAATTCGGATTATAACCTTTTTCAAAAATGTTTTTATATTTGCTTATGCGTACATGATCTTCTGCATTAAATTTTGACATTTTATACACCTTTAAATGACTGTATACTGTTTTTAAAAGCTGTTTTTCATTTGTTGAATTTACTTTAATCGGTGACATTTTAATGGTGCGATGAATTTTAATATCAACCCAATTATATGGACCATTTAAGCTAAATTCTT
This sequence comes from Linnaemya vulpina, assembly GCA_963675445.1. NCBI lineage: Eukaryota > Metazoa > Arthropoda > Insecta > Diptera > Tachinidae > Linnaemya > Linnaemya vulpina. The sequence continues at coordinate 39,784,439 of OY776276.1, forward strand.
TCCACATCATTCATTTTAATGTTCTATTAAATCGTTTTACTATTGAGACTTTCATAGTGCTATATGTTGAGTAGTGATTAATATTGTATTTATTCATCAACTGATTGAAATGTTTATTGAAAAATTCTTTACCATCGTCTGTTTGCAAGTTTTTCGGTATTCGTCCCAATTTGAAAATATTCTCCATTGCCTGGGCTGTTTCAAATGCATTCGTTCTTCTCAAAGGTACTGCCCATCAAATTTTGAGAATGTATCAATTACAGTTAGCAAAAATCGATAATTTTTATTGTCTAAGGAATAATTTCCACTAAATCAGCTTGCCAAAGATCATCTATTCCTTTCATCACAACTCTACGACTTACAAAACGTTTTCGAGCCTGCTTATGCAATTCATTTACAATATTTCTTTTTGAAGACATTTTATTTTTCCAGTCGCTGTTTTAAGTGTGTTGTGCTCTACTTGGTGCACTTTCAGCTATTGATACGAACATGTAATTTTCTATTCTATAAATTTTTTCTCGTAACTCTTCAATTTCCATATCAAAAAGTGATTTATTCTTATTGATATCCTGCAAATGAGCATTAAGATTTTCTACCTGAAAGCTACTTCTTGTTGCTGTTTTTTGAGTTCAGTTTGCAGAAACAATTTTGTATTGGACATCAATGTTTTTGTTCGTATCCATAAAGAAGCCCAACAACTTAGGCGCATTTTTTGTTGAAATTACTTCACTTCTATCGTTAATATAATGCCCAAATTTATCAACGGACATGTTTTATAAAAAAATCTATTTGTATATAGTTTATACAATTATATTAGAAGTAATTCTTCCATAATTGAGACAATTTCGTTGTTGTGATTAGTATGGCCTGCAGAATGTGATGCAAGCAGTAGTCTAAGTCGACCTACCAACTCGTTTGAATCATCCCAGGATATATAGTTTGGATTATGAGAGTTAAACTGCATCAAACCCCTTCCTAAATAATTAGTTTTTGTTACATCTGATGAGCTTTTATGATTTTCTCCTTTGAAAAGTTTTCCAATAATATGTTTGTACTTATGGGATTTGCTCCCTTTGATGTGACCATCAGACTTATAGTCTCTCCTGTGAACATTGGTAGTAAGTAATATTTTTTATAGATTTCAAGCTCGAATTTGTCATAGTCTTTTGGTGTTTTATGAAACATTAAAAAAAACAGTCCTGGCGTGAGAGCCCATATTTGTCCACCAACATGTATCTTATCTTGATTTAACTCGATGGTGCTATTACCAAATCTCCATTGATTATTATTGTCTTTATGTGGACCATAGTTAGTATCTAGTTCGTTTCTCGATTGTAATAGTGATAAGTCAGGATAACTTTCTTCATTATTCGAATTTTGTGAGTAAAAGTCATCTTCATCATAATTACTGCTACTTTTACTATTCGATTATTTAAAGATTGATTCTTCAATTAGTTTCTTGGGCGTACTCGTTTCCAATTTTATTGTTGAATTCTAAGGATGAAAACTTTCATTGTCATCAATTCCAGTTTCCTTATCGCTCGGTTCTTTTTTAACCGGTCTACCAACGTATTTAGAGCTATTGATAAATTCTTTTAAAGGTTCTGTGATAGGCTTGAATGTATCTCTTAATTATTGACACAGTCGTATAGAATTTATCAACTAATACGGTTCAATAAAGTCTTTGAATTTTTGCAAACAGTTTTTTTTTTTTAGTTTGAATTTTGGTCTTCTACATCGGTAGAAGAAATTGTCCAACACATTGCTTTGTGACAGGAAAAAGCTCCTGGCTCATCCAGTGTTATAAACAAGAATGAGTTGTGCCCCGGAAGTAACGTATTTAAGCCCTAAGTTGTTTGTGAGGTGGGTTATAATAGGTGGAGAGTAACCTTATATATGCCATATTATTATCAAAAGGTTTCAAAACCACAAATATTTAATTACATAATATATTTTAAAAATAATAATAAATAATTCGTGTTTATGTTGTCGACATTGTGCAGATAGATGTTATTCAAAACCACAAAATAATACCATCCCCTCTCCTCTTATATCTTTACATCTCTTCCCAAACCTGTTTTATTCTAAGAATCCACGATTTTTTAATGTCTAGATTTATTCTTAGTCTGAGATTGGTCATTGGTGTTTAAATATATTTATATATATCCGTAAAAATTTAATAGTACAATTGAAGTTTCAAAACAACATCGGTGAGAAGAAAATTTTAAAATTAATACTGTCACTGAGAAACTTTCCGTTGTGTGAGGCTTTTGGAAATCAAACAATGTGAAAGCAAGCTAACATTATATGGACTATGGATATTGTTATATCTAGGGAATCATATCGTCTTTTTACCCTAAAAATATACCTATATATCTGTATTAAAAAAGCTCTAGTCGGAATATATTATAAGATTAAGTTTGCAAAGAAGCAATAAATAAACAATCAAACAAATACATATTACGTATATCATATATCATTATTAATATAAGAATATAAGGAGTGAAAAAAGATTTTTAGTCATCGGTGTGCAAGAATTTAACTTGATAAAAAATCCACATAAAAGAAGTCTCATTTAACTAATAAAGATAGATATACAAATAAATGGATTGCATTGGAATAGTGGCGACTTTACCGCAAAAGAGTTTTTAGAATACTTAGTAGTAACTATGAGAAAAAGAGGAATAGAATATCCTGTTATATATGTTAAAGGGCTTTAAAAAGTGAGATGGTTAAAAAATCCTCCTGAAGGAGAAATAGAAACATGTTATTAGTCTGCATGATAAGAATTGCCGTAATCTAAAAAGTTTCTATAAAAATAATACTTTTATAAATATTTGTAAAAACCATAATAATATTAATAGTAATATTAATCAAATATGTGCTGAAAAGAATGTAATTCTACTAAGAAATTTTCTTAATTTGTATTTAAGGTTTTTAATTTTATTTTAGTTATTCGTTACCGTATTTTAGTAAAATATGGCAATCAGATGGAAAAGCAACATGTAGATTTATTTTTACTAATTATTGACAAATTAAGAATGTGTAATTACACAAATAATATCATACATACATATATATTATTGTGAAAATATTCATTCACAATCACTTAACATATGTAGCTGTAAAATATTTTATGAGTAATATTTGTTAGCATGCAAGCTTTTCAATTTATACATTTAATAATGATAAATCTGTAAAAAGAATTTCCTATATAAAAGTGAAATAAAAACAATTTATATATATATATATATATATATATATATATATATATATTCTATTTATTTTTTTTTTCTTTGGTTGTTTGTTTTTTTTTATTTATTTATTAATTAGATAATAAAAAATACATAATACGAGCGAAATCATAAAGACAATTTATGTATTAATTTTTTATTATTGTTTTTATAAATCATCATCATCATCCTCACTTCGTTTTACACTTTGGGCAGTATTTTTTCGTTAGTTTTTTCCTTTTTATTTGCAGTTTTTTATTTGCTAAAAGACATCCTACCGTCATTGCTTTTAACCCTGAAATATCATCCTTATTTTACATACACTAACGTCATCCTTCGTCATTTTGACTACGGCTTACTTCAAGAGATTATAAAACACGTTGTGAGCAAAAGTTGATACCAAAATATTGTTCTTATGTATTAATAGACACCTTTTAATGAATATTTAAAGAAATTCATTTATTTATATATATTAATATTTGACAAAAACTTAACATTTCATAGTCTTCCTTCAATTGGCATAGATTGTGAAACAAGTCATAACAAAACATTAAAAAAGGTAACATAAAGCAATTTTTTTCAATTCAGTCTTTCATTTTCTTAAAATATAAGTATTACACTAAAGAAGGAACATTAGACTTCAGATTTTATATTTTATATAAAACACGAGTCACAAACTTCTATTTTGTGGCCGACACACAGCCTTTTTTGGCACTTTGCGCAAACAACATTTGTCATTCTTCTTTTTGAAGAAGGGGAAACTGCACATATTTTTCTTTTTCCTGTTTGATTTTCTGTAGATATTTCCCCGGGGTTATTTATTTGAAGATGACTTTGTATATCTCTCCTGATATTAGTCGGCAATGTCGGCATTTCAAATCTGTCTGCCAGGTGATTTTTGACTAGTCCTGAAAACAGAGCTCTCATAAAACTGACGCGATTTAGAGGCTTTTTACCATCTTGGAGTATATTGTGTGCATAAATTACATATGAATTAATAATATGAATAATAGAGATCGCTGATTTGCCATTTTAGTAAAAACGAACTAGATTTTATACAAAAAGAAAATATACACGGAAGAGCCTGAAAGTTACACAAATGTCATCCTTCGTCGTTTTGACTACGATAAAAAATTAAAAGCGAAAAAAAAAAAACACTTACAACATACGCAGTTCGTTGAACTTTTACACTTAACAACAGCTTGCGGACGACTACCGCTATACAAAAGCTGAGAGCAAAACAAAAATAAAAGACTGGTTTTAGTTTGAAAATAAAATCTTCCGTAGTCATTTTGACGAAGGATGATATTTCAGGGTTACTATTATGTATTTTCTAGCAATACATTTTTTATGCATTTGTATAATTTTATTGCACTTAAAGTGCACATGTTTGCAGTTAATGAGTGCAACGATCTATATTTCATCTAGCAATGTAGATAAATGCTCAAGTTCGATAAGATTGCACTTCACATGCACATGTTTACAATTAATCAGTTCAGCGATCACTATTTTTTCTAGCAATACATTTGTAATGCATTTCTAAGTTTGATAAGAAATTACACAATAACTTGGTGTTATTCCCAAAACCAACGAAACACACAGCAGCTGCATCTGCCTATATTAATCATACACACACACACATTCGTTAGTTATTCCCTTTTATTTGCAGTTTTTATTTTCTAAAAAGCATCCTATCGCCGGTGCTTTTAATTATTTTCCTATTTCTTTATTCTTTTATTTGATACGAATTAACAAAGCTTCCTGATTTTATTCTCAAGCCACTGATATAAAATTCCTATATATATGTATATTTATATGTGTATATATATGTACATATATATATATACATATATATATATATATATATATATATATATATATATATGTATATACATTATATATTGTATATATATTATGTATTATATATTGTATATATATATATATATATATATATATATATGTATATACATTATATTATATATATATATATGTATATATATATATATATATATATATATATATATATATACATATATATATATATATATATATATATATATATATATATATATATGTACATATATATATATATATATATATATATATATACATATATTTATATATGTACATATATATATATATATATATATATATATATATTTTTATATAAATGTATATATTATATATATGTATATATTATACATATATATATTATAATGTATATATATATATATATATATATATATATATATATATATATATGTTTATATAAATGTATATATATTATATATATATATATATATATATATATATATATGTACATATATATACACATATAAACATACATATATATAGGAATTTTATATCAGTGGTTTGAGAATAAATCAGGAAGCTTTGTTAATTCGTATCAAATAAAACAATAAAGAAATGGGAAAATAATTAAAAGCACCGGCGATAGGGTGCTTTTTAGAAAATATACATATACAGTGATTAACACAACGCTGAATTTAAAAAAATAAGCTATCATTGTATATATATATTTTATAGAAAGCACCTACCGTCGGTATTGGTCGTAAACTTAATACACTAAGACACATCCAACGTAGCATACCAATCAAACAACTTCATCTCCCGACGTAGCGTAGGTATGAAGCTACTTTTTATATGTATACTACTGTTGTAGAATAAAACGTAAGAAAAGAAAAAAAAGACAATTGATCAGTGAGTTCCAGTTATGACTTTGATATATCTTTTAAGCCTTTCACTTATTAATTATCTTTCGTTATTCTAAGAAATATTGAGTAAAGATTCCCTGATGATCTGCATTAGGCCCAGTGAAATGCGCATAGGAACTAGCAAAAACACTTCAATTGATCACTCTGAAGTTGTCAGTAAGATTTCGTGAAAAAACAATCAGCATATAATTAAAATTACAGAGTTTAAAAAAGGACAATTACCCATCATATGTACTAATTTAAAATGCAAGTGCTTGTGCAAAAGAAAACAAGTTATGTTGTCAACACTCTAAATAAATTGTTTTTATATTAAAACAATTATTAGTAGTTGTTGTTCTATATTACTCTTACAGCTACAATTTGAGTCTTAAAAAAGCCAACCAGTTGTAGAATAAAACTAAAGGAAATAAAAGGAAAATTAATCAGTGAGTTCTTGTTGTCTTTGATTTTTGCTTAGGCTTCTCACTTATTAAAGTGGAAGTTTGAAATAAATATATTTAGTTATTTCAAGATGTGTTAGGTAAAGGTTCCTTGATGATCTGCATTAGCAGTAGTAGGGAACTGTATGTGCTTGGACCATTAAAAATATTAAATTTCAGCAATTAAATTTGAAATTTTTCAATTTTAATTGCCAAAATTGTCAAATTTCACAAAATTCTCAAATCTCATTTTGTGTGTGTTCGTGTGTGTATTTTTTCCCACGGTTTAATAGGGGCGTTCACATTGTTGTTTTTTTTTTTTAATAAAATGTTGGGGTAGGCGTGGGAATTTGTGTCTGTCCATATGTGACCTTGACAATACATGTCCGTCGGTGTGTGAGCGTGGGAATTTCTGTCTGTCCATATGTGACCTTAAGAATACATGTCCGTCGGTATGTGAGCGTGGGAATTTGTGTCTGTCCATATGTGACCTTGAGAATACATGTCCGTCGGTATGTGAGCGTGGGAATTTGTGTCTGTCCATATGTGACCTTGAGAATACATGTCCGTCGGTATGTGAGCGTGGGAATTTCTGTCTGTCCATTTACACTGTGTACGCCTGGTGAATAAATTAGAAGCATTTTTAGGAATTACACTATTTAAAAAGTGTAATAGTTATATATGGATACCCTTAATGTTTGTGGTTCGTTCCTTCTTGCTGGAGTGAGATTTTTTCTTTTATTTTTTTGCTTATTAAAATTTGGTGTGTTTACTTAAGATTTGTCGTCGAGCATTTCAGTGTTTTTTTTTTACTTTTTTGCTTGCAATGCTTGAGTCTGGAGGAATAATTTGATTATTCTGATCTTGAAGACGTTGTGAAAAAAAAATTACTATTGCATAAATATTGAAACTGATGTTTTGTTTATTTTATACATGACGATCATCGATGGATTTTATTTGGGGATCTGGATGGTGGTGCGATTTCTGTATTTTGTAGAATATGAATATTTATGCTATGTTGAAGTGTGTGTGTTTTTTGTGTTCTGAGTGGCGGTTGGAATGTTTGGCTGTCAGACAGTCTGTGTGTGTGACGATTGGTAAGTCTGTATGACAGTCCGCTTTCTTGCTTTCCTGGTCAGTATAAAATGTGATAAGGTGTACATATTCATGCGTACATAAATATCTACAAATTTATTTCATTTACGCATATACATACAAACAAATAATAAGCGTTTATTCTTTGTGCCCAAATATTCCCTTGACCATTTGAATGAATGAATGAACCATTGTGTATGTTTGTTTGTGTGTTCTCTGAAAAAAATAAATATGTATGTAGGTTTTTTGTTTGAAATAAAAAGACATTTATTTTAATTTTTATAAGCATTTATTTAAAAGTTTGTTAACACTTTAATTTTTAAGTAAAATTGCATTCCTTAAGGCACAAACACCATAGTCGTGATAGCTACAATAGAGATATATTGAATGCTTAGTTTCCATTTGTTTGAAATTAATGCAGCCAATGTCTTCAATGTTATAAACTGTTTGATGAATAATTTTTTCCAGCCATTTTTTCTTCTCTCCCCCCCTTAACATATATTTGTGAATTTCTTATATTCGATTTTAAAAACTTGCAAACGCTTTGAAATGAGACTGATCCATCATTCCAGTTAATATGATGATAGTTTTTTGTTAACCAAACTGCTTCTCTCTGTTTTTTGGCTGATAAACATGCGAAATCAAAAGGAGGTTTTATGATGAAATTGAACCACTCCTTGTTGCTGAAAACTACAGCTAGTTCTTTTGCGATGAAATCATTTGAATTAGTTTTGAAACCTTGCAAGTCTACAAAAACAATATCACCATCCATGTTATTTAATTTATAAGAGCTTCCGGACTTGACCTTTTATTGGTATGTATTCTATTACGCGGTCATGAATAAGAACGCAGTAAGCTGATGTTTTTGCTGGAATATTTGTTGCTGTTTCAAATTCAATTTTTATGTCGATTGGTCCGGTATTGAGCGTTTCGTTTTGGTGACTGACATCAACTACAATAATTGGAGCGTTATTTTTAAACTCTTGACCTGTTAGAAGAGGTTGGGGTTGTTTCATGTAGTAGCTTTGTTGGAATCTTAGATACATATCATATAGAATCGCATAGCGCTCATTTTTGAATTTTATATTAAGATCGTCATATGGGTAAGAGGTTGAGTATAAATGTACTTTTAAGTTAGTAAGATCACAATGAACAAACTTGTTTTCTTGTTGAAAGGCAATCAAGACAAAACGAGGGCGTTCTTTATTAGCGGCCAGTTTAACATTCCATATGTGATTGGTTCCCGTATTAAGGTGTGGATTCATATGACAATCCCAACTACGGAATGCCATTGGTATAGCAGCACCATTATTCAGTATTTTGATCATATTCAATTTACTATGATCAGATAATTGAACATGTGGAATTCTCCATGATATTAGTGAAATTTTAAGTTTTGCTTTCTCGGTGGAAACATTCGAGTGTACAAGATCTTCATCGTTCGTATTACGCAAGAGTATCAATTCATGTTTACCATTTAATAAAACTTTATTGTAGTCTTCAGCGAATCCTAAAAGAAGTTTGAGTGGCACATAGAAATTAAAATTTCCATTTTGAAGATCTATTTTATCAAGTTTATTCCATCCAGCATTTTGCAACACAACGCTTTCCGTAGGCGATAAAGAAAACAAATTTTTTATGGTACTGGTGGCTTCCAAATATCTTGTATGATCAATTTCAATACCATTCAGTTCATAGCGGATTTCATCAAAGAGATATGCAACAAAATTATTGAACTCATTTTGTTTTCAATTTAAAGTTCAGTGATTTGAGAAAACTCTTGTTTGCTGCTGTAAGCGATTTTTGACGAACAGATCTTTTCAATTGTTGCTTAGATTGTAACGTTTGAGAATTAGATGTTGCTGTAGTATTCTTCGATATACTCGTGTTGTATATTATCATTATTTAGTTGTCCTTAAATGTATTCGTATTGTAATTTCCTCACCTCTGAAATTAATTAAGTCGCCGTTTTGATCAACCACGCGAAGAGCTAGTGAACTTATCTCTCTGGAGTTTACTGGCAAATAAATAAGATTTTTGGGAATCTCAACTATTTTATATCCAGCTGGTACATTAATCGGAAATTCATGTAGTGTATGAGCTATAGAATTATTCATATAAGTATTAACCACAATACTGCTTTCAATCCTCAAGAGATTCACCTTAAAGATATTCACTGGAAGATCAGAGTAATGTTCTTTGTTTGGCGTTAATATTCTGCTATTGAATCCTAAAAGTCTACCTATTGTATTTTCTTTATTAAAATATATTGGTTCTTTAGAGCTGCTGACTTTGACTTGCATTGTATTATTATTAGCTTCAATCAAAATTTTGTTTTCTGATCTATATCGTTTGTATTGTTCTTCTATATAGTCAACTATATCATTTAATTCATAAGATCCGATCGGTATTTCAATTACAAGTTCACCGACATAAAATATATTTTTGTAGACATCCACATTCGGGATACTGTTGTATGAATGAAAATCAGTTAGAGCACATTCATAGGTTCCGTTTAAATCAATAGGAGGAAAATAATTAGCAGATAGCTCTGATGAATTGGAGCTCAGAGTCAATGTTATTGACATTGTGACTGTTTGATTGTAAATAAATGAGGTTAAACACACAGTATGATTTATAAGAAGCAGTTTCGTATTTATTGTTTATTCACTTATTTTAAACTAAATTAAATATTGATGCTATTGTTGTTGTTTTTTTTTGTTGTTTATTTATTGTATTCTTCCATTTACAATATCTCATCTTTGCTTATCCAAGAATTGTGCTCATTACCGAAGCCCAGCCACTTGACAAACACCTTATATCCTTTAGTTTTGAAAACCTTTCCAACTAGGTATGTATTAGGATATCTGGTTTTTGAAAGTTCTTCTTCATAGAATCCGCCTTTAATAGGATTTCCGCGATAGTCTTCTAATATATATGTTGTAGGATATGTATTTTGTACTCTTTTAATTGTAAAGATTTCTGTTGTCCAATTCGGAGTATAACCTTTTTCAAAAATGTTTTTTATATTTGCTTATGCGTACATGATCTCCTGCATTAAATTTTGACATTTTATACATCTTTCAATGACTGTATACTGTGTTTAAAAGCTGTTTTTCATTTGTTGAATTTACTTTAATCGGTGACATTTTAATGGTGCGATGAATTTTTCTATTGTATGCATCAAGTAAATCTCTATACATATCAATCCAATTATATGAACCATTTAAGCTAAATTCCTTCCACATCATTTCTTTTAATGTTCTATTGAATCGTTCTACTATTGAGGCTTTCATAGTGCTATATGTTGAGTAGTGATTAATATTGTATTTATTCATCAACTGACTGAAATGTTTATTGAAAAATTCTTTACCATCGTCTGTTTGCAAGTTTTTCGGTATTCGTCCCAATTTGAAAATATTCTCCATTGCCTGAGTTGTTTCGAATGCATTCTTTCTGCTCAAAGGTACTGCCCAAGCAAATTTTGAGAATGTATCAATTACAGTTAGCAAAAATCGATCATTTCTATTGTCTAAGGAATAATTTCCCATTTCAACTAAATCAGCTTGCCAAAGATCATCTATTCCTTTCATCACAACTCTACGACGTACAAAACGTTTTCGAGCCTGCTTATGCAATTCATTTACAACATTTCTCTTTGAAGACATCTTATTTTTCCAGTCGCTGTTTTAAGTGTGTTGTGATCTACTTGATGCAATTGCACCTATTGATACGAACATGTAATTTTCTATTCTATAAATTTTTTCCCGTAGCTCTTCAATTTCCATATCAAAAAGTGATTTATTATCATCCATTTTCTTATTGATATCCTGCAAATGAGCATTAAGATTTTCTAACTGGAAAGCTACTTCTTGTTGCTGTTTTTTGAGTTCAGTTTGCAGAAACAATTTACTGATAACATCGTTTTCCTCCACAGCATTTGCAACATTTTTGATTCTCTTGTATTGGACATCAATGTTTTTGTTCGTATCCATAAAGAAGCCCAACAACTTAGGCGCATTTTTGGTTGAAATTACTTCACTTCTATCGTTAATATAATGCCCAAATTTATCAACGGACATGTTTTATATAAAAATCTATGTATGTATATAGTTTATACAATTATATTAGCTTCACGTAGTTCTTCAATAATTGAGACAATTTCGTTGTTGTGATTAGTATGGCCCGCAGACTGTGATGCAAGCAGTAGTCTAAGTCGATCTACCAACTCGTTTGGATCATCCCAGTATATATAGTTTGGATTATGAGGGTTAAACTGCATCAAACCCCTTCCTAAATAATTACATTTTGTTACATCTGATGAGCCTGTATGATTGTCTCCTTTGAAAAGTTTTCCAATAATATGTTTGTACTTATGGGCTATGCTCCCTTTGATTTGACCATCGGACTTATAGCCTCTCCTGTGGGCATTGGTAGCAAGTAATATTTTTTTATAGATTTCAAGCTCGAATTTATCATAGTTTTTTGGTGCTTTATGAAACAATAAAGAAAAAAGTCCTGGCGTGAGCGCCCATATTTGTCCCCCAACCTGTATCTTAACTTGATTTAACTCGATGGTGCTATTACCAAATCTCCATTCGTTATTATTATCTTTATGTGGACCATAGTTAGTATCTAGTTCGTTTCTCGATTGCAATAGTGATAAGTCAGAATAACTTTCTTCATTATTCGAATTTTGTGAGTAAAAGTCATCTTCATCATAATTACTGCTACTTTTACTATTAGATTGCTTAAAAATTTTTTGTTCACTTAGTTTCTTGGGCGTACCCGTTTCCAATTTTATTGTTGAGTTCTGAGGATGAAAACTTTCATTGTCATCAATTCCAGTTTCCTTATCACTCGGTTCTTTTTTAACTGGTCTACCAACGTATTTAGAGCTATTGATAAATTCTTTTAAAGGTTCTGTGATAGGCTTGAATGTATCTGTTAATTGCTGATGTGTATCTATTTCTCCAGTTTTTATACTACGAAGCTTTTTCTTTAAGATATTTCTTGTAGTCACCAAGTCTTTAAGAATTGTTCATTCATTTTAGTTATCAGGTCAGTTCAATAGCAAGCAGATCAGTTTATTAGATCAGGTATCAGATCAGCTCATCAGGTATCAGATAAGCTTATCAGGTACCAGATCAGCTTATCAGGTCAGCTTATCAGGTATCAGATAAGCTTATCAGGCCAGTTTGACAGGTATCAGATCAGTTTATCAGGTATCAGATCAGCTTATCAGGTCAGTTTAACAGGTGTCAGATCAGCTTATCTGATCAGTTACAATAATCACATATATAAAGTTTGAAGTCAGATTAAATACTGAAGGATGCATTAGATGAACAGCAAATTATATTATGATGAAGTAATCAAATGACTTTCTATAACGACCGTTGTTTAGTTCATTATCTTTACTTATCATCAAAACTCCGTATTTTTCCTTCCAACATTCTCTACAAATTTGCTGAAACATTTCAAAGTTCATATCGCTGGCAACGTGATCATCATATACATGTTTCATATTTGTCGAATCTTGTTTAAACATAATAATTACATTAGCATTATCTCTAATCAAATGTTTTGGAATCCGCGTGTAAGTTTGACACAAGTAAAATGAATCTACGTTCTTATGACGACCCATACAAAAATATGCACGTATATTGTTTTGCTTTTCACATGCAACATCATCAAAAATCATAATTTGATTGCTTTTAGCTTCACTAGGAGGAACAATGTACTCGTTATAAAGATTTTGAGTACAAGTAAATATTTTCAAACTTGAGACCATTAGGACTTTCCAGCAAACTAATCATTATGTTAGTTTTTCCACAATTTGAAGGACCAACTATTAATGCTCGAATAGAATTTTTTAACAAGGAACTATGTCTTATTTTTTTACTGTCATTTGAACAAATATCAGCATTACGAACTAATATATTTTTATGTTGTTTTACGAAGCGCATTTTAATAACTACTTGTGAAATTTGCAAACAATATCTTTTCTTGTAGATTAAAGTAATATGGTTGTATTTTATAACAAAAGTATTAGTCTCAAGCACACTATCGTTGGAGAAGGTTTACTAAATAAAGCAATAAATTATCTGCCTTTTGAATTACATCTTCCTGGATATCAGTACTGTGGACCTGGCACAAGATTACAAAAGCATTTAGATAGAGGAGATAAAGGAATTAACTTATTGGATGCTGCTTGCAAAAATCACGATATTGCTTATTTGAAAAATAAAGACTTAAACAGCAGACATCAAGCTGACAAAATTCTTGTAAATAAAGCTTGGGAAAGAGTGCTTTCAAAAGATAGTGATCTTGCAGAAAAAACATTTGCATATATAGTAACCAACGCAATGAAAACAAAAACTAAACTTGGTATGGGTGTTGAAGCAAAGAAAAGGAATACAGTGAAAAGACCACCACCACGAGTTCGTATAAATGACAAAAAACTGTTTCATAAAACAATTAAATCAGCAACAAAGATATTGAAGAAGGAAAGACCACAGGATATTAATTCAGCCATTAAGATTGCTCGTAAAGCTATCAGTAAATCTCTTAAGGGGAAAAAAGCTCGTGTTGTAATACCACGCATTGTACATGTCCCAAAAATTTGTGGTTTTTTGCCCATAATACCGATTCTAACTGCTCTAGGTGCACTTGGTAGTCTAGCAACTGGAGGTGCCGCTATAGCTAAAGCGGTAAATGCAACAAAGAATGCAAAAAAACAACTTGAGGAAGCCACTAGACACAACAAATCAATGGACTCAATTGCGGTGGGAGATGGACTATACCTTAAACCATAAAAAACGGTTCTGGACTTGTTTGTAAAGACCAATCAAAACTTTAGACATGCTACCCAACAGACCATTACCAGAATTTGATCTGAGAAAATTTTCAAAATATATTCCACACTTCAGAGCAGTTTTTATGTTGGATTCGCTACCAGAACGACCAAAGACTGTAGAGTGTGGAATAATCAATTTGGATTTATCAACAGGCCCAGGTACTCATTCGGTAGCATACTATAAAAACAAGAATGAAAAACAATATTTCGACAGCTTTGGAAATTTGCAACCTCCTCTAGAATTAATCAAATATTTAGGTAGAAATATTGAATACAACTACAATCAATATCAAAACTTTACATATAATTGTGGCCACTTATGTTTGAAATTTCTTTATGAGATAGCCAATGATATTAAATAAAACACAATCATATATATTTAAAACATTTTATTTATTATTATTATTATTATTTTTTTCTTGTTAATTACAAAATATATACACATAACATTTTTTTTTACTGCCAAACGGGGTACTGGGAGTTTGGTATCAAAAACTCATTCATCTCACTATCCAGGATAAAGTTTCGCTCTCCTTTTCTTTGTAGTCGATAGTTATCACTTGAAAGATCATCTAATTCAACATCTGTTAAAATATTATATCGGTTGGGGAGAAACATTATATGGCTTTCCAGTTCAAGTTGAACTGTTTCCCCATACTTTGTTGTTACTCGCTTTGCACGTACGATGGTGTATTTGGATGATTCATCTAAATCCTTTATATGGATTAAGGATTTTGTATTACAGGAATTGAATTTGCTTATTAAACTCATTGCGCTATAAATGTTTCACAACTTATAAGTTTGAACTTAAATTTCGAATTAATCTTCGAATTCTAGACTTTAAGAAGTCTAACTGAAAATTATTAAGCAATGATATTAGATTTGTGTGTGTGTGTGGGAGAGAGAGGGAGCAAAAGACGAATAGATGAATAATAAAATCTGGTGTTAGAAGAAGATAGAGAGATAATTATATACATTTTTGAGTCCTTTACTCTAAAATTTGAATTTGTTTTTGGAGTGGAACGCAGATTTAGTTTTATAAATTATATAAAATTTCTCTTACAACTTGTTTGTTGAAAACAATTATTAGTAGAGAACTGACATTCAAAAAGATCGAAAGTAAATTTTGGTAATAGTATAAAATATTCCATAAAAATCATGAGTGACATTATAAACAAGCTCGCACAATTCTTAGTTGATTTTGAGGGATGTCAACTATACGAACACACGGAAATGGTGAAAATCTTCCTGGATATGTTGAATGAAAATGATGATTTTGGTATAATGGAAGATGAAAACAAGGACGATGGTCACTTTAAGTCTTGTCCATGGAGCCATCCAGATTGTGTGGAAGGGCCAAATACCTGTCGGTGCTCCGTATTTTACTTAAGAAAAATGATGATAAATAATTTAATTAATTCATATTATGTAATATTTCGATGAAACTAAATAATAAATCACAAAACAAAAAAAAACAAATTCGGAATGTTTTTCATTTTATATATATTTGTATAATTTTTGTTTATTTCTCTTAACAATACAACAATTATTTTTACTTATTAATAGATTTCACTACTTAAATATATATAAAAATTATTACTTAAAAATAGGGATACAATTATTGCATTGCTTCTTCCTCTTCTAATCTTGAAATTTCCCACAGTAGCATGTCAAGTTCATAATCGGGATTAGTTTCCTCGATTGGAAAATGATACCATGCATATGTACTCATCTTATCACTTCTTATTTTTCTTGTATCGTCTGCATAATTTAACACTACTTTATTTATTTCATTTGTATAAATTTGATGAACTTTTGATTTAAATATTAACATGGCATCATGTACAGTAGACTTATTAAATAAACAGTTTCTATAAGAAGTTGTGTCGTACTTATCAAGAATGCATTTCTTCACCCCTTTCGATTTTTTAATATCATTTTCATACTGCACACTAAAGGAATACATCTTTGATCTCAATCCTACAAACTCCTTCATTATTTTTCCACAATTCTCATCCTTCATCATACCCAATACCTTTTTGTTTACTAGAGGGAAACCATATATATTGTTTTTTGGGTAATCAGACGTGTAAAACTTATGGACGACGTCAGTTTTTATGTCAGCGTAAAAGTCTTCTGTTTTTACTGTGTAAATGAAAGAGTCAGTATCTATATAATTCAGTGATAAGTTCGACTTGAATTTGGGTTGCATGTACCCATAATGGAAATCATACATTTTCCATTTGGAAAGCTCTAATACACAAAATCCTAAATATATAGGCTTATTGTAATAGGTTTTCACTCTATTCATTTGAATCGCTACCATATTCTCAGAAAATATTGACAAACTATGAAAATTAGGTTTAGATATCCAATCTTGAGCTCCTAAATGATTACAGTTTGTCCTATTCCAGTTCGTAACTATTCGTACATCTTTTCTCTTTTCCACATTCTCCATAGTTTTACCATATACTGCATTAGTTAGTAATTTGAAGAAATTTTTCTCAAATGCGTTTTTTGCAGTTGCTCTATGTTTGGTGTTTAAGTCTATATAACTTTTCAACCAGGTTGATTGTTTATAAGTGAGAATCCGATGCACTTTTTTTAGAACTAGACCATACTTCAAACATTGTTTGAGAACTCTATGAGTTCTCAACACATCTGTATGACGAATGTTTGTTTTGTGGAAAAATCTGCAATTAATTTAGTGCGCTTTGTTTGCTGAATTTTTTTGTTTTCCGGGCAGAAAGGAAGGTCATTGTGAGAGTCATGCAAATGAGAAGGACAGTCTAAAGTAACTTCATAGACATATCCATGATTTGAACTATCATCTATGGTTTTAGGATCCAGATTTAGCTCTTCAGCTAATAACCATCTGAATCCGCCATAAGGTAGATACTCAGACATAGTCCAACCGTAGAGGTTATTTGCGTCTAAATGCACAATAAATTTTGAGGGCTTCTCTCTATCGGAATCAGGTAAATATTTGTTTTTAGCCTTTGAATATCGTTTACTGCATTGCACAAGTCCACCACGTATTCCTTTCTTGAAGAAATTGTACATATCTATGTCCGTCAAAAGCTCCGGTTCTATATTTGTATACCACGATTGTCCTGGTGCAGTGTGATATTGACATGGATCTAGGTGATAGATACTCTTACAAACCTTTCAAAAATTTTCAAATATATCGGCAAGTAAGAGTACGTCCGTTTTTAAATAAACTTCCATATAATCTTGCAAGGTTTTGCAGCTGAAAGCGTTCCAAACTTCTTTCGCATGCTCATAGTCTTCAGTCGAACACTCCTTATTATTGAGCTGATTGAAGAAATCTTCCCTTGCTGGAAGCTGACCTAACTTCAATTTTTCAAAAGAATTTAGGAAATCATAAGGAAAAACGCCTTTCCTTCTCACAAGATCAAACTCTTTGTTTGTTTTAAATTGTGTTTTAATGATGTGAAAGTCTTGCTCTGAAAGATTATTAGCTAAAGATTCTAAGCTTTCAGGCATAAAACGAATTGTGTCCAAAAATCTAAGTTCAAGGTTGTAGTTGTCGATCATTTTTCAAAATCTAGATAGTGATATGTATAATTCTTTATTGATCGGAAGGACTTTTATATTGTCAGATTTTTTTCCCAACTCTTTAACAAAAAGATGTGAGTCATAAGATGAATAATTGTGGAAATAGATTGGTATAAATTTTGGAATTTGAAATTTTAAATTGCATATATTATGAGCAGCTCCTCTAAATTTGCCACTTATGTGGCAGTGATCTCTCACTCTATCATTGCCTAGATATTTATGACAAATGTGAAAATTTATCGCATTTCGAAAATTGAAATTTTCGAAAGGAGATAAATCATCCATTCGGTTCTTGGTTTTCAAATAATCATTGTAAATATTTTCGCAATCGCTAATTATACAATCTACAAACTTTTCGCCTGCATCTTCCCCGTATATATTTTAAACTTATCTAACTTATCATTATGCTTACATTTAATATAATAACTAAAAGCACAAGGAATTTGCTTTTTGCTATGCCTACTTTTGTCACTTACTCTAATACTAGTATCCTGCAATACGCATTCAAAATCTGCATATACAACAAATGGTACATCCATCTGTCATTGATGGTCCTTGAAGCATAATGTTGACTTGTCTTCTGATGGAAGCTCAGACACAATTCGTCCACATTCGAATTTGTGTTCCTCCATAGTCCTTCCATTGTGGCTATATTGCAGACAGCTGTTGCAAAACATCAGTTTTTTGCAGTGTTTCGTGGTCTGGTGTTATAAAGTCTATGGCAGGAAAATAGATATAAATTTGCAATATATATATTTATATGTGCATTGGTGTATATGTATATTTCTTGACTTACTTTGATATTTGTTTAATAAAAATATAGTGATGGTATCCTTCAGCATTTTCTAAAACTAATAAATTTACATGTCTATGTTTTTCTTTCTTTGTGTTGTGGTACGGTCCAACAATTTCATTGCTTGCATTGCTATATCCGAATATATTAACGCTAATATCAAGATTGCGTTCTTCAAATGTCTTAATACTTTTTAAAGCTAACGGGAACTTTAAATTTGTAAAATTAATTTCAATCCCGTTTTGCAAATGAATAATATCAGCGCTAATGTCTGCAATATTGTATGAGCTGCACCGTTGTCTGGGTTTAATATCAGATGTATCCAGTGCAGATATAATGGCCCATTTACAATAAATGTCATTGTTTTCAACATTTATACATGCCATTTTACTTTTTAGTTTCTCTGGCGTACTAATCCAACTTGATCCTCTCACCAAAGCTGACTTATTTACTGCAACTTCAAGACGAACAATTCTAATTAGAGTCCAGCCAGAATCCCGCTCTTGAAACTCGGACATTTTGTTGTGGATTTCTTGCAGTTGTTTTGTTATCATTTCCTCAACATCATCTGCAAAGCACAAAAGATCAATTTTCGCTCTATGTGAAATAGTACACAATTCCATATCATCACAAACTATTTTGATATACTCCCCAATGAGAGTAATATTAAACTTAATAATATTATGCACAGCTATACTATTTTGAAGTCTTTCTTTGATGATAGGTCTATTTTCCTTTATAGCATCTTCAAATAACAGACACTCTTTAGTTATTGGAACTCCAAATGTTGTAATATTATTTTTAAAGCACTATTTATTATATAATATTTGCATTCGATAGGAGTTTGAGAGAGTAGATCATCGCAGAATTTGACATATCCATTTCTACTTCGTCATTTTGTGTATTTGCCTGATCATGTGGAATAACTTGACTTATATCCATGTCTTGAGGAGGATTCTCTACGGGCAAATAGCTTGGGTAATAATTAGGCATATTCTTTTGCTGCAACTGTATAGGTACGCTATATTCAATGGGATATGGAATTTCCATATTTGCTGTGAATTGGTTGGTTGACACTGGATACGGATACAAAGGATACGCTGGAACCTGCACTGGATACTGATACTGCACTGGATACGGATACTGCACGGAATACTGATATAGCAAATTGTTGTGGACCATTGGGTTATGGTGTTGTATGGAATGATATACATCTTGGGGTTCTACGGACGGCTGCACATTTTGGGGTTTTACGGACTGCTGCACACCTTGGGATTGAACATGACTTTTGCAATGTTCTAAATAGCACTTTTGGTATCTGTATTGCTTATTACAGATATTACAACGAAAAACTGAAGAACTCATATTTCTTATATTTTTTTTATATATATTTATTGAAATGCACTTATATACTGTTTTAAGTATGTAATATTATAAAATTTATATATTTTAAAACACAAGGAGTTTTGAAGCATTCACGACTTATTGTTTTTAGATACAAAAATGTACTGACTTTAGTCCTAACAAAGTTTATTTATATTAATTCGCGAAAATATTTAGTATGGTCTAGTACGCTACATTTCAACAAAGTAGGCTTCAGTATTTGTGTAGTTAGTAACTTGTAGCTACAAGAATCGTTGGTTGCAAAATTTTAATAAAGTAGTTTTAGAAGTACAGCGGGTATATGAGATGGAACTTATGCATGCCTCTATAATACAAAATGTTTAAGGGAATGAAACTGCTACGTAGACAATATTTATGTAAACAAACATACGTAGATATGCTTATGCATGTAGAGACGTTCCAAAATTTTGTAGCAAAAGAAACTGTATGTAAACAAAAATTTTGATATGTGATATCTACAGAGTACAGAGACATACTTGTGCATGCAGATACGTTACAAAGTTTTGAACGGAATGTAATATATACAGAGCACAGGGACATGCTTATGCATGCCTCTACGATACAAAATGTTTACGGGAATGAAACTGCTAAGTGGCCAATATTTATGTAAAGAAACATTTTGATAAATAATATATATAGAGTATAGGGACATGCTTATGCATGCCTCTACGATACAAAATGTTTACGGGAATGAAACTGCTAAGTGGACAATATTTATGTAAACAAACATTTTGATAAGTGATATATATAGAGTATAGGGACATGCTTATGCATGCCTCTACGATACAAAATGTTTACGGGAATGAAACTGCTAAGTGGACAATATTTGTGTAAACAAATATTTTGATAAGTGATATATATAGAGTATAGGGACATGTTTGTGCATGCCTCTACGAAACAAAATGTTTACGGGAATGAAACTGCTAAGTGGACAATATTTATGTAAACAAACATTATGATATGTGATATACACAGCATACGGAGGCATGCTTATGCATGCAGATACGTCACAAAATTTTGTAGCAAAAGAAATTGCTACGTGGACAAAATATTGTGGTATCTGATAGACTACAAAATTTTTGTAGCTAAACAAATTTTCAAAAGCAAAATTATCAAATTTTGAAGTTGAGCTTTTATTTGTAAAATGAAGCCATTCTGATACTCACCATTGTATCGCAGACTTCAGCGTCACCATTTGAAGGAATATCGCAAGAGAGCAATGCAGGAAGAATTTGATGGATATCTTGAAGGAGATGAGGAGCTTCTCCTAGAGATCTCATCACAACCAACTTCATCTAACGCACTCCAAAAAAAAGATGAAGAATATGAGAGATGCTGACAGGTGGCGATGACCTATTTTTGAGCATCAATACTCAGCCTGCCGAAGCTGGCAGTGAATCCAATAGAAGTGAGGTAACCAACAAACCACACATAGAAATATTGGAAGTCCAAATGCTCCCAAATATAGATGTCCCAATGTTTCTTGCATTGTACGAAGATACCAACGATCAATTGTTGGTAGAGGAAGCTTTATATAAAAAAATATATGTAAATGTATGTATAAATATTATAAAAATAAAAACCATGCACATAAATATGTATGTATGTTTAAACAACGGCCTTTTTATTTCAAAAAATATGTGCTTATTTTTGTACAGCAGGAAAGTAAGAAAGCGGACTGTCATACAGACTCACCAATCGTCACACACACACAGCCTGTCTGACAGGCAGACATTCCAATCGCCACTCAGAATACAAGAACACACACACACACTTAAACATAGCATAAATATTCATATTCTACAAAATACAGAATTCGCACCACCATCAAGATCCCCAAATAAAATCCATCGATGATCGTCATGTATAAAATAAACAAAATATCAATTTCAATATTTATGGAATAGTAAATTTTTTTTCACAACGTCTTCGAGATCAGAATAATCAAATTATTCCCCCAGACTCAAGCATTGCAAACAAAAAAGAAATAACTGAATTGCTGGACAAAATGTCTTAAGTAAACACACACCAAAATTATAAACAAGCAAAAAATAAAAGAAGAAATCTCACTCCAGCAAGAAGAAACGAACCACAAACATTAAGGCCATCCATATATAACTACAACACTTTTGAAATAGTGCAATTCCTAAAAAAATGTTCTAATGTTCCTAAAAATTTCTTATTTTCTATTAGGCTATAGCACACATAGACAGACAGAACTCCCACGCTCAGATATGGACAGACAAAAATTCCCATGCTCACATACCGACAGACATGTATTCCCAAGGTCACATATGGACAGACACAAATTCCCACGCTCACAAACCGACGG
Source organism: Linnaemya vulpina (assembly GCA_963675445.1). NCBI lineage: Eukaryota > Metazoa > Arthropoda > Insecta > Diptera > Tachinidae > Linnaemya > Linnaemya vulpina. The sequence goes on from OY776276.1 coordinate 39,806,885, forward strand.
ATATGTATTCCCATGGTCAAATATGGACAGAGACAAATTCCCACGCTCACATACGGACGGACATGTATTCTGAAGGTCACATATGGACAGACACAAATTCCCCCGCCTACCCAACATTATAAAAAAAAACAACAACAATGTGAACACCCTATTTAACCGTGGGAAAATAGACACACACACACATTAAATTATCAAATTACTAAAAAAAACCAATGAACATAAATTTGGCCATTAAAATTTCAAAATTTTAAATTTAATTGCCGAAATTTGAGAATTTTAATAAGTCTCGCACATAAATTATCCTACTACTTGTGTCATGCCATTTTTGGGTGCTATGAATTACTCAAAAATATAAAAGATTTATTTCGTTATTAAAAATTACGCTCTCTTCAAATAGATTTAATTTTATTGGTGGTATTATATCTGTTTTTGGAGCAATTTTTAGTTGTAGCGACGTCAATGCTTTCCTATGCATTGCAAGAGTTATCGTAGTATTATTTATGAATAAATTGATTGTAAATATTTCGTAGTCTACTTTGCAGACATGTTTCTTAAAAAAGTCTCTACCTATAATACCGCCTGTTTATATTTGGAAAGTGTGATTTTACTAATAATTGGAAAGGTTCAATACATTTTTCGTTACTCAATCTTAGCTTTAAATCTATTGTTCATAAAAAGCTTATTTCCTCTGTAGTTATTTCAGTTAATTTGCACTTTTCTTCTGGTTTAAATAATTCACCTTCGAATTTTGTTTGCATGAGGTAAAGTGATATGTCTGCTCCTGTATCTCTTAGAAAGTTTGTTTGTTCTCTTTTAAAATCTAGAATTGAGCTATGATTTACCTTCTGATTATTTTCCAATTCTAATGCGAGTTCACATGCTTCTTACAAATCATTTGGTTGAGCAGCATATATGATCGATTGAAAGTTTTCATTTAAGCCTTTCTAAAAAATGCCTAGAGCCCATAATTTTTTTTATCCAAGTTTGCTTACTTTGTAGTTCTGGTATCGTTGTGATACTTTTATATCTTTACTCTAATAGTGTGCTTAAACATTTTCTGACTTGATGTAACTGCCTATTGCAATTCTCACGTTAGAAGTTAGTTTTACATGGTAAACATGTTGAAGAAAATCTACTTTTGCCTCTGCAGTTAATATCATATGTATAAGTTCTGTTGAATTACCGGTAAATAATGGAATAGCCTTAGAGGCCGTTTCTTAACTGAATGCTGCCATTCTGTTGTCATTGTTTAGAAAATAGTGTATGATATTTTTTATAAATTTTATTAAATTGGAATTTTAATGCTACTACTGTTTCGATTTCTTTTTCTTCTGTTACTCCTTTAATACGTTTTTATTTACGTATATTATTTTAATACGTTTTTATTATTATTATATTTTTCATGTAAGTTGTGTTTTTTCTTATCGCCAGCATACATTGAATTTTTTCATTAGTAGAATGGTTTCTAATTCCGTCTTTGTTGGGTTTAAGACTTCTTCTGTGTCTGGAGTCTCTTCAATTCTCAAGTACTTCCAATGTTCAGTTAGCCATTTGATTTTGGGAATGCAAAGGTGTTCAAATTGCAATTGTTCATTAATCAATCACAAAATATTGAGTTGGAATGCACTGACTTTAATATGATACTGCTTGCATTGATATCAATCAAAATATTCTGATCGATCAGCATTTCGTTGACATTATTTAGTATTAATGTTGTTTATATAAAATTTTGTTCCGTTTTAATACATGTGGTAGTATTACCACAAGTAGTTTCAATGAATATGATGTGATAAGAAAAAATTTACATTAACAAGATTTTGATTACATGTCTAAAAAATGTTTTTTATATTAAATTATATTTTTTGTAAAGAAACTTTAAGTACAAGTATCCACAATTATGTATATATATATATATATATATATATATATATATATATATTATAACGACAGTGTCTGACATACAAAAAAAACTCTTTTTGAAAATATTGAGACGTCGCGAATAGTCTTCTATAGGGAATGCACTTAACGAATAGGTTGCCTAGTCTCTGAGTGACTCCTGTAATGAAACGGAATACACCGTCCACGACAGAAGGCCACTGAAGTGATTGTAACACAGGGGTGAGCGAACGGCACCACTATTACAGGGAAACACCGCTGTAATATTGATCCCTGGGTATTATCCTCTACTGAAGTGGAATACACCTCTCCACTAGAAAATATCACCCTAAGACTGACCCTCCCCAGATATAAGGAACACTATTCGCAAAGCCCACCCACTACACAAGGAGTGACCTAACCTTTGGATGAATCTTCTCTTAGTCCGGAATACACCGGGCTACTAGAAGTGATCACCCACGGTATTTATCAAGTGTCGTCTTTATATTTCTATTGAATGGATACTTCAATTCAAAAGAAATGTCTCTGTTAATATTGCTTAAGAATACAGGACCGCAACACCAACCTTACCGTACGACCGTCAGCCTCAAAAAGAAAGAGCTACTACTCGTTTGTGCTTGCTTTTATACACAAAATTCTGCTGCTATGTTCGTTACGAGTCGTAACTTACGACCATACCAGCAGAGCAGCTGCCTGTGAATGTACGTAACTATGTAGGTAGATGTGTAATGTCATTGTGTGTAGCGAGACACAAAATAAGCTGTACAACCACTCACTGAGTGCTTGGAATGTGACTGCCGTTATTTCTGACTTATGTGCACAACGACAAAGCAAATAATGATCGTGTTAATAATGATAATAATTTCAACGAATTTTACATTTAGCTTAGTAACTAATAACAGAAGAAAACTTAAAAATAATCCTGCTACTATTAATGATAATCATATAATCGTCTGCCTAGGTGTGGACGAAAACGAACCACTGACTTTTGTCGTCACAATATATATATATATATATATATATATATATATATATATGTATATATATTGAATTTCTGTTTTTGTTCAGAACAATATTCAATTGGTGATTTTGAATACTTGTTTATTTCCAATGGTGGTTGCAAATCTCCAAATCTAACAGAGTATTATATATATGTATATATATATATATATATATATATATATATATATATATTAGGTCGGGTTAATTTTTTTAATATTAACCCGCCCTATATATATATATATATATATATATATATATATATATATATATGTATAAAGAATACTTTGTTAGATTTGGAGATTTGCAACCACCATTGGGAATTAACAGCTATTTAAAATCACCAATTGAATATTGTTCTGAACAAAAACAGAAATTCAATATATATATATATATATATATATATATATATATATATATACACATAATTGTGGATATTTGTACTTAAAGTTTCTTTACAAAAATATAATTTAATATAAAAAAAATGTTTATATATTAATTGTAGACATGTAATCAAAATCTTGTTAATGTAGATTTTTTCTATCACATCATATTCATTGACACTACTTGTGGTAATACTACCACATGTATTAAAACGGAACAAAATATTTATATAAACAATATTAATAAAAAAGGTCAAAGAAATGCTGATCGATCAGAATATTTTGAGTGATATCAATGCAAGTATCATATTAAAGTGAGTGCATTCCAACTCAATATTCTGTGATTGATAAATGAACAGTTGCAATTTGAACACCTTTGCATTCCCTCAAATGTGAATGAGACAAATATTATGTTTAGGTAAGCTAGAATAAGTTAGAAGGGCTGAGTCAAATGTGTAACACTGTTATAAAAGCCAATGCAAAATTAAAATAGATAGACTTTTGATTTGAAGACTAAATCGGCAATAACGGCATAAAATAAAATATTGATAATGACTAAACCAAAAAGAAAACAAAACTCGTTGGCAGAAGTGAAGGACAGATTCCGGAAAATAGAGGACGAAAACTCTGAAGATAGAATTCAATTCAAAATCAAATGGCTAACTGAACATTGGAAGTACTTGGGTTTTGAAGGGACTCCTGACAGAGAAGAAGTCTTAAACCCAACAAAGACGGAATTAGAAACCATGCTACTAATTAAAAATTCAATCTATGCTGGCAATAATAATAATAATAAGAACGTATGAATTACACAATATTTAATAAATGCTGGATTGTATATCAAAATTAAAGGATTTATTAACAAATTTAAAGAAAAGTCCAAGAAGGACATATACATTCAAGAATTAAAAGGGAATTTCATCATAACAGTAACAGAAGAGAAAGAAATCGAAACAATGACAACAGAATGGCAGCATTCAATTAAGAAACGGCCTCTAAGGCTATTCCATTATTCACCGGTAATTTAACAGAACTTATAAACATGACATTAACTACAGAGGCAAAAGTAGATTTTCTTTAATATGTTTACCATGCAAAACTAACTTCTAACGTGAAATTTGCAATAGGCGGTTACATTAAGTCAGAAAATGTTTAAGCACACTATTAGAGTAAAGATATAAAAGTATCGCAACGTTACCAGAACTACAAAGTAAATAAAACGCGTTGTATAAAAGTCAGTAAGCAAATTTGGATGAAAAAAATTATGGGTATTGTTGATGAATTTAATAAACTAGGGGTAGAGCAAGTAGGGAACACTTGCACATTGGAACATTCTTTTCTCCCTCACAGGCAGAAAACAATGTCATGGACAAATTGAAAGCATACTAGCTCTAGGCATTTTTGAGAAAGGCTTAAATGAAAACTTTCAATCAAAGCAGCAATATATGCTGCTCAACCAAATGATTTGTAAGAAGCATGTGAACTGGCATTGGAATTTTAAAGTAATCAGAAGGTAAATCATAGCTCAATTCTAGATTTTAAAAGAGAACAAACAAACTTTTTAAGAGATACAGGAGCGGACATATCACTTTACCTCATGCAAACAAAATTCGAAGGTGAATTATTTAAACCAGAAGAAAAGTGCAAATTAACTGAAATAACTACAGAGGAAATAAGCTTTTTATGAACAATAGATTTAGAACTAAGATTGAGTGACGAAAAATGCATTGAACCTTTCCAATTATTAGTAAAATCACACTTTCTAAATATAAACAGACGGTATTATAGGTAGAGACTTTTTTAAGAAACATGTCTGCAAAATAGACTACGAAATATTTACAATCAATTTATTCATAAATAATACTACGATAACTCTTGCAATGCATAGGAAAGCATTGACGTCGCTACAACTAAAAATTGCAAAATCAGAGATAATACCAGCAATAAATTTAAATCTGTCTGAAGACAGCGTAATTTTTAATAACGAAATAAACCTTTTATATATTTGTGTTATTCATAGCACCCAAGAATGACATGACACACATAAAACTTTTAATCTAATTGAAGACAAAAAGATTTTAGGTAATAAATCGACTTTGGTTTTATTATCGAATAAATATCTTGAAAACTAACTTCATGTGTTTAACATCATCATCATCATTGTTAAGATTTTCAACCCTGTTTAGTTTATGCTCGTTTGTCCTTTTATGGTAATGCCATTTTGTTTTCGAAATATGTTTTCTACACTACAATAAATATTGTTTCCGTTATCGCTTCACGATCATGAATTTAAACTGTATACTTTACAGCAGACCTCTCAAATAAAGCTTGACATTTTGTAAAGGTACACAAATTAATTGATATAGTATTACAAACAAGAATGAGCTTGTGCCCCGGAAGTAAACGTATTTAAACCCTAAGTTGTGAGGGGGGTTCTCATAGGTGAAGAGTAATATTATATGTGCCATATTATATCAAAAGGTTTCAAAACCACAAATATTTAATTAAATAATATATTTTAAAAATAATAATAAATAATTCGTGCTTATTTTGACGACATTGTGAAAATAGATGTTATTCAAAACCACAAAATAATACTATCCCCTCTCCTCATGTATCTTTACATCTCTTCTCTAACATGTTTTATTCTAAGAATCGACGATTTTTTAATATATAGATTTATTCTTAGTCTGAGATTGGTCATTGGTGTTTAAATATATGTATATCCGTAAAAATTTAATAGTACAATAGAAGTTTCAAAACAACATCGGTAAGAAGAAAATTTTAAAATTAACACTGTCACTGAGAAACTTTCCGTTGTGTGACGCTCTTGGAAATCAAACATTATATGAACTACGGATAGTGTTATATCTAGAGAATCATATCTGCTCTAGTCGAAATATATTATAAGATTAAGTTTGAAAAGAAGCAATAAACTAAAAATCAAACAAATACATATTACGTTTATCATATATTAATATAAGAATATAAGGAGTGAAAAAAGATTTTTAGTCATCGATGTGCAAGGATTTAACTTGACAAAAAAATGCACACAAAAGAAGTCTCATTTCAAATATATGCTTTTGAAGGACCAACCTCTCTCAGTGAATCACAACTAAAGTACTCAGAATTAACTAATAAAGACAGAATTACAAATAAATGGATTACATTGGAATAGTGGCGACTTTACCGCAAAATAGTTTTTAGAGTACTTAGTAGTAACTCTGTGAAAAAGACGAATATAATACCCTGTTATATATGTTAAAGGTCTTTAAAAAGTGAGATGGTTAAAAAATCCTCTTGAAGGAGAAAGAGAAACATGTTATTAGAGCTGGATGATACGAATTGCCGTAATCTAAAAACTTTCTATAAAAATAATACTTTTATAAATATTTGTAAAAATCATAATAATATTAAAAATAATATTAACCAAAAATGTGCTGAAAAGAATGTAATTCTACTAAGAAATTTTCTTAATTTGTATTTAAAGTTTTTAATTTTATTTCGTTGTTCGTTACCATATTTTAGTAAAGTATGGCAATCAATTGGAAGAGCAACGTTTAGATTTATTTTTATTAATTATTGACGGATTAAGAATGTGTAATTACATAAATAATATCATACATATAAATACATATAATTGTGAAAATATTCATTCAAAACATATATATGTAGCTGTAAAATATTTCATGACCAATATGACAAATTTGTGAAAAGAATTTCCCCAATAAAAGTGAAATAGAAACAATTTATATATATATATATATATATATATATATATATATATGTGTGTGTATATATATATATATATATATATATATATATATATATATGTATGTATATATATATATATATATATATATATATATATATATATTTGTTTGTTTCATTTATTTATTTATTGATTAGTGATGTTGAGTCTGATAATAAAAAATCCCTAATACGAGCCAAATCAAAAAGACAATTTATTTATTAAACGGTTGACCCCCAAAGACCTTCCATGTAACTTCTCGCTAATTTTAACCCAAAGCTATCCCAATCTGATTTTGTGCACTTCGAGCTTAAATATTATTTTTCAATTGATATAAAAGAAACCAAAACACTAGCTACTTAGATATGCTCGTATATTTTAGAACTTAAAAAATCACTTTTTTCGAAACTTATCATTCACGATATCTCACGACTGAATTAACTGATATTAGCTCGATTTACGGTGGTTAACGTCGCTTTTTAATATCATATTCTGATTAGTTTATGGAATCGATTGATGATGCCGTTTAAAATTTATAAAAAAAACTTTTATGTATCAATTTTTTTCTAAGTTGGTTTGGTGTTGAGATTACACTTAATTATGCCCCTCACAAAAACGTAAAAGGTCCGTGTGCAATTCTTTGGATATTAATGTGAGACCCCATAACGTCAACACATACCTTATTGTTATGAATAAAGTAGTCGAATAAGCCATGTTCGCCTGTATGTACGAGAAATCAAGGTTTTCGAAGCCAAAAACTAGAGTCTTCATTCCGCAAGTCATCTCTTGAAAATGGCTCTAAATAGATTCAAAATCAGCAAAATTTAAAATGCTGCTCCAGAGCTGGACAACCTAAACAGATTTTTGGTTTATTAAACAGACTAGCTACAGCGAATTAATTTTTTTCGTTAAGCAAACCTATTTTAGACTTTACGAAACAATAAATTGGTAGTAGGAAACAATAAGGTTGGGCTTTTGAAAATTTTTTATTTGAAAATATACAATTATTAGCATATTTTTGCATGTTTGATATTTTTCATAAAAATTATTTGGTAACAGATATCAGAAAAGCAAACAAAAAAAAAACAATTTCAGGGCTGACAAATATTTTTTCTTAATATATCTTCTATTTATTTTACCTCTTTTTACTTAATAATATCCGCTAATATTTTTAAACTTAAGGTCTCTTTGTTTTTATAATATAATATTTTTTTTTCAATTTTTCGTCACTCCTTTGTGTGACTTCTTAAGGAAATTAATTTCTTAATATTATTAATTAGAGTAACTACATAAAACAAACTTATGTATTTATATATTTAGAAAAAATTATTGAAATTGGTAATAAAAAGCCAATGAAACCATAAAATTCCATTCCAGGTTTGGGAAAAAGAAATTTGCTTGCACAAAAAACCAACCAAATAACATAAATTGTTTCTGTTTCCTTATAATTTTATGTTTTTGAAGAAAAATTATTGGTATTAGAAAACAAAAAAGCCAAAAAATTGGTTTTGCAATCTGAAAAACTTTACATATTTAGTAAAAAGTATTGAAACGGGTAATAAAAGCAATTAAAATCCGAAATTCGTTTCGAAATTTGTTACGACATAAATAAAAAATAAAATCTTTCTTTTCTTTATAAATTGAACATATATGTATATCAATACATATATGAAAGAAATTTGTTGGTACTAGAAATCAGAAAAGCCAAATAAACAGCACCAGAGTTGGAAATATTTAATATATTTTTAATATTAAAGAAATCAGATCGAATTAAATTTTTTTTCTTGCAATTAAACTAAAAGTACTAGTTACTAAACTGAAAATAATGAGTTTAGTAAAGAAAACTAAACTGGAATTGTGTATTATACAAAATAATTTTCAATCGACATTTTTTTTCCTAAATAAAAGCAACCAAGTAAATAAACAAACTTGTTTTCTTTATAAAGCATATTTGGTATATATGAAAGAATTTTATTGACACTAGAGACAATAAAACACTTCACATGAGTATAAATTAATCTACAATCAAGATGCTCAAAGAAATATTCGAATTTTTAGAATCATTCTCTAATATAGTTTCTGACGAATATAAAACCAAACTTATCAACATAAATTCACAACTTAAGAACCATAAAAAAAAACATGGTGAATATTTTGAGGATTGTATTTGACCAAACGAAAACAACACATGCGGACCCGACACCTGCCAATGCCACTACTATTAACTAACAAGAAATAGTTTCGAAGATGAAGCTAGAAATGTAATCAACTTTTATAATCTAGTTAAATGTAAAAATTGTGTTTTAATAAATAAAACTTGTGATGCATTTTTAAGTTTGATCAGAAATTTCAAAATAACTTGATGTTATTCACAAAATTAACGAAACCCGCAGCATATGCATCTTCCTCTATTAATCATATACACACACACACGCATTCATTAGTTTTTTCCTTTTTATTTGCTAAAAGACACCCTACCTTCGTTGCTTTTAATAAAAAAAATATTTATTTAGTTTCCCATTTCTTAATTGTTTTATTTGATACGAATTAATATAGCTTCTTGAATTTATTTCAAACCACAAATATAAAAATTCCTAAATATATATATATATATATATATATATATATATATACAATGATTAACACAACTCTGAATTAAAAAAAAATAAGCATAGTTCCAAAAAAATACATAGCACCTAATTATCTAGCAATACATTTCTAATGCATTTTTATTAGTTCAAGGGCAAATATTTAAGTTTGATAAGAATGCACTTAACTACACATGCTTGCTGTTAATTAGTTCAGCGACCAACAAATGAGAAATTACTTTATATATATGTATATATATATATATATATATATATATATATATATATACTTTGTATTATCAGTGCTCATGTGTACCGTTTGATTATTTTCTTCACGTCCAATTTTTCTCAACTTTTTTGTTTCATCATACCTAAGTCAAACTTTTTTGGTTTGAATTTTATACTTAAGTACATGTGAATGTTTTTCCAATTTTTTCATTGGTAGCTCAAGCCTTAGCTTAAATTTGTATGTGGTAATTAATTTAACGAACATTTGTATTGCTATGTTAAATCGAATTAAAATTCATAAGCTAATTGTTCGAAATTTGTTTAAATCGCAGAAAGACATGACGATAAATATTCTAAGGCTGAAAGGAATGTCAACATCAGTTTTATTCAACTAACACATCAGAACAGCTGTTTTCGAAAGTCGCAACCCTTTCATCATCAGCTCAAAAAAGTCAGTCATTTCACAACCAACAAAAAGCAGAAGCCATAAAATATAGTTGCAAGAAATGCAAACAAAACCATCTGCAGAGATTATGTCCTTACTTCAGGTCCCTCAAAACCGAAGATAGAATAAAATACGTCTATAATAACAAGCACTGTGTCAATTGCCTTTCCCCTAATCATTTTAAGAAAAAATGTCAAAGCGCATATTCGTGTTTGAGATGTAATCAAAACCATCACACGATGTTACACGTAGATAAATCCGAAAAATTAAGAAATAGTTTGAGCCAAGATTCATACAACAAAGAGCAATTGGATTTGAACTCACATGTTAATTCTGGTACCCGCAACTGGAAGAAAGATAGTCCAAATCGGGACGTACAGTCTGCTACGACTACAGCACATATTGAGACGGTGCAACCGCACTTTTCACAAAATGAAGGTACAACTATACTACCAACAGCATTTGTTCAGATAGAACATTTAGGGGAATTATTTAATGTTCGTGCGCTGTTAGACTCCGGGTCAGAGAAAAGCTTCATATCGCAGCGAATTCAACAAAAAATATCACTTCCAGTAGAAACATATAATACCAAAATATCAGGCCTGGGAGAAACGGTGGTAGCAAACTCAAAATCAAGATGTACAGTAGTGCTATGTGCACGGGAATCAGCTTTTAAGATAGAAATCAAAGCTATAGTGTTACCAAAGTTATCACATTTTTTGCCATCGAAGCCAATTAACATACGAAAATTACCAGACGTTAAAAACTTAAATCTGGCAGATCCATTCTTCGATAAGCCAGCTCTAATTGACGTTATTATTGGTAGTAATTATTTACCATTTATCAACCTTCAAGGTGTTGAATTTTGGAATGAAAATACAGTGGAAGCTAGAGAATCCTACTTTGGATGGTACTTGTCAGGCACTGAGAGAACTAATGCGATAAATTCCTTTTCTACAAGAGTTTTGCCTAATGATGATATACTTCTGACAGAACAAATTAGAAAGTTCTAGGAAGTAGAAGAACCACAAAGAGTTCATACTGAATCACAAAGTGATTTGTTTTGCGAAAACTTGTTCCAACAAACCACAACTAGAGATGAAGACGAAATGTATATCGGTTTCCAACCGATATACATTTAGGTCCTTCTAGAAATATTGCATTAGCACAATATCTTAGGACAGAAAAGGCTCTAAATAAAAACCCAGAGTTGAAAGATCAGTATAACGAGGTTCTGCTAGAATATTTAAGATTAGGTCACATGGAGGAGGTCGAGTGCTGCGAAACAATCGCAGAAAAGCAATATAGTTTCTTTCTGCCACATCATGCAGTTGTAAAGTGCGACAACAAAGCTGCGAGTGGTATTTAACGCTTCCAAAAAGACAAAAAGTGGTTATTCCCTTAATGATGTACTTTACACAGGCCCACCGCTACAGACGGATCTCATGGCAATAATACTACGTTGGCGCAATTATAAATATGTTTTTACAGGGGACATTCAAATCAAGGTACACAAGCAAGATCGTCCATTTCAACGTATACTATTTCGAAAATCCCAGCTAGAAGAAATCAGCACTTTTCAGCTCAAAACAGTGACGTTTGGCATCAATTGTGCGCCCTACTTGGCGATAAGAACTCTGTTAGAATTGGCAAAAGACTGCAAGGGTCTGTATCCAGAAGTATCACAAATACTGAAGCATGAAATATATGTAGATGACGTTTGTACGGGAGGTCATACATTAGATGACGCAGAAAACAAGCAAAACCAACTCATAAAGGCATTGCAGTCTGCTGGACTTCCGCTAGGGAAGATTACGGCAAATTAAAAGTCTTTGCTTCAAAATGTGCCCCGGGAGGATCTTCTAAACAAAGAGTTTTTAAACTTCGGTGAGTCGAGTACAATGAAAACTTTAGGTATCTGCTGGAATTCAATCTCGGATCATTTTTACTATGAGGTTGATCCAATAGAAATAGCCCTTTGGACAACGAAAAGAAGAATTTTGTCAGCGATAGCTAGGCTATTTGACCCCCTAGGTTGGCTAGGACCGATAGTGGTAACAGCAAAGCTTCTAATGCAAGAGTTATGGGAATCAAAATGCGGTTAGGATGAAGGTGTCTCGCCAATAATAAATACAAAATGGTTCACCTTTTTAAGAAATCTGCCCGACATATCAGCGATTAAAATTCCTAGGTGGGTCTACTTTTCGCCAAACCATAAAATTCAGATTCACGGCTTTGAATTGTCTGAATTATTCTTATGGACGGACTCGTTAATTGTTCTTATAAACTTTTCGTAACTGGCTCGCGCGCTTCGTGTCATATGCTATATTTTCCGTTTCATACATATTAAACAATATTTTGCATGAAACCCGTATTATCACTCAAGAGATAACAGCAGTCAAAATCCGACTGATGCTTCCTGCACAACAACGATACTTTTTTGAAGGGTATCACTGTATAAAAGCTAAGCGCCCATTAAGCCGGAAGAGTAGATTACTCACTCTCAGTCCCTTTCTAGATAAAGACAATTTATTACGAGTAGGTGGTAGGCTCAAAAACTCAGGATTGACCTACGAAGAACGCCACCCGGTTATAATCCCTGAGAAATCTCGTTTTGCAGAACTACTCGTTCATTACACTCAACAAATTCTCCTTCACTCTGAACATCACATCATGCTACGAGCAGTGAGACAAGGCTTTTACATCCCTAGACTCAAAAATATGGTACGAAAGTGTATTCGGAATTGTAAAGCATGCACTGTATACAAACATCGCTTCCAGCAACAAATCATGTCCACGCTTCCAGCAGAGAGTCAACTTTTGGTGTTCTTTCACCTATACTGGCGTTGACTTCGCGGGCCCCTTCTCGCTCAAATCATCAACCCTACTAAAGGTATTGCCAAAATACTAAAGGGATATGCTGCAGTCTTTGTGTGCTTCGTCACTAAGGCAGTGCACTTAGAGGCCTGCTCGGATATGTCAACTGACGCGTTCTTGGCTTGTTTTGATAGATTCATTGGGTGCAGAAGTCTCCTTAAGACTGTGTTCTCAGATAATGGCCGAAATTTCCTCGGTACTAGCTACGCTCTACTTAAGAGTCACAACGAGTTCCTTCAATCAACAGCAGCCACTCTTAACCAACGACACGCTATTTCAGAATTCACCTGGTCATTTATCCCGCCTTATGCGTCCCATATGGGGGGGCTTATGGGAAGCGGCTGTTAAGAGTATGAAGTCCCATCTAAAAAAGATTACTCATAACGTTTGTTTTACATTTCAAGAATTTTCCACCCTACTTATTCGTATTGAAGCGGTATTAAACTCGCGACCGTTGTCTCCCTTGACAGGAAACCCAGAAGAAGTCCACTGACTTCAGGTCATTTTCTTTGTGGATCAGCAATTACTGCTAGACCCGAAGGTCCTGTGGAACCACTTTTAAAAGACCTCCCTCTTCTAAGACTTTGGGAACGGCTGAAAGCCCTTCAGCACATATTTGCCAAGAGATGGAAAAACGAGTACGTCACGCTCTGGCAAAAGCGTGTCAAATGGCACCAAGAAAGAGAAAATCTAAAACCCGGTGACAAAGTGATTGTTAAAGAGGATTTGTTACCCAGTTCAGAATGGTGCTTAGAACGCATAACCAATGTTATCCGAGGACGAGATAAAAGGGTCATAGTTGCTGAAATAGTTACTAAAAACGGTACAATTGTACGTGCTATACTCGTGTTTATTGCCCACGAGTGAGGATGTTGATCAGAAAATCGTTTAACCCTTGAAAATCCACACTATTACGTAGAACACTTGATTACCATTACACATCTTATATATTAGCATTGTACGTATTTCTTTCCCTTGTTTTCTTTTTTTTCTATCTACCATAGATGAACAAACCACGCTGCTTTGCCTGCCATAAAAACCACCCCCTAAAGTATTGCAACACCTTCAAGGGATGGAAGTTGGAGATGCGCCGTCGCAGCATTGTGGCCAGACACTACTGTCTGAATTGGCTAGCCTACGATCATGAGCGTGAGTGGTGCACCTCAAACAAGCGGTGTAATTTTGAATATGAGGACAAGGTATTTTGTAATGCGAGACACCACACCTTGCTCCATCGGGACTGCAACGATCCTTGGTCTTCCAGCGCTGAGGGCCAGGGTCCCGTCTGGTCAGATAATGAAGAAGATGCAGCACCTAAGATCTCCCAGCCATATTCTACAGCGACTTCGACGTAGAATACCCAGATGACAAAAAGACACCCCCAGATGAGATGCCAAGGCTCACAGACCCCTCTCCAGGAGGACGACATCGCTCCGTGCGAAGACCATGAAGAAAGACCACTGAAGAAAGAAATCTACTCGGCCGTTCCGCCCATTGTAAAGGTCAATCTAAATTTCCAAGGGGCACGGATGTACACAACGTTCCTGCTGGATAACAGTGTAACAACCTCATTCCTCCAGCGTGATGTAGCCCGATGGTTCCCGGATTGGGGCAAGAATTCTTACCTAGAGGCCGACAAAGCTCCCTTTATTTTTGAACCGGCATTTCCTCATCGACCGTACGAAGCCGAGCCCGTTAAGCTGAGTATCGAGGCCCGGCCCCCATTAGGCTAGAGGGACCGGTTATGGACCCGTGTTTGCTAGCGCACTTTAAGCAGTATGACCCGCTGGCACATCCGGTTTTTTACACCTGGCGCGAGATTGATGGGGTCCTGGGCCGAGACATCTTGAGTCAAATCCTCCAGCCCGAATGTATCCAGAGGAGAGGACTACCCCAAGCCCAAAGCTCGAAATTAGGTTGGGTCATCTCCGGGGCCAGGATAGGATGTCCATGCCATTCCGGCGGGGGTATATGTTGACGTTCTACTAGAACAATTTAAAATTTTCCTTTATTTTACTTTTATTGATTAGTTTTAACGATATGAATTTCGCACAGTGTACTATTCATATTTTCCTTGTATTTTGTCACTTATATTCGCAGTGAATTACTAGCTCTAAGCTTTTTTAGTTTTATTTTAACAAAGCATTGCAGTTTATACCTTCAACGAGGAAAGTAAAAATTCTTTTCCAGAAGCAATCAATATCACAGCATAGACCTGTGAAGGGCATTAGTCTACAGAAGTGACATAATCACCCACCAAGTCTATAATCCCAAGAGGGGATTAGCACACCATCCAATTAGTAGAAGACTTCTACTAAATTCCTCCACCCCAGACGAGTTCTTGGAACTCACCCTCAACAGAGCTCTTGGAGCGCTACAGTTTGAATTTCATACTTCAGTACATGTGAACGTTTTTCCAATTTTTTCATTGGTAGCTCAAGCCTTAGCTTAAATTTGTATGTGGTAATTATTTTAACGAACATTTGTATTGCTATATTAAATCGAATTAAGATTTATAGGCTAATTTTTCGAAATTTGTTTAAATGTCAGAAAGACATGATGTGAAATATTGCAAGGCACAAAGGAAAGTCAACATCAGTTTTATTCAACTAGCTCATCAGAGCAGAACAGCTGATTTCGAAAGTCGGAACACTTTCATCATCACTGCTCATGTTTAATGTGCTTGTCACCACTTTTTATGCGGCTTAGTTGAATGTGATAACAGTTCCTATTGACACAAATTTTATTATGAAAAGGAATCCGAGAACTGTATAAACCTGATGGTAACATGTTTTTGTTTTAATACCCATGTTACCGTTTGATTATTTTCTTCACGTCCCATTTTTCTGAATTTTTTTGTTTCATCATACCTAAGTCCAACTTTTTTGGTTTGAATTTTATACTTAAAAACATGTGAACGTTTTTCCAATTTTTTCATTGGTAGCTCAAGCCTTAGCTTAAATTTGTAATTGGTAGTTATTTTAAGGAACACTTGTATTGCTATATTAAATCGAATTAAGATTCATAGGCTAATTGTTCGAAATTTGTTTAAATCTCAGGAAGACATGATGAGAAATATTCCAAGGCACAAAGGAAAGTCAACATCAGTTTTATTCAACTAACACAGCAGAGCAGAACAGCTGTTTTCGAAAGTCGCAACACTTTCATTATCAGTGTTCATGTGTAATGTGTTTGTCACCACTTTTAAGGCGGCTTAGTTGAATGTGATAACAGTTCCTATTTACACAAATTTTATTATGAAAAGGAATCCGAGAACTGTATAAACCTGATGGTAACACGTTTTTGTTTTAATACCCGTGTTACCGATTGATTATTTTCTTCACGTCCCATTTTTCTGAATTTTTTTGTTCCATCATAACTTAGTCAAACTTTTTTAGTTTGAATTTTATACTTAAAAACATGTGAACGTCTTTCCAATTTTTTCATTGGTAGCTCAAGCCTTAGCTTAAATTTCTATGTGGTAATTATTTTAAGGAACATTTGTATTGCTATATTAAATCGAATTAAGATTCATAGGCTAATTGTTCGAATTTTGTTTAAATCTCAGCAAGACATGATGAGAAATATTCCAAGGCACAAAGGAAAGTCAACATCAGTTTTATTCAACTAACACGGCAGAGCAGAACAGCTGTTTTCGAAAGTCGCAACACTTTCATTATCAGTGTTCATGTGTAATGTGTTTGTCACCACTTTTTAGCCGGCTTAGTTGAATGTGATAACAGTTCCTATTTACACAAATTTTATTATGAAAAGGAATCCGAGAACTGTATAAACCTGATGGTAACACGTTTGTGTTTTAATACCCGTGTTACCGCTTGATTATTTTCTTCACGTCCCATTTTTCTGAATTTTTTTGTTCCATCATACCTAAGTCAAACTTTTTTGGTTTGAATTTTATACTTAAGTACATGTGAACGTTTTTCCAATATTTTCATTGGTAGCTCCAGCCTTAGCATAAATTTGTATGTGGTAATTAGTTTAATTTGTATTGCGATATTAAATCGAATTAAATTTCATAGGCTAATTGTTCCAAATTTGTTTAAATCTCAGAAAGACATGATGATAAATATTCCAAGGTACAAAGGAAAGTCAACATCAGTTTTATTCAACTAACACAGCAGAGCAGAACAGCTGTTTTCGGAAGTCGCAACACTTTCACCATCAGTGCTCATGTGTAATGTGTTTGTCACCACTTTTTATGCGGCTCAGTGGAATGTGATAACAGTTCCTATTTACACAAACTTTATTATGAAAAGGAATCCGAGAACTGTATAAACCTGATGGTAACATGTTTTTGTTTTAATACCCGTGTTACCGTTTGATTATTTTCTTCACGTCCCATTTTTCTGAATTTTTTTTTTCATCATACCTAAGTCCAACTTTTTTGATTTGAATTTTATACTTAAAAACATGTGAACGTCTTTCCAATTTTTTCATTGGTAGCTCAAGCCTTAGCTTAAATTTCTATGTGGTAATTATTTTAAGGAACATTTGTATTGCTATATTAAATCGAATTAAGATTCATAGGCTAATTGTTCGAATTTTGTTTAAATCTCAGCAAGACATGATGAGAAATATTCCAAGGCACAAAGGAAAGTCAACATCAGTTTTATTCAACTAACACGGCAGAGCAGAACAGCTGTTTTCGAAAGTCGCAACACTTTCATTATCAGTGTTCATGTGTAATGTGTTTGTCACCACTTTTAAGGCGGCTTAGTTGAATGTGATAACAGTTCCTATTTACACAAATTTTATTATGAAAAGGAATCCGAGAACTGTATAAACCTGATGGTAACACGTTTTTGTTTTAATACCCGTGTTACCGATTGATTATTTTCTTCACGTCCCATTTTTCTGAATTTTTTTGTTCCATCATAACTTAGTCAAACTTTTTTAGTTTGAATTTTATACTTAAAAACATGTGAACGTCTTTCCAATTTTTTCATTGGTAGCTCAAGCCTTAGCTTAAATTTCTATGTGGTAATTATTTTAAGGAACATTTGTATTGCTATATTAAATCGAATTAAGATTCATAGGCTAATTGTTCGAATTTTGTTTAAATCTCAGCAAGACATGATGAGAAATATTCCAAGGCACAAAGGAAAGTCAACATCAGTTTTATTCAACTAACACGGCAGAGCAGAACAGCTGTTTTCGAAAGTCGCAACACTTTCATTATCAGTGTTCATGTGTAATGTGTTTGTCACCACTTTTTAGCCGGCTTAGTTGAATGTGATAACAGTTCCTATTTACACAAATTTTATTATGAAAAGGAATCCGAGAACTGTATAAACCTGATGGTAACACGTTTGTGTTTTAATACCCGTGTTACCGCTTGATTATTTTCTTCACGTCCCATTTTTCTGAATTTTTTTGTTCCATCATACCTAAGTCAAACTTTTTTGGTTTGAATTTTATACTTAAGTACATGTGAACGTTTTTCCAATATTTTCATTGGTAGCTCCAGCCTTAGCATAAATTTGTATGTGGTAATTAGTTTAATTTGTATTGCGATATTAAATCGAATTAAATTTCATAGGCTAATTGTTCCAAATTTGTTTAAATCTCAGAAAGACATGATGATAAATATTCCAAGGTACAAAGGAAAGTCAACATCAGTTTTATTCAACTAACACAGCAGAGCAGAACAGCTGTTTTCGGAAGTCGCAACACTTTCACCATCAGTGCTCATGTGTAATGTGTTTGTCACCACTTTTTATGCGGCTCAGTGGAATGTGATAACAGTTCCTATTTACACAAACTTTATTATGAAAAGGAATCCGAGAACTGTATAAACCTGATGGTAACATGTTTTTGTTTTAATACCCGTGTTACCGTTTGATTATTTTCTTCACGTCCCATTTTTCTGAATTTTTTTTTTCATCATACCTAAGTCCAACTTTTTTGATTTGAATTTTATACTTAAAAACATGTGAACGTCTTTCCAATTTTTTCATTGGTAGCTCAAGCCTTAGCTTAAATTTCTATGTGGTAATTATTTTAAGGAACATTTGTATTGCTATATTAAATCGAATTAAGATTCATAGGCTAATTGTTCGAATTTTGTTTAAATCTCAGCAAGACATGATGAGAAATATTCCAAGGCACAAAGGAAAGTCAACATCAGTTTTATTCAACTAACACGGCAGAGCAGAACAGCTGTTTTCGAAAGTCGCAACACTTTCATTATCAGTGTTCATGTGTAATGTGTTTGTCACCACTTTTTAGCCGGCTTAGTTGAATGTGATAACAGTTCCTATTTACACAAATTTTATTATGAAAAGGAATCCGAGAACTGTATAAACCTGATGGTAACACGTTTGTGTTTTAATACCCGTGTTACCGCTTGATTATTTTCTTCACGTCCCATTTTTCTGAATTTTTTTGTTCCATCATAACTTAGTCAAACTTTTTTAGTTTGAATTTTATACTTAAAAACATGTGAACGTCTTTCCAATTTTTTCATTGGTAGCTCCAGCCTTAGCATAAATTTGTATGTGGTAATTAGTTTAATTTGTATTGCGATATTAAATCGAATTAAATTTCATAGGCTAATTGTTCCAAATTTGTTTAAATCTCAGAAAGACATGATGATAAATATTCCAAGGTACAAAGGAAAGTCAACATCAGTTTTATTCAACTAACACAGCAGAGCAGAACAGCTGTTTTCGGAAGTCGCAACACTTTCACCATCAGTGCTCATGTGTAATGTGTTTGTCACCACTTTTTATGCGGCTCAGTGGAATGTGATAACAGTTCCTATTTACACAAACTTTATTATGAAAAGGAATCCGAGAACTGTATAAACCTGATGGTAACATGTTTTTGTTTTAATACCCGTGTTACCGTTTGATTATTTTCTTCACGTCCCATTTTTCTGAATTTTTTTTTTCATCATACCTAAGTCCAACTTTTTTGATTTGAATTTTATACTTAAAAACATGTGAACGTCTTTCCAATTTTTTCATTGGTAGCTCAAGCCTTAGCTTAAATTTCTATGTGGTAATTATTTTAAGGAACATTTGTATTGCTATATTAAATCGAATTAAGATTCATAGGCTAATTGTTCGAATTTTGTTTAAATCTCAGCAAGACATGATGAGAAATATTCCAAGGCACAAAGGAAAGTCAACATCAGTTTTATTCAACTAACACGGCAGAGCAGAACAGCTGTTTTCGAAAGTCGCAACACTTTCATTATCAGTGTTCATGTGTAATGTGTTTGTCACCACTTTTTAGCCGGCTTAGTTGAATGTGATAACAGTTCCTATTTACACAAATTTTATTATGAAAAGGAATCCGAGAACTGTATAAACCTGATGGTAACACGTTTGTGTTTTAATACCCGTGTTACCGCTTGATTATTTTCTTCACGTCCCATTTTTCTGAATTTTTTTGTTCCATCATACCTAAGTCAAACTTTTTTGGTTTGAATTTTATACTTAAGTACATGTGAACGTTTTTCCAATTTTTTCATTGGTAGCTCAAGCTTTAGCTTAAATTTGTATGTGTTAATTATTTTAACGAACATTTGTATTGCTATATTAAATCGAATTAAAATTCATAAGCTAATTGTTCGAAATTTGTTTAAATCGCAGAAAGACATGATGAGAAATATTCCAAGGCACAAAGGAAAGTCAACATCAGTTTTATTCAACTAACACAGCAGAGCAGAACAGCTCTTTTCGAAAGTCGCAACACTTTCATTATCAGTGTTCATGTGTAATGTGTTTGTCACCACTTTTTAGGCGGCTTAGTTGAATGTGGTAACAGTTCCTATTTACACAAATTTTATTATGAAAAGGAATCCGAGAACTGTATAAACCTGATGGTAACACGTTTTTGTTTTAATACCCGTGTTACCGATTGATTATTTTCTTCACGTCCCATTTTTCTGAATTTTTTTGTTCCGTCATAACTTAGTCAAACTTTTTTGGTTTGAATTTTATACTTAAGTACATGTGAACCTTTTTCCAATTTTTTCATTGGGAGCTGAAGCCTTAGCTTAAATTTGTATGTGGTAATTATTTTAAGGAACATTTGTATTGCTATATTAAATCGAATTAAATTTCATAGGCTAATTGTTCCTAATTTGTTTAAATCTCAGAAAGACATGATGATAAATATTCCAAGGTACAAAGGAAAGTCAACATCAGTTTTATTCAACTAACACAGCAGAGCAGAACAGCTGTTTTCGAAAGTCGCAACACTTTCACCATCAGTGCTCATGTGTAATGTGGTTGTCATCACTTTTTATGCGGCTTAGTTGAATGTGATAACAGTTCCTATTGACACAAATTTTGTTATGAAAAGGAATCCGAGAACTGTATAAACCTGATGGTAACATGTTTTTGTTTTAATACCCGTGTTACCGTTTGATTATTTTCTTCACGTCCCATTTTTCTGAATTTTTTTGTTTCATCATACCTAAGTCCAACTTTTTTGGTTTGAATTTTATACTTAAGAACATGTGAACGTTTTTCCAATTTTTTCATTGGTAGCTCAAGCCTTAGCTTAAATTTCTAATTGGTAATTATTTTAAGGAACATTTGTATTGTTATATTAAATCGAATTAAGATTCATAGGCTAATTGTTCGAAATTTGTTTAAATCTCAGAAAGACATGATGTGAAATATTCCAAGGCACAAAGGAAAGTCAACATCAGTTTTATTCAACTAACACAGCAGAGCAGAACAGCTGTTTTCGGAAGTCGCAACACTTTCACCATCAGTGTTCATGTGTAATGTGTTTGTCACCACTTTTTAGGCGGCTAAGTTGAATGTGATAACAGTTCCTATTTACACAAATTTTATTATGAAAAGGAATCCGAGAACTGTATAAACCTGATGGTAACACGTTTGTGTTTTAATACCCGTGTTACCGCTTGATTATTTTCTTCACGTCCCATTTTTCGGAATTTTTTTGTTCCATCATACCTAAGTCAAACTTTTTTGGTTTGAATTTTATACTTAAGTACATGTGAACGTTTTTCCAATTTTTTTATTGGTAGCTCCAGCCTTAGCTTAAATTTGTATGTGGTAATTAGTTTAATTTGTATTGCTATATTAAATCGAATTAAATTTCATAGGCAAATTGTTCCAAATTTGTTTAAATCTCAGAAAGACATGATGATAAATATTCCAAGGTACAAAGGAAAGTCAACATCAGTTTTATTCAACTAACACAGCAGAGCAGAACAGCTGTTTTCGAAAGTCGCAACACTTTCTCCATCAGTGCTCATGTGTAATGTGTTTGTCACCACCTTTTATGCGGCTTAGTTGAGTGTGATAACAGTTCCCATTTACACAAATTTTATTATGAAAAGGAATCCGAGAACTGTATAAACCTGATAGTAACACGTTTTTGTTTTAATACCCGTGTTACCGCTTGATTATTTTCTTCACGTCCCATTTTTCTGAATTTTTTTGTTCCATCATACCTAAGTCAAACTTTTTTAGTTTGAATTTTATACTTAAGTACATGTTAACGTTTTTCTAATTTTTTCATTGGTAGCTCAAGCCTTAGCTTAGATTTGTACGTGTTAATTATTTTCACGAACATTTGTATTGCTATATTAAATCGAATTAAAATTCATAAGCTAATTGTTCGAAATTTGTTTAAATTTTAGAAAGACATGACGATAAATATTCTAAGGCAGAGAGGAAAGTCAACATCAGTTTTATTCAACTAACACAGCAGAGCAGAACAGCTGTTTTCGAAAGTCGAAACACTTTCATCATCAGTGTTCATGTGTAATGATTAAACTTGTATGTGGTAATTATTTTAACGAACATTTGTATTGCTATATTAAATCGAATTAAGATTCGTAGGCTAATTGTTCGAAATTTGTTTAAATTTTAGAAAGACATGATGAGAAATATTCCAAGGCACAAAGGAAAGTCAACATCAGTGTTATTCAACTAACACAGCAGAGCAAAACTGCTGTTTTCGAAAGTCGAAACACTTTCATCATCAGTGCTCATGTGTAAAGTGTTTGCCACCAATTTTTAGGCGGCTTAGTTGAATGTGATAACAGTTGCTATTTACACAAATTTTATTATGAAAAGGAATCCGAGAACTGTATAAAATTGATGGTAACACGTTTTTGTTTTAATACCCGTGTTACCGTTTGATTATTTTCTTCACGTCGCATTTTTCTGAATTTTTTTGTTCCATCATGCCTAAGTCAAACATTTTTGGTTTGAATTTTATACTTAAGTACATGTGAACGTTTTTCCAATGTTTTCATTGGTAGCTCAAGCCTTAGCTTAAATTTGTAAGTGGTAATTATTTTAACGAACATTTGTATTGCTATATTAAATGGAATTAAGATTCATAGGCTAATTGTTCGAATCTCAGAAATTCATGATGAGAAATATTCCAAGGCACAGAGGAAAGTCAACATCAGTTTTATTCAACTAACACAGCAGAGCAGAACTGCTGTTTTCGAAAGTCGAAACACTTTCATCATCTGTGCTCATGTGTAATGTGTTTGTTACCACTTTTTAGGCGGCTTAGTTGAATGTGATAACAGTTCCTATTTACACAAATTTTATTATGAAAAGGAATCCGAGAACTGTATCAACCTGATGTTAACACGTTTTTGTTTAAATATCCGTGTTACCTAAGTCAAACTTTTTTAGTTTGAATTTTATACTTAAGTACATGTTAACGTTTTTCCAATTTTTTCATTGGTAGCTCAAGCCTTAGCTTAAATTTGTATGTGGTAATTATTTTAACGAACATTTGTATTGCTATATTAAATCGAATGAAGATTCATAGGGTAATTGTTCATAATTTGTTTAAATCTCAGAAAGACATGGTGATAAATATTCCAAGGCACAGAGGAAAGTCAACATCAGTTTTATTCAACTAACACTGCAGAGCAGGACAGCTGCTTTCGAAAGTCGCAACACTTTCATCATCTGTGCTCATGTGTAATGTGTTTGTTACCACTTTTTAGGCGGCTTAGTTGAATGTGATAACAGTTCCTATTTACACAAATTTTATTATGAAAAGGAATCCGAGAACTGTATCAACCTGATGTTAACACGTTTTTGTTTAAATATCCGTGTTACCGTTTGTCACCACTTTTTAGCGGCTTAAAGTGTCACCACTTCTCTGACTGTTTGGTCACCCTAACTCATATGTTTTACTGAACCTTTCCTAAACACACACATGTTTATGAATTCATGCAATTTCTTTTATTAGTATTAGTATGTAAGATGCGATTGTTAAGCATTGAGGAGTGAATAAAAGAAGTTTGAAGATTACAACATTGGCGACGAGGAGAAAGAAAAAATTTATAAATGCGAATTAAATTAATTTAAATTTAGTAAAAAGTCTAAATACAAATAAATTTTGAATTTTTTTTTTTTGTATCAATACAAAATAAAAACATTTTCGTTTGTAATTTTAAATTACAATAACACGGAAATATGGAAGCTGCTATAACTTCACTTCTTCAGCAACTAAAAGAGCAACAGCATCAAGATCATTTGGCTATGCAGGAGTTAATGAAGAAACTTACAGTAGATCAGGGCAAGTGACAGTGCGGAATTCCTTATAGAGCTGCTTGCTTCAAATATCACGGAATTTCATCATGATGAACATAACCCCACTTTCGACATGTGGTACGCAAGGTACGAGGATTTGTTTAATGTAGACGCTACTAAATTAGATGATGCTGCTAAGGTTCGTTTGTTACTTAGAAAACTCCGTGCAATGGTACACAGCAAATATAAAATTATATTTTGCCAAAACAGAAACTGTGGAAAAGCTCACAACCTTGTTTGGTCTTCAAACATCATTATTTAACGTAAGGTATAACTGTATGCAAATTACAAAAGATGCAACTACCGATTTTTTAACATATGCCGGAATCGTTAACCGACAGTGTGAATTGTTCAAATTGAAAGACGCCAGATCAGTTCAAATATTTAATATTCGTCATGGGATTGAAATCATCAACAGAATACGAAATTCGTACTAGAATGTTGAACAAGGTAGAGAGCGAAGGTGATAAAGTAACTCTTGATTTACTTTCTACAGAGTGTCAACGATTGATTAACCTTAAAGTGGACACAAATCTCATTGAAAAGCCCAAACATGACATGCAGGTTAAACAAGTTCACACAAACAAAAAGCCTAAATCTGTACCCAAATATCCATGCTGGTTTTGTGGTGGAATGCACTTTGCAAACGAGTGTCCATATAAGAAGCATAAATGTGAGCAGTGTATTGCAACGTTTTCAAAAATAAAAACAAGAATAAACAAAATGATTCAAAACGAAAGGATATCAACAAAAAGGCAAAAAGCACAAATTTCGAAACTAAAAGCATTTTCGCTGTTAACAAAATTAATACGCAAAGAAAATATATTTGTGTGGAAATTAATAATTCGATGGTTGAACTACAGCTAGATACCGCTTCTGACATATCGATTATCTCAGAAAGCACTTTTGAAAAACTTTGTGTAGATAAAACTACAGAAGTAACTAATACCGCAAAGAGCGCAACTGATAAATTACCTCTTTCATTTCAATTTGATTGCAACGTTAAATTTCGTGACAGACATGCCAAGGTAACTTGCTACGTGACACCCTTAGACGATTTGAACGTTTTACGACTTGATTGGATAGAAGCTTTGCAACTGAATGAATTGTCAATAAATACTATATGCAATTCTGTGAAAGCGCAATTCGTGGAAATCGAACGTAATTTTTGTGAAAAAATTTCGTTTTTGAAAGACTCTTTTTTAAAGGTTTTCGATGGGAAATTTTGTTTATGCACAAAAGCAAAGGCACATTTGACAGTTAAACTAAATCAACTACCTGTTTTTCGTCCAAAGCGTCCAGTAGCTTATGCCATCCAAGATTTAGTAGAAGAAGAATTGCAAAGATTACAGGATACAGGAGTGATTTCACAAGTCAATCATTTTGAATGGGCGGCACCAATTGTGGTCATTAAAAAATCAAATGGCTCCATCAGAATATGCGCAGATTTCTCTACTGGATTGAACAACGCTCTAGAGCCTCATCAATATCCACTTCCTTTGCCGGAGGATATATTTTCAAAATTAGCTAACTCAAAATATTTTACCCACATAGATTTGTCCGACGCATTTCTTCAGATAGAAATTGATGATGAATCGAAGCATCTTCTAACGATCAATACTCACATGGGTTTATTTCGTTATAATCGTATGGTATTTGGAGTGAAAACATTTCCTGCAATATTTCAACAAATTATGGATAAAATGTTAGCTGGAATGGTAAATGTTGCAGCATGTATCGACGATATATTTGTATCAGGCAAAGATACAAATCACAACAACAACCTTCACAAGCATAACAACAACCTTCAGGAAGTCTTACGTAGAATTCAGGATTACGGTTTCAAGATCAAATTTGAAAAGTGTAAGTTTTTTTCAACTGAAGTACGGTATCTCGGTTATGTAATAAATCAACAAGGTTTGCAACCTGATCCAGATCGTATAAAGGCTATACAAAGTATGCCACGGCCAACAAATATTTTAGAACTTCGTTCATTTCTAGGAGCAATCAGTTTTTATAGCAAATTTGTAGATAATATGCGCGCTTTGAGGGGTCCTTTGGATGAATTGCTCAAAACAAATGTTAAATTCGATTGGAAACCAATTCATAGCAACTCTTTTGGAAAATTAAAAGAAATTCTTTCTTCAAAATTACTTTTAACACATTACGATGCGTCGAAAAATATTATCGTTGCAGCCGATGCCTCTAATTACGGTTTGGGAGCATGTATTCTTCATGAGTATGAAGATGGTACAGTGAAAGCCATTTGTCATGCCTCAAGGTCTTTGACACCCGCTGAAAAATCGTATAGTCAAATAGAAAAGGAAGCACTAGCCTTGATCTTCGCAGTAACAAAATTTCACAAAATGGTTTTTGGTCGTAAGTTCAAGCTTCATAGTGAGCACAAACCGTTGCTAGCAATTTTTGGGAAAAAATCTAGTATAGCAGTACACCAAGCAAATCGACTACAACGCTGGGCAGTACAACTGTTAGCATACGATTTTGAAATTAGTTTCATTTCAACTAATAGTTTTGGTTATGCGGATGTGTTATCACGGCTTATCGATACACAACAGTCAAACAATGAAGAATATGTTATTGCCGCGATCAAATTTGAAGATGAAATGAAACAAGTTTTATGTGTAAACTTTGATAAATTACCAAGAACACATAAAATGGTAATGTATGAAACACAAAAAGATTAAAACAAATTTATTATTTCATTGAAAATAAATGGCCTGGTACTACACCAAATGTAGATCTAAAGCCATATTTGAACAGAAAAGATGATTTTTCTATTGTAAATAAAGTTATTATGTTAGGCAATAGAATTGTTATTCCAGCAATTTACCGGAAAAGGGTGCTTAAACAAATCCATCGTGGCCATCCAGGAATAGAAAGGTCAAAAATAATTGCGAGAAGCTACGTCTATTGGCCAAACATAGATGGCGACATCACAACACTAGTTCAAAACTGTAATAATTGTGCAGCAGTAGCTAAAATGCCAACAAAAACTTTACTTCAACAATGGCCAAAGCCAACGGAACCATGGCAACGTTTACACATAGATTGTGCCGGTCCAATAGAAGGAGAATATTTTTTAGTCATAGTCGACGCACTTTCCAAATGGCCAGAAATATTAGCAACAAAAACTATTACAACACAGCAAACAATTCAAATACTCAAAGATGTGTTTGTTCGCTTCGGATTGCCGCAAATAATTGTCTCTGACAATGCAACGCAATTTAAAAGGGCACAATTTGAGGAATTTTTGACTCAAAATGGTATTAAGCTCTTATGTTCCAGCCCTTACTACCCAATGTCGAATGGACAAGCCGAGAGATTTGTCGACACTTTCAAACGAATGCTTGCTAAGCAAAAGGGAGAGGGGAATATACATGAAAATTTAAACACGCTTTTACAAAGCTACAGTTCGACAGCAAACCCTAGTACACCTGACAAGAAATCGCCAGCCGAAATTATATTTGGTAGAAAAATGCGTATTATTCTAGATCTTTTAAAACCAACGATGGAAATAGAAAATATACCATCAACCCACAACAACAAAGTTTCTGAACAATTCAACAGAAGACATGGCGCCAAACCAAGAGTTTTCGATGAAAACGATACTTTGTATGCGAGAGTATACAAGGGTAACAACAACTTTTGCTGGAGTCCTAGTAAAATTATCGAACAAGTCGGTAATGTTATGTACAATGTTTTTCTTAATAATGGCAGATTGATTCGGTCACATGTTAATCAATTAAGAAAAAGATATAATGAAGACGATACTGCTGATGAGAAAGTCTGCTATGATGTCTTAGATGTTTATGAGAATTCAGATTCGCAAAAAGATGTCCCAAGTACAAGTTCTACAACTTCTGATAATTCTGAATGTACAAGTACGACTACAAGAAGATTGCCGTCTACAGCACCATCTAACTTTTCAGAGACTGCAGCCAATTCAACACCTAGAAGATCTCAGCGGCAGCGCCGTCTAGTCAACCGTTTCAGCCCTAGTTGAATACTTAAAAGGGGAGGTGTTGGGTCACCCTAACTCATATGTTTTACTGAACTTTTCCTAAACAAACACATGTATATGAATTCATGCAATTTCTTTTATTAGTATTAGTATGTAAGACGCGATTGTTAAGCATTGGAATTTGAGGAGTGAATAAAAGAAGTTAGAAGATTACAACACTGACAAAAGTGTCAGAAAAATGGGACGTGAAGAAAATAATCAATACACGGGTATTTATTTATTTATTTATTTATTTATTTATTTATCCATAATATTTACATTTTTATTACAGTTTAAATTATATATTTAAGTGTTCAAGATTTTTTCTTTTACAGCTTAATAATAAATATATATTTACAAAATTTCTATATATAGATATATACAACATATAATTGGAGGAGAAATTTGGCAAAAACCTATTTGAATTTATTCTTAAACTACTTAACCTACTTAAAACTAACTACAGACTAGATGAAAACCTAAGATGATACTAGATCATTGATATGGGCGAATTCAGAATTCAGGCATCGAGTAGTAAAATTTTGTGTAAGTCTATTGATCTTATCTTGAACTAGTTCCAAGTCCGCAATATCATGAAGGCGTGATGTTGAGAAAAACCAAGGAAGGTTATATATAAGCTTTAAAAGCTTATTTTGAGCTATTTGCAGTTTTTTAAAATGGCAGGATGCACTAGTTGACCAAACAGGTACTGCATAGAATATTACAGCGTGAAAAATGGACTTTAGAATGAGTTTTTTATTGTTAATGTTAAGGCTAGATTTCCGATTTATAAAAGGGTATAGGATACGGGTTAACATGTTAACTTTATTAATTATGTAAGGTATATGGTCTTTAAACTTCATTTTTGGATCGAGCATAATACCAAGATATTTTACTTTTTGTTCCCACTGTATAGAGTTATTATTTATAGTAATATTGGTCTGTGGTATATAGCATGCTTTTCGTTTCCTTGTGAAATATATCGCTTGTGTTTTTTCATAGTTAAGCATAATTTTCCATTTATTGAAATAAGATAAAATATCAGATAATGCTCTTTGTAAATTTGCTATTATATCAGCAGCCAAAATTTCAGAGCAAAGTATTGCTGTGTCGTCAGCGAATACTGACAAAGTGCAGTAGTCCAAATGAGGAAAATCAGATGTATATAGATTATAAAGGACAGGGGATAAACATGACCCTTGAGGACAACCAGCAGTTATGGGATGACTTTGAGAATGGTGTGAACTTTGAAAGAACGAGAAGTGAGAAAACTGAGAATAATTTTGTCAATGCTATTGGGAAATTTAAATTTATCATCTTGAAAACGAGGCCTTCGTGCCAGACTGAATCAAATGCAGCTTTGACATCTAATAGAACCATGCCAGTTGATTTTTGATTGTTGAAATTCGTTTTTACCAAATTTCTAATTCTTATCAAGGGATGAGTTGTGTTGTGTTCTCTTCGAAATCCAAATTGTTGAGGTGGGATAATATTATTGGCTTCCATGAAATCAGTTAATTTAATTTTAATAACTTTTTCTAGAATTTTACTGACACTCGACAGCAAGCTGATAGGACGGTATGACGATGGACAGTCAGATTGCTTACGAGGTTTTTTAATTGGGATAACTTTAGCCTCCTTAAATTTTTGGGGAAAATAGCAGAGTTTTAGACATGAATTAATTATTAATGTTAAGAATTTAACGCCTTTGTTAGGTAGTGCTTTAAGACATCTATTATTAATACCGTCGATGCCAGGTGATTTTTTATTTTTTACATTTTTTAAAATATGTGAAATCTGTGAAGTATTTGCTAAACATACATCCAATGGATTAACTCTTAACAATCTGTACGATTCCAGAGTATCATTCACCAAAGAAGTTGTAATTGGGTCCCCTAAATGAGATGAAACAGAATAATTAGTAGCAAATGTATGCGCTAGAATTTCACACTTTTCTTGATTAGTGGTGTACCGAACACCGTTTTGTTTTAAAATAGGGATGTTGTTAGCCTTCTTTCTTAAGACTTTCGTCAGATTCCAGAAAGGCGGAGCGCCTTTGTCTAACGTTGATAATAAATTATTCCAAGATTTATTTCTAAAGGAATCAATTTCCTCACGAATTCTCAAATTATATATCTTCAACTGATAGAAGTCATTTAGGTCCCTGTATCTTTGCCAATCCCGACGGTACCCATTTCTTCGTTGTATCATATTTTTAATATGGTAGGGCAAAGGTTTCCCTCTTAATGAGGGATATATCTTAGGCACACTACAAGCGATTGCATCATTTAAAACATTTTCGAAATTTCTAATATTCCGATCTATGTGTTCATGATTCAAAATATTGTCGATATCAGGTAGGTTTAAATTTCTATTTAAGAACCAAGAGAATTTGTTCACGGGTATTAAAACAAAAACGTGTTAACATCAGGTTGATACAGTTCTCGGATTTCTTTTCATAATAAAATTTGTGTTAATAGGAACTGTTATCATATTCAACTAAGCCGCCTAAAAAGTGGTGACAAACACATTAAACATGAGCACTGATGACGAAAGTGTTGCGACTTTCGAAAACAGCTGTTCTGCTCTGCTATGTTAGTTGAATAAAACTGATGTTGACTTTCCTTTGTGCCATGGAATATTTATCATCATGTCTTTCTGAGATTCAAACAAATTTCGAACAATTAGCCTATGAATATTAATTCGATTTAATATAGCAATACAAATGTTCGTTAAAATAGTTACCACATACACTGGTAGCTTGAGCTACCAATGAAAAAATTGGAAATACGTTCACATGTACTTAAGTATAAAATTCAAACCAAAAAATTTTGGCTTAAGTATTATGGAACAAAAAAATTCAGAAAAATGGGACGTGAAGAAAATAATCAAACGGTAACACGGGTATTAAAACAAAAACCTGTTAACATCAGGTTGATACAGTTCTGGGATTCCTTTTCATAATAAAATTTGTGTAAATAGGAGATGTTATCACATTCAACTAAGCCGCCTAAACAGTGGTGACAAACACATTACACATGAGCACTGATGATGAAAGTGTTGCGACTTTCGAAAACAGCTGTTCTGCTCTGCTGTATTAGTTGAATAAAACTGATGTTGACTTTCCTTTGTGCCTTGGAATAGTTATCATAATTTTTTTTTTTGAGATTTAAAAAAATTTCGAACAATTAGCCTATGAATCTTAATGCGATTTAATAAAGCAATACAAATGTTCGTTAAAATAATTACCAGTAGTAGGATACTGTATGTGCGAGACCAATTAAAACTCTCAAATTTCAGCAATTAAATTTAAAATTTTGAAATTTTAATTGCCAAATTTATGTTAATTGGTTTTTTTTTAGTAATTTGATACTTTAATGTTTGTGTGTGTATATTTTCCCACTGTTAAATAGGGGGTTCACATTGTTGTTGTTTTTTTTATAATGTTGGGTAGGCGAGGGAATTTGTGTCTGTCCATATGTGACCTTCAGAATACATATCCGTCCGTATGTGAGCGTGGGAATTTGTGTCTGTCCATATGTGACCTTGAGAATACACATCCGTCCGTATGTGAGCGTGGGAATTTGTTTCTGTCCATATGTGACCTTGGGAATACATATCCGTCGGTATGTGAGCGTGGGAATTTGTATCTGTCCATATGTGACCTTGGGAATACATGTCCGTCGGTATGTGAGCGTAGGAATTTGTGTCTGTCCATATGTGAGCGTGGGAATTCTGTCTGTCTATGTTTGCTATAGCCTAATAGAAAATAAGAAATTTTTAGGAACATTAGAACATTTTTTTAGGAATTGCATTATTTCAAAAATGTTGTAGCTATATATGGATGGCCTTAATGTTTGTGGTTCGTTTCTTCTTGCTGGAGTGAGATTTCTTCTTTTATTTTTTGCTTGTTTTTAATTTTGGTGAGTGTTTACTTAAGACATTTTGTCCAGCAATTCAGTTATTTCTTTTTTGTTTGCAATGCTTGAGTCTGGGGGAATAATTTGATTATTCTGATCTTGAAGACGTTGTGAAAAAAAATTTACTATTCCATAAATATTGAAATTGATATTTTGTTTATTTTATACATGACGATCATCGACGGATTTTATTTGGGGATCTGGATGGTGGTGCGATTTCTGTATTTTGTAGAATATGAATATTTATGCTATGTTTAAGTGTGTGTGTGTGTTTTTGTGTTCTGAGTGGCGATTGGAATGTCTGCCTGCCAGACAGGCTGTGTGTGTGTGTGGCGATTGGTGAGTCTGTATGACAGTCCGCTTTCTTGCTTTCCTGCTGTACAAAAATAAGTACATATTTTTTTAAATAAAAAGGCCGTTGTTTAAACATACATACATATTTATGTTCATGGTTTTTATTTTTATAATATTTATACATATATTTACATATATGTTTTTATATAAAGGTGCCTCCACTGCGTCAGCTGCCTCTACCAATAATTGATATTTGGTATCTTCGTACAATGCAAGAAACATTGGGGCATCTATATTTGGGAGCATTTGGACTTCCAATATTTCTATGTGTGGTTTGTTGGTTACCTAACTTCTATTGGATTCACTGCCAGCTTCGGCAGGCTGAGTATTGATGCTCACAAATAGGTCATCGTCACCTGTCAGCATCTCTTCATATTCTTCATCTTCTTTTTGGAGTGCGTTAGATGAAGTCGGTTGTGATGAGATCTCTAGGAGAAGCTCCTCATCTCCTTCAAGATATCCATCAAATTCTTCCTGCATTGCTCTCTTGCGATATTCCTTCAAATGGTGACGCTGAAGTCTGCGATGTGTGTATCAGAAGGGCTTCATTTTACAAATAAAAGCTCAACTTCAAAATTTGATAATTTTGCTTTTGAAAGTTTGTTTAGCTACAAAAATTTTGTAGTTTATCAGATACCACAATGTTTTGTTCACGTAGCAATTTCTTTTGCTACAAAATTTTGTGACGTATCTGCATGCATAAGCATGCCTCCGTATGCTGTGTATATCACATATCATAATGTTTGTTTACATAAATATTGTCCACTTAGCAGTTTCATTCCCGTAAATATTTTGTATCGTAGAGGCATGCATAAGCATGTCCCTATACTCTATATATATCACTTATCAAAATGTTTGTTTACATAAATATTGGCCACTTAGCAGTTTCATTCCCGTAAACATTTTGTATCGTAGAGGCATGCATAAGCATGTCCCTATACTCCATATATATTACTTATCAAAATGTTTGTTTACATAACTATGGTCTACGTAGCAGTTTCATTCCCGTAAACATTTTGTATCGTAGAGGCATGCATAAGCATGTCCCTGTGCTCTGTATATATTACATTCCGTTCAAAACTTTGTAACGTATCTGCATGCACAAGTATATCTCTGTACTCTGTAGATATCCCTTATCAAAATTTTTGTTTACATAAATATTGTCTACGTAGCAGTTTCTTTTGCCACAAAATTTTGAAACGTCTCTACATGCAAAAGCATATCTACGTATGTTTGTTTACATAAATATTGTCTACGTAGCAGTTTCATTCCCTTAAACATTTTGTATTGTAGAGGCATGCATAAGTTCCATCTCATATACCCGCTGTACTTCTAAAACTACTTTATTAAAATTTTGCAACCAACGATTTTTGTAGCTACATGTTACTAACTACACAAATACTGAAGCCTACTTTGTTGAAATGTAGCGTACTAGACCATACTAAATATTTTCGCGAATTAATATAAATAAACTTTGTTAGGACTAAAGTCAGTACATTTTTGTATCTAAAAACAATAAGTCGTGAATGCTTGAAAACTCCTTGTGTTTTAAAATATATAAATTTTTTAATATTACATACTTAAAACAGTATATAAGTGCATTTCAATAAATATATATAAAAAAAAATATAAGAAATATGAGTTCTTCAGTTTTTCGTTGTAATATCTGTAATAAGCAATACAGATACCAAAAGTGCTATTTAGAACATTGCAAAAGTCATGTTCAACCCCAAGGTGTGCAGCAGTCCGTAAAACCCCAAAATGTGTAGCCGTCCGTAGAACCCCAAGATGTATATCATTCCATACAACACCATAACCCAATGGTCCACAACAATTTGCTATATCAGTATTCCGTGCAGTATCAGTATCCAGTGCAGTATCAGTATCCAGTGCAGGTTCCAGCGTATCCTTTGTATACATATCCAGTGTCAACCAACCAATTCACAGCAAAGATGGAAATTCCATATCCCATTGAATATAGCGTACCTATACAGTTGCAGCAAAAGAATATGCCTAATTGTTACCCAAGCTATTTGCCCGTAGAGAATCCTCCTCAAGACATGGATATAAGTCAAGTTATTCCACATGATCAGGCAAATACACAAAATGACGAAGTAGAAATGGATATCTCAAATTCTGCGGATGATCTACTCTCTCAAGCTCCTATCGAATGCAAATATTATATAATAAATAGTGCCTTAAAAATAATATTACAACATTTGGAGTTCCAATAAGTAAAGACTGTGTGTTATTTGAAGATGCTATAAAGGAAAATAGACCTATCATCAAGGAAAGACTTCAAAATAGTATAGCTGTGCATAATATTATTAAGTTTAATATTACTCTCATTGGGGAGTATATCAAAATTGTTTGTGATGATATGGAATTGTGTACTATTTCACATAGAGCGAAAATTGATCTTTTGTGCTTTGCAGATGATGTTGAGGAAATGATAACAAAACAACTGCAAGAAATCCACAACAAAATGTCCGTGTTTCAAGAGCGGGATTCTGGCTGGACTCTAATTAGAATTGTTTGTCTTGAAGTTGCAGTAAATAAGTCAGCTTTGGTGAGAGGATCAAGTTGGATTAGTACGCCAGAGAAACTAAAAAGTAAAATGGCATGTATAAATGTTGAAAACAATGACATTTATTGTAAATGGGCCATTATATCTGCACTGGATACATGTGATATTAAACCCAGACAACGGTGCAGCTCATACAATATTGCAGACATTAGCGCTGAT
Organism: Linnaemya vulpina; assembly: GCA_963675445.1. Lineage (NCBI taxonomy): Eukaryota > Metazoa > Arthropoda > Insecta > Diptera > Tachinidae > Linnaemya > Linnaemya vulpina. Next base: position 39,842,669 of record OY776276.1, read on the forward strand.
ATTATTCATTTGCAAAACGGGATTTAAATTAATTTTACAAATTTAAAGTTCCCGTTAGCTTTAAAAAGTATTAAGACATTTGAAGAACGCAATCCTGATATTAGCGTTAATATATTCGGATATAGCAATGAAAGCAATGAAATTGTTGGACCGTACCACAACACAGAGAAAGAAAAACATAGACATGTAAATTTATTAGTTTTAGAAAATGCTGAAGGATACCATCACTATATTTTTATTAAACAAATATCAAAGTAAGTCAAGAAATATACATATACACCAATGCACATATAAATATTGTTACAAAGATTAGAAATAGATTTAAAATAAACGACAATGTGGCTATATGTACTTGGCAGCACTACCAATTAATCTATAGTTGTCAAAATGTTGCAACCCTGGTCAACACTATATAGATAATATTCAAATTAACGGAAATGGAATACTCCAGAATATACAAGATCATTCAAGGCTGTGCCAATAAGAGTAAACCACAACAACAACAAACATAGCAACATAAATGCTAAGAGATGTTATTCTTAATGATCTTGTATGCAAGTATTCGCTGCTAATAAAGCTAAATAGATTCACAAATATACACAGCCATATACACGTAGAAGAAGCAAAACCACACACTCATTCATACAACCACTCATAGTTACCATAGGCAAAACACACAGAACACTCATACATTCAAACACACATAGTTACCATAAGCAAACCAAACCAGTCAGCATTGTCATGTATACAAACACACACATGTCAAGTAAAAAACAACCACCAAACCCAGAACTTTCGCGAGGTTACCAGACGACGTCATTTTTGCCATATAAAGGCGCTGCCAGAGATCAGCAATAATCAGTGTGATTTCAAATATAGACGTGTTAACATCGCTGAGGGTTGAGTAGTACAAATACTCGTGTTTAGTAATAAATAAAGTGTTGCCGCATTAAATTTCTTAAAATAATTTGTCCGTGTTTTAATTTGATGCAATAAAACGAATCCTTGAAGGATAAGTAATAAAACCATTTTTACGAAAAGGTCTAAAAACGTAACAATATATTGATTGCAAATTTATATCTATTTTCCTTCGATAGACTTTTAAAACACCAAACCACGAAACACTGCAAAAAACTGATGTTTTGCAACAGCTGTCTGCAATATAGCCACAATGGTAGGACTATGGAGGAACACAAATTCGAATGTGGACAAATTGTGTCTGAGCTTCCATCAGAAGACAAGTCAACATTATGCTTCAAGGACCATCAACGACAGATGGATGTACCATTTGTTGTATATGCAGATTTTGAATGCGTATTGCAGGATACTAGTATTAGAGTAAGTGACAAAAGTAGGTATAGCAAAAAGCACATTCCTTGTGCTTTTAGTTATTATATTAAATGTAAGCATAATGATAAGTTAGATAAGTTTAAAATATATACGGGGAAGATGCAGGCGATAAGTTTGTAGATTGTATAATTAGCGATTGCGAAAATATTTACAATGATTATTTGAAAAACAAGAACCGAATGGATGATTTATCTCCTTTCGAAAATTTTAATTTTCGAAATGCGACAAATTGTCACATTTGTCATAAATATCTAGGCAATGATAGAGTGAGAGATCACTGCCACATAAGTGGCAAATTTTGAGGAGCTGCTCATAATATATGCAATTAAAAATTTCAAATTCCAAAATTTATACCAATCTATTTCCACAATTATTCATCTTATGACTCACATCTTTTTGTTAAAGAGTTGGGAAAAAAATCTGACAATATAAAAGTCCTTCCGCTCAATAAAGAATTATACGTATCACTATCTAGATTTTGAAAAATGATCGACAACTACAACCTTGAACTTAGATTTTTGGACACAATTCGTTTTATGCCTGAAAGCTTAGAATCTTTAGCTAATAATCTTTCAGAGCAAGACTTTCACACCATTAAAACACAATTTAGAACAAACAAAGAGTTTGATCTTGTGAGAAGCAAAGGCGTTTTTCCTTATGATTTCCTAAATTCTTTTGAAAAATTGAAGTTAGGTCAGCTTCCAGCAAGGGAAGATTTCTTCAATCACCTCAATAATAAGGAGTGTTCGACTGAAGACTATGAGCATGCGAAAGAAGTTTGGAACGCTTTCAGCTGCAAAACCTTGCAAGATTATATGGAAGTTTATTTAAAAACGGACGTACTCTTACTTGCCGATATATTTGAAAATTTTAGAGAAGTTTGTATGAATATCTATCATCTAGATAACTGCACCAGGACTATCGTGGGATACTATGCTAAAGTATACAAATATAGAACTGGAGCTTTTGACGGACATAGATATGTACAATTTCTTCAAGAAAGGAATACGTGGTGGACTTGTACAATGCAGTAACCGATATTCAAAAGCTAACAACAAATATTTACCTGATTCCGATAGAGAGAAGCCCTCAGAATTTATTGTGCATTTAGACATAAATAACCTCTACGGTTGGGCTATGTCTGAGTATCTACCTTATGGCGAATTCAGATGGATATTAGCTGAAGAGCTAAATCTGATCCTAAAACCATAGATGATAGTTCAAGTGATGGATATGTCTATGAAGTTACTTTAGACTATCCTTCTCATTTGCATGACTCTCACAATGACCTTCCTTTCTGCCCGGAAAACAAAAAAATTCAGCAAACAAAGCGCACTAAATTAATTGCAGATTTTTCCACAAAACAAACATACGTCATACAGATGTGTTGAGAACTCATAGAGTTCTCAAACAATGTTTGAAGTATGGTCTAGTTCTAAAAAAAAGTGCATCGGATTCTCACTTATAAACAATCAACCTGGTTGAAAAGTTATATAGACTTAAACACCAAACACAGAGCAACTGCAAAAAACGCATTTAAGAAAAATTTCTTCAAATTACTAACTAATGCAGTATATGGCAAAACTATGGAGAATGTGGAAAAGAAAAAAGATGTACGAATAGTTACGAACTGGAATAGGACAAACTGTAATCATTTAGGAGCTCAAGATTGGATATCTAAAGCTAATTTTCATAGTTTGTCAATATTTTCTGAGAATATGGTAGCGATTGATATGAATAGAGTGAAAACCTATTACAATAAACCTATATATTTAGGATTTTGTGTATTAGATCTTTCCAAATGGAAAATGTATGATTTCCATTATGGGTACATGCAACCCAAATTCAAGTCGAACTTATCACTGAATTATATGGATACTGACTCTTTCATTTACACAGTAAAAACAGAAGACTTTTACGCTGACATAAAAACTGACGTCGTCCCTAAGTTTGATACGTCTGATTACCCAAAAAACAATATATATCGTTTCCCTCTAGTAAACAAAAAGGTATTGGGTATGATGAAGGATGAGAATTGTGGAAAAATAATGAAGGAGTCTGTAGGATTGAGACCAAAGATGTATTCCTTTAGTGTGCAGTATGAAAATGATATTAAAAAATCGAAAGGGGTAAAGAAATGCATTTTTGATAAGTACGACACAACTTCTTATAGAAACTCTTTATTTAATAAGTCTACTGTACATGATGCCATGATAATATTTAAATCAAAAGTTCATCAAATTTATACAAATGAAATAAATAAAGTAGTGTTAAATTATGCAGACGATAAAAGAAAAATAAGAAGTGATAAGATGAGTACATATACATGGTATGATTTTCGAATCGAGGAAACTAATCCCGATTATGAACTTGACATGCTACTGCGGGAAATTTCAAGACTAGAAGAGGAAGAAGCAATGCAATAATTGTATCCCTATTTTTAAGTAATAATTTTTATATATATTTAAGTAGTGAAATCTATTAATAAGTAAAAAAAAATTGTTGTATTGTTAAGAGAAATAAACAAAAATTATACAAATATATATAAAATGAAAAACATTCCGAATTTGTTTTATTTTGTTTTGTGATTTATTATTTAGTTTTATCGAAATATTACATAATATGAATTAATTAAATGATTTATCATCATTTTTCTTAAGTAAAATACGGAGCACCGACAGGTATTGGGCCCTTCCACACAATCTGGATGGCTCCATGGACAAGACTTAAAGTGACCATCGTCCTTGTCCTCATCTTCCATTATACCAAAATCATCATTTTCATTCAACATATCGAGGAACATTTTCACCATTTACATGTGTTCGTATAGTTGACATCCCTAAAAATCAACTATGAATTGTGCGAGCTTGTTTCTAATGTCACTCATGATTTTTATAGAATATTTTATACTATTACCAAAATTTACTTTCGATCTTTTTGAATGTCAGTTCTCTACTAATAATTGTTTTCAACGAACAAGTTGTAAGAGAAATTTTATATAATTTATAAAACTAAATCTGCGTTCCACTCCAAAAACAAATTTTAGAGTAAAGGACTCAAAAATGTATATAAGTATCTCTCTATCTTCTTCTAACACCACATTTTATTATTCATCTTTTCGTCTTTTGCTCCCTCTCTCTCCCACACACACACACACACACACACACAAATCTAATATCATTGCTTAATAATTTTCAGTTAGACTTCTTAAAGTCTAGAAAGCTTATATCGAGATTAATTCGAAATTTCAGTTCAAACTTATAAGTTGTGAAACATTTATAGCGCAATGAGTTTAATAAGCAAATTCAATTCCTGTAATACAAAATCCTTAATCCATATAAAGGATTTAGATAAATCATCCAAATACACCATCGTACGTGAAAAGCGAGTAACAACAAAGTATGGGGAAACAGTTCAACTTGAACTGGAAAACCATATAATGTTTCTCCCCAACCGATATAATATTTTAACAGATGTTGAATTAGATGATCTTTCAAGTGATAACTATCGACTACAAAGAAAAGGAGAGCGAAACCTTATCCTGGATAGTGAGATGAATGAGTTTTTGATACCAAACTCACAGTACCCCGTTTGGCAGTAAAAAAATGTTATGTGCATATATTTTGTAATTAACAAGAAAAAAAAAATAGTAATAATAAATAAAATGTTTTATATATATATGATTGTGTTTTATTTAATATCTTTGGTTATCTCATAAAGAAATTTCAAACATAAGTGGCCACAATTATATGTATTAAAGTTTTGATATTGATTGTAGTTGTATTCAATATTTCTACCTAAATATTTGATTAATTCTAGAGGAGGTTGTAAATTTCCAAAGCTGTCGAAATATTGTTTTTCATTCTTGTTTTTATAGTATGCTACCCAATGAGTGAGTACCTGGGCCTGTTAATAAATCCAAATTGATTATTCCACACTCTACAGTATTTGGTCGTTTTGGTAGCGAATCCAACATAAAAACTCCTCTGAAGTGTGGAATATATTTTGAAAACTTTCTCAGATCAAATTCTGGTAATGGTCTGTTGGCCATTGATTGATCTTTACAAACAAGTCCATAACCGTTTTTATATGGTTTAAGGTATAGTCCATCTCCCACCGCAATTGACTCCATTGATTTGTTGTGTCTAGTGGCTTCCTCAAGTTGTTTTTTGCATTGTTTGTTGCATTTACAGCTTTAGCTATAGCGGCACCTCCAGTTGCTAGACTACCAAGTGCACCTAGATCAGTTAGAATCGATATTATGAGCAAAAAACCACAAATTTTTGGGACATTTATAATGCTTGGTATTACAACACGAGCTTTTTTCCCCTTAAGAGATTTACTGATAGCTTTACGAGCAATCTTAATGGCTGAATTAATATCTCGTGGTTTTTTCTTCTTCAATATCTTTGTTGCTGATTTAATTGTTTTGTGAAACAGTTTTTTGTCATTTATACGAATTCGTGGTGATGGTCTTTTCACTGTTTTCCTTTTCTTTGATTCAACACCCATACCAAGTTTAGTTTTGCTTTAATTGCGTTGGTGACTATACATGCAAATGTTTTTTCTGCAAGATCACTATCTTTTGAAAGAACTCTTTCCCAAGCTTTATTTTCAAGAATTTTGTCAGCTGGATGTCTGCTGTTTAAGTCTTTATTTTTCGAATAAGCAATATCGTGATTTTTGCAAGCAGCATCCAAAAAGTTAATTCCTTTATCTTCTCTATCTAAACGCTTTTGTAATCTTGTGCCAGGTCCGCAGTACTGATATCCAGGAAGATGTAATTCAAAAGGCAGAGAATTTATTGCTTTATTTAGTAAACCTTCTCCAACGATAGTGTGATTGAGACTAAAACTTTTGCTATAAAGTACAACCATATTACTTTAATCTACAATAAAAGATATTGTTTGCAAATTTCACAAGTAGTTATTAAAATGCGCTTCGTAAAACAACATCAAAATATTTTAGTTCGTAATGCTGATATATGTTCAAATGACAGTAAAAAAATAAGCCATAGTTCCTTGTTATCAAATTCTATTCGAGCATTAATAGTTGGTCCTTCAAATTGTGGAAAAGTAACATAATGATTAGTTTGCTGGAAAGTCCTAATGGTCTCAAGTTTGAAAATATTTACTTGTACTAAAAATCTTTATATCAACCTAAATATGAATACCTAAAGAAATAAATCTCACCAATTAAAGGAATTGGATACTACACATTCGCAGATAACGAGTACGTTGTTCCTCCTAGTGAAGCTAAAAGAAATTAAATTATGATTTTTGATGATGTTGCATGTGAAAACCAAAACAGTATACGTGCATATTTTTGTATGGGTCGTCATAAGAACGTAGATTAATTTTACTTGTGTCAAACTTACACGCGGATTCCAAAACATTTGATTAGAGATAATGCTAATGTAATTATTATGTTTAAACAAGATTCGACAAATATGAAACATGTATATGATGATCTCGTTGCCAGCGATATGAACTTTGAAATGTTTCAGCAAATTTGTAGAGAATGTTGGAAGGAAAAATACGGATTTTTGATGATAAGTAAAGATAATGAACTAAACAACGGTCGTTATAGAAAGTCATTTGATTACTTCATCATAATGTAATTTGCTGTTCATCTAACGCACCCTTCAGTATTTAATCTGACCTCAAACTTTATATATGTGATTATTGTAACTGATCAGATAAGCTGATCTGACACCTGTTAAACTGACCTGATAAGCTGATCTGATACCTGATAAACTGATCTGATACCTGTCAAACTGACCTGATAAGCTGATCTGATACCTGATAAGCTGATCTGGTACCTGATAAGCTGATCTGATACCTGATGAGCTGATCTGATACCTGATCTAATAAACTGATCTGATTCCTATTGAACTGGCCTGATAATTAAAATGAATGAACAATTCTTAAAGACTTGGTGACTACAAGAAATATCATGAAGAAAAAGCTTCGAAGTATAAAAACTGGTGAAATAAATACACATGAACAATTAAGAGATACATTCAAGCCTATCACAGAACTCTAAATACGTTGGTAGACCGGTTAAAAAAGAACCGAGTGATAAGGAAACTGGAATTGATGACAATGAAAGTTTTCATCCTCAGAATTCAACAATAAAATTAAAAACGAGTACGCCCAAGAAACTAATTGAAGAATCAATGTTAAAGTAATCGAATAGTAAAAGTAGCAGTAATTATGATGAAGATGACTTTTACTCACAAAATTCGAATAATGAAGAAAGTTATCCTGACTTATCACTATTGCAATCGAGAAACGAGCTAGATACTAACTATGGTCCACATAAAGATAATAATAACGAATGGAGATTTGGTAATAGCACCATCGAGTTAAATCAAGATAAGATACAGGTTGGTGGACATATATGGGCGCTCACGCCAGGACTCTTTTCTTTAATCTTTCATAAAGCACCAAAAAACTACGATAAATTCGAGCTTGAAATCTATAAATAAAATATTACTTGCTACCAATGCCCACAGGAGAGGCTATAAGTCTGATGGTCAAATCAAAGGGAGCAAAGCCCATAAGTACAAACATATTATTGGAAAACTTTTCAAAGGAGAAAATCATTGAAGCTCATCAGATGCAACAAAAAATAATTATTTAGGAAGGGGTTTGATGGAGTTTAACCCTCATAATCCAAACTGTATATACTGGGATGATCCAAACAAGTTGGTAGATCGACTTAGGCTACTGCTTGCATCACATTCTGCAGGCCATACTAATCACAACAACGAAATTGTCTCAACTATTGAAGAACTATGTGAAGCTAATATAATTGTACAAACTATATACATAAATAGATTTTTTATTAAACATGCCCGTTGATAAATTTGGGCATTATATTAACGATAGAAGTGAAGTAATTTCAACCAAAAATGCACCTAAGTTGTTGGGCTTCTTTATAGATACGAACAAAAACATTGATGTCCAATACAAGAGAATCAAAAATGTTGCAAACGCTCTGGAGGAAAACCATGTTATCAGTTAATTGTTTTTGCAAACTGAACTCAAGAAACAGCAACAAGAAGTAGCTTTCCAGTTAGAAAATCTTAATGCTCATTTGAAGGATATCAATAAGAAAATGGATGGTAATAAATTACTTTTTGATATGGAACTTGAAGAGTTACGAGAAAAAATTTATAGACTAGAAAATTACATGTTCGTATCAATAGCTGAAAGTGCACCAAGTAGATCACAACACACTTAAAACAGCGACTGGGAAAATAAGATGTCTTCAAAAAGAAATATTGTAAATGAATTGCATAAGCAGGCTCGAAAACGTTTTGTACGTCGTAGAGTTGTGATGAAAGGAATAGATGATCTATGGCAAGCTGATTTAGTTGAAATGGGAAATTATTCCTTAGACAATAGAAATTATAGATTTTTGCTAACTGTAATTGATACATTCTCAAAATTTTCTTGGGCAGTACCTTTGAGAAGAAAGAATGCATTTGAAACAACCCAGGCAATGGAGAATATTTTCAAATTGGGACGAATACAGAAAAACTTGCAAACAGACGATGGTAAAGAATTTTTCAATAAACATTTCAATCAGTTGATGAATAAATACAATATTAATCACTACTCAACATATAGCACTATGAAAGCCTCAATAGTAGAAAGATTCTATAGAACATTAAAAGGAATGATGTGGAAAGAATTTAGCTTAAATGGTCCATATAATTGGATTGATATTGAAATTCATCGCACCATTAAATGTCACCGATTAAAGTAAATTCAACAAATGAAAAACAGCTTTTAAAAACAGTATACAGTTAGTTAAAAGTGTATAAAATATCAAAATTTAATGCGGGAGATCATGTACACATAAGCAAATATAAAAACATTATTGAAAAAGGTTATACTCCGAATTGGACAACAGAATTCTTTACAATTAAAAGAGTACAAAACACATATCCTACAACATATACATTAGAAGACTATCGTGGAAATCCTATTTAAGGTGGATTCTATGAAGAAGAACTTTCAAAAACCAGATATCCAAATATATACCTAGTTGAAAAGGTTCTCAAAACTAAAGGACAGAAGGTGTTTGTTAAGTGGCAGAGCTTTGATAATGAGCACAATTCTTGGATAAGCAAAGATGAGATATTGTAAACGGAAGAATACAATAAATAAACAACAACAACAATGGCATCAATATTTAATTTAGTTTAAAATAAGTAACTAAACAATAAATACGAAAGTGATTCTTATAAATCATACTGTTTGTTTAACCTCATTTATTTACAATCAAACAGTCAGAATGTCAATAACATTGACTCTGAGGTCCAATTCATCAGAGCTATCTGCTAATTATTTTCCTCCTATTGATTTAAACGGAACCTGTGAATGTGCTCTAACTGATTTTCATTCATACAACAGTATCCCAAATGTGGGTGTCTTCAACAATATATTTCATATCGGTGAACTTGTAATTGAAATACCGATCGGATCTTATGAATTAAATGATATAGTCGACTATATAGAAGAACAATACAAACGATATAGACCAGAAAACAAAATTTTGATTGAAGCTAATAACAATACAATGCAAGTTAAAGTCAGCAGCTCTAAATAACCAATATATTTTAATAAAGAAAATACAATAGGTAGACTTTTAGGATTCTATAGCAGAATATTAACGCCAAACAAAGAACATTACTCTGATCTTCCAGTGAATATCTTTAAGGTGAATCTCTTGAGGATTGAAAGCAGTGTTGTGGTTAATATTTATATGAATAATTCTAAAGCTCATACACTACATGAATTTCCGATTAATGTACCGGCTGGATATAAAATAATTGAGATTCCCAAAAATCTTATTAATTTGCCAGTAAACTCCAGAGAGATAAGTTCACTAGCTCTTCGCGTGGTTGATCAAAACGGCGACTTAATTAATTTCAGAGGAGAGGAAATTACAATACGAATACATTTAAGGACAACTAAATAATGATAATATACAACACGAGTATATCGAAGAATACTACAGCAACATCTAATTCTCAAACGTTACAATCTAAGCAACAATTGAAAAGATCTGTTCGTCAAAAATCGCTTACAGCAGCAAACAAGAGTTTTCTCAAGTCACTGAACTTTAAATTGAAAACAAAATGAGTTCAATAATAGACGTTTTAGATAAACCAATATCTGACGAAAATATTATCAAAAAGGATTATCACACATACATACCATACCTTCAGTCTTTTAACAACAACGATGAAATAAGAATTTCAATACAAAACCAAGTGTTACCCAGTGAAAGCTATATATATGTGGAAGGACTTGTTGTAGATGAAAAAACATCGAAATCTACACCCAACTTTCAGTTGAAAAACAATTTTGTTGCATATCTCTTTGATGAAATTCGCTATGAACTAAATAGTATTGAAATTGATCATACAAGATATTTGGGAACCACCAGTACCATAAAAAATTTGGTTTCTTATCTTTTGTTTTAATTTCTATGTACCACTCAAACTTCTTTTAGGATTCGCTGAAGACTATAATAAAGTTTTATTAAATGGTAAACATGAGTTGATACTCTTGCGTAATAAGAACGATGACGATCTTGTACAGTCGAATGTTTCCACTGATAAAGCAAAACTTACAATTTCACTAATATCATGGAGAATTCCACATGTTCAATTATCTGATCATAGTAAATTGAATATGATCAAAATACTTAATAATGGTGCTGCCATACCAATGGCATTCCGTAGTTGGGATTGTCATATGAATCCACACCTTAATACGGGGACCAATCACATATGGAATGTGAAACTTTCCGCTAATAAAGAACGACCTCGTTTTGTGTTGATTGCCTTTCAACAAGAAAAAAAGTTTGTTCATTGTGATCTTACTAACTTAAAAGTACATTTAAACTCAACCTCTTACCCATATGACGATCTTAATATAAAATTCAAAAATGAGCGCTATGCGATTCTATATGATATGAATCTAAGATTCCAACAAAGCTACTACATGAAACAACCCCAACCTCTTCTAACAGGTCAAGAGTTTAAGAATAACGCTCCAATTATTGTAGTTGATATCAATCACCAAAACGAAACGCTCAATACCGGACCAATCGACATAAAAATTGAATTTGAAACAGCAACAAATATTCCAGCAAAAACATCAGCTTACTGCGTTCTTATTCATGACCGCGTAATAGAATACATACCAACAAAAGTTCAAGTCCGGAAGGTCTTATAAATTAAATAAAATGGATGGTGATATTGTTTTTGTAGACTTGCAAGGTTTCAAAAATAATTCAAATGACTTCATCACAAAAGAACTAGCTGTAGTTTTCAGCAACAACGAATACCTCAATTTCATTATAAAACTTCCTTTGGATTTCGCATGTTTATCAGCAAAAAAGACATTGGCTGCGTTAATCTTAAACAAATGGAAACTAAGCATTCAATATATTTCTATTGTAGCTATCACGACTATGGTGTTTGTGCCTTAAGGAATACAATTTTACTTAAAAATGAAAATGTTAACAAACTTTTAAATAAATGCTTATAAAAATTTAAATAAATGTCTTTTTATTTCAAATAAAAACCTACATACATATTTTTTTTTTCAGAGAACACACAAACAAACATACACAATCGTTCATTCATTCATTCAAATGGTCAAGGGAATATTTAGGCACAAAGAATAAACGCTTATTATTTGTTTGTATGTATATGCGTAAATGAAATAAATTTGTAGATATTTATGTACGCATGAATATGTACACCTTATCACATTTTATACTGACCAGGAAAGCAAGAAAGCGGACTGTCATACAGACTCACCAATCGTCACACACACAGACTGTCTGACAGCCAAACATTCCAACCGCCACTCAGAACACAAAAAACACACACACTTAAACATAGCATAAATATTCATATTCTACAAAATACAGAAATCGCACCACCATCCAGATCCCCAAATAAAATCCATCGATGATCGTCATGTATAAAATAAACAAAACATCAGTTTCAATATTTATGCAATAGTAATTTTTTTTTTCACAACATCTTCAAGATCAGAATAATCAAATTATTCCTCCAGACTCAAGCATTGCAAGCAAAAAAGTAAAAAAAAAACACTGAAATGCTCGACGACAAATCTTAAGTAAACACACCAAATTTTAATAAGCAAAAAAATAAAAGAAAAAATCTCACTCCAGCAAGAAGGAACGAACCACAAACATTAAGGGAATCCATATATAACTACTACACTTTTTAAATAGTGTAATTCCTAAAAATGCTTCTAAATTTTTTTATTCACCAGGCGTACACAGTGTAAATGGACAGACAGAAATTCCCACGCTCACATACCGACGGACATGTATTCTCAAGGTCACATATGGACAGACACAAATTCCCACGTTCACATACCGACGGACATGTATTCTCAAGGTCACATATGGACAGACACAAATTCCCACGCCTACCCCAACATTTTATTTAAAAAAAAAAACAACAATGTGAACGCCCCTATTAAACCGTGGGAAAAAATACACACACGAACACACACAAAATGAAATTTGAGAATTTTGTGAAATTTGACAATTTTGGCAATTAAAATTGAAAAATTTCAAATTTAATTGCTGAAATTTAATATTTTTAATGGTCGCAGCACATACAGTTCCCTACTACTAAAATACAATAGGTAGACTTTTAGGATTCAATAGCAGAATATTAACGCCAAACAAAGAACATTACTCTGATCTACCAGTGAATATCTTTAAGGTGAATCTCTTGAGGATTGAAAGCAGTATTGTGGTTAATACTTATATGAATAATTCTAAAGCTCATTCACTACATGAATTTCCGATTAATGTACCGGCTGGATATAAAATAGTTGAGATTCCCAAATATCTTATTTATTTGCCAGTAAACTCCAGAGAGATAAGTTCACTAGCTCTTCGCGTGGTTGATCAAAACGGCGACTTAATTAATTTCAGAGGTGAGGAAATTACAATACGAATACATTTAAGGACAACTAATTAATGATAATATACAATACGAGTATATCGAAGAATGCTACAGCAACATCTAATTCTCAAACGTTACAATCTAAGCAACAATTGAAAAGATCTGTTCGTCAAAAATCGCTTACAGCAGCAAACAAGAGTTTTCTCAAGTCACTGAACTTTAAATTGAAAACAAAATGAGTTCAATAATAGACGTTTTAGATAAACCAATATCTGACGAAAATATTATCAAAAAGGATTATCACACATACATACCATACCTTCAGTCTTTTAACAACAACGATGAAATAAGAATTTCAATACAAAACCAAGATCTATATGTGTTACCCAGTGAAAGCTATATATATGTGGAAGGACTTGTTGTAGACGAAAAAACATCGAAATCTACACCCAACTTTCAGTTGAAAAATTATTTTGTTGCATATCTCTTTGATGAAATCCGCTATAAACTGAATGGTATTGAAATTGATCATATAAGATATTTGGGAGCCACCAGTACCATAAAAAATTTGGTTTCTTTATCACCTACGGAAAGCGTTGTATTGCAAAATGCTGGACGGAATAAACTTGATAAAACAGATCTTCAAAATGGAAATTTTAATTTCTATGTACCACTCAAACTTCTTTTAGGATTCGCTGAAGACTACAATAAAGTTTTATTAAATGGTAAACATGAATTGATACTCTTGCGTAATAAGAACGATGAAGATCTTGTACACTCGAATGTTTCCACCGAGAAAGCAAAACTTACAATTTCACTAATATCATGGAGAATTCCACATGTTCAATTATCTGATCATAGTAAATTGAATATGATCAAAATACTTAATAATGGTGCTGCTATACCAATGGCATTCCGTAGTTGGGATTGTCATATGAATCCACACCTTAATACGGGAACCAATCACATATGGAATGTTAAACTGGCCGCTAATAAAGAACGCCCTCGTTTTGTCTTGATTGCCTTTCAACAAGAAAACAAGTTTGTTCATTGTGATCTTACTAACTTAAAAGTACATTTAAACTCAACCTCTTACCCATATGACGATCTTAATATAAAATTCAAATATGAGCGCTATGCGATTCTATAAAATATGTATCTAAGATTCCAACAAAGCTACTACATGAAACAACCCCAACCTCTTCTAACAGGTCAAGAGTTTAAAAATAACGCTCCAATTATTGTAGTTGATGTCAGTCACCAAAACGAAATGCTCAATACCGGACCAATCGACATAAAAATTGAATTTGAAACAGCAACAAATATTCCAGCAAAAACATCAGCTTACTGCGTTCTTATTCATGACCGCGTAATAGAATACATACCAATAAAAGGTCAAGTCCGGAAGCTCTTATAAATTAAATAACATGGATGGTGATATTGGTTTTGTAGACTTGCAAGGTTTCAAAAATAATTCAAATGACTTCATCACAAAAGAACTAGCTGTAGTTTTCAGCAACAACGAATACCTCAATTTCATTATAAAACTTCCTTTGGATTTCGCATGTTTATCAGCAAAAAAGACATTGGCTGTGTTAATCTTAAACAAATGGAAACTAAGCATTCAATATATCTCTATTGTAGCTATCACGACTATGGTGTTTGTGCCTTAAGGAATGCAATTTTACTTAAAAATGAAAGTGTTAACAAACTTTTAAATAAATGCTTATAAAAATTAAAATAAATGTCTTTTTATTTTAAACTAAAAACCTACATACATATTTATTTTTTTCAGAGAACACACAAACAAACATACACAATGGTTCATTCATTCATTCAAATGGTCAAGGGAATATTTGGGCACATAGAATAAACGATTATTATTTGTTTGTATGTATATGCATAAATTAAATAAATTTGTAGATATTTATGTACGCATGAATATGTACATTTTATCACATTTAATAGTGACCCGTTTGCGCAAAATCCAGGAAAGCAAGAAAGCGGACTGTCATACAGACTCACCAATCGTCACACACAAACACACACACACACAGCCTGTCTGACAGGCAGACATTTTAATCACCACTCAGAACACAAAATCACACACACACTTAAACCTAGCATAAATATTCATATTCTACAAAATACAGAAATCGCACCACCATCCAGATCCCCAACTAAAATCCATCGATGATCTTCATGTTTAAAATAAACAAAATATCAATTTCAATATTTATGGAATAGTAAATTTTTTTTTCCACAACGTCTTCAAGATCAGAATAATCAAATAATTCCCCCAGACTCCAGCATTGCAAACAAAACAGAAATAACTGAATTGCTGGACAAAATATCATAAGTAAATTTTATTAAGTAAAAAATATTAAAAATTAAAAACAAACAAAAAATAAAAGAAGAAATCTCACTCCAGCAAGAAGAAACGAACCACAACCATTAAGGCCATCCATATATAACTACAACACTTTTGAAATAGTGTAATTTCTTAATAAATTTTCTAATGTTCCTTAAAATTTCTTATTTTCTATTAGGCTATAGCACACATAGACAGACAGAATTCCCACGCTCACATATGGACAGACACAAATTCCCACGCTCACATACCGACGGATATGTATTCCCAAGGTCACATATGGACATACAAAAATTCCCACGCGCACATACGGACGGACAGGTATTCTCTAGGTCACATATGGGTAGACGCCAATTCCCACGCCTAACCCAACATTGTAAAAAAACAACAACAATGTGAACACCCTATTTAACCGTGGGAAAAAATACACACACACACACACACACACACACATTAAAGTATCAAATTACTAAAAAAAACGAATTAACCTAAATTGGACAATTAAAATTGAAAAATTTTAAATTTAATTGCTGAAATTTGAGAATTTTAATTGTCCTGGCACATACAGTATCCTACTACTCACATGAGCACAGATGACGAAAGTGTTGCGACTTTCGAAAACAGCTGTTCTGTTCTGCTGTGTTAGTTGAATAAAACTGATGTTGACTTTCCTTTGTGCCTTGGAATATTTATCATCATGTCTTTCTGAGATTTAAACAAATTTCGGACACTTATCCTATGAATATTATTTCGATTTAGTATAACAATAAAAATGTTCTTTAAAATAACCACCACCTACAAATTTAAGCTAAGGCTTAAGCTACCAATTAAAAAATTGGAAAGTCATTCACATGTACTTAAGTATAAAATTCAAACCAAAAAAAGTTTGACTTGGGTATGATGGAACAAAAAAATTCAGAAAAATGGGACGTGAAGAAAATAATCAAACGGTAACACGGGTATTAAAACAAAAACGTGTTAAAATCAGGTTGATACAGTTCTCCGATTCCTTTTCATAATAAAAGTTGTGCAAATAGGAACTCTTATCACATTCAACTAAGCCGCCTAAAAAGTGGTGACAAACACATTACACATGAGCACTGATATTGAAAATGTTGCGACTTTCGAAAACAGCTTTTCTGCTCTGCTGTGTTAGTTGAATAAAACTCATGTTGACTTTCCCTTGTGCCTTGGAATATTTATCATTATGTCTTTCTGAGATCTAACCAAATTTCGTACAATTAGCCTATGAATCTTAATTCGATTTAATATAGTAATACAAATTTTCGTTAAAATAATTACCACATACAAATTTAAGCAAAGACTTAAGCTACCAATAAAAAAATTGGAAAAACGTTCACATGTACTTAAGTATAAAATTCAAACCAAAAAAGTTTAACTTAAGCATGATGGAACAAAAAAATTCAGAAAAATTAGAAGTGAAGAAAATAATCAAATGGTAACACGGATATTAAAACAAAAACGTGTTAACATCAGGTTGATACAGTTCTCGGGTTCCTTTACATAATAAAAGTTGTGCAAATAGGAACTGTTATCACATTCAACTAAACCGCCTAAAAAGTGGTGGCAAACACATTACACATGAGCACGGATAATGAAAGTGTAGCGACTTTCGAAAACAACTGTTCTGCTCTGCTGTGTTAGTTGAATAAAACTGATGTTGACTTTCCTTTGTGCCTTGGAATATTTATCATCATGTCTTTCTGAGATTTAAACAAATTTCTCACAATTAGCCTATGAATCTTAATTCGATTTAATATAACAATACAAATGTTCGTTTAAATATTTACCACATACAAATTTAAGCTAAGGCTTGAGCTACCAATGAAAAAATTGGAAAAACGTTCACGTGTACTTAGGTATAAAATTTAAACAAAAAAAGTTTGACTTAGGTATGATGGAACAAAAAATTCAGACAAATGGGTCGTGAAGAAAATAATGAAACGGTAACACGGGTATTAAAACAAAAACGTGTTGACATCAGGTTTATACAGTTCTCGGATTTCTTTTCATAATAAAATTTGTGTAAATACGGAACTGTTATTACATTCAACTAAGCCGCCTAAAAAGTGGTGACAAACACATTACACATGAGCACTGATATTGAAAGTGTTGCGACTTTCGAAAATAACTGTTCTGCTCTGCTGTGTTAGTTGAATAAAACTAATGTTGACTTTCCTTTGTACCTTGGAATATTTATCATCATGTCTTTCTGAGATTTAAACAAATTTCGAACAATTAGCCTATGAATCTTAATTCGATTTAATAAATACAAATGTTCGTTAAAATAATTACCACATACAAATTTAAGCTAAGGCTTGAGCTACCAATGAAAAAATTGGAAAACCCTTCACTTGTACTTAAGTATAAAACTCAAACCAAAAAAGTTTGAATTAGGTATGATGGAACAAAAAATTCAGAAAAATGGGTCGTGAAGAAAATAATCAATCGGTAACACGGGTATTAAAACAAAAACGTGTTAAAATCAGGTTGATACAGTTCTCCGATTCCTTTTCATAATAAAAGTTGTGCAAATAGGAACTCTTATCACATTCAACTAAGCCGCCTAAAAAGTGGTGACAAACACATTACACATGAGCACTGATATTGAAAATGTTGCGACTTTCGAAAACAGCTTTTCTGCTCTGCTGTGTTAGTTGAATAAAACTCATGTTGACTTTCCTTTGTGCCTTGGAATATTTATCATTATGTCTTTCTGAGATCTAACCAAATTTCGAACAATTAGCCTATGAATCTTAATTCGATTTAATATAGTAATACAAATTTTCGTTAAAATAATTACCACATACAAATTTAAGCAAAGACTTAAGCTACCAATAAAAAAAATTGGAAAAACGTTCACATGTACTTAAGTATAAAATTCAAACCAAAAAAGTTTAACTTAAGCATGATGGAACAAAAAAATTCAGAAAAATTAGACGTGAAGAAAATAATCAAATGGTAACACGGATATTAAAACAAAAACGTGTTAACATCAGGTTGATACAGTTCTCGGGTTCCTTTACATAATAAAAGTTGTGCAAATAGGAACTGTTATCACATTCAACTAAACCGCCTAAAAAGTGGTGGCAAACACATTACACATGAGCACGGATAATGAAAGTGTAGCGAC
Source organism: Linnaemya vulpina (assembly GCA_963675445.1). Taxonomy (NCBI): domain Eukaryota; kingdom Metazoa; phylum Arthropoda; class Insecta; order Diptera; family Tachinidae; genus Linnaemya; species Linnaemya vulpina. The sequence continues at coordinate 39,861,524 of OY776276.1, forward strand.
TTTCGAAAACAACTGTTCTGCTCTGCTGTGTTAGTTGAATAAAACTGATGTTGACTTTCCTTTGTGCCTTGGAATATTTATCATCATGTCTTTCTGAGATTTAAACAAATTTCTCACAATTAGCCTATGAATCTTAATTCGATTTAATATAACAATACAAATGTTCGTTTAAATATTTACCACATACAAATTTAAGCTAAGGCTTGAGCTACCAATGAAAAAATTGGAAAAACGTTCACGTGTACTTAGGTATAAAATTTAAACAAAAAAAGTTTGACTTAGGTATGATGGAACAAAAAATTCAGACAAATGGGTCGTGAAGAAAATAATGAAACGGTAACACGGGTATTAAAACAAAAACGTGTTGACATCAGGTTTATACAGTTCTCGGATTTCTTTTCATAATAAAATTTGTGTAAATACGGAACTGTTATTACATTCAACTAAGCCGCCTAAAAAGTGGTGACAAACACATTACACATGAGCACTGATATTGAAAGTGTTGCGACTTTCGAAAATAACTGTTCTGCTCTGCTGTGTTAGTTGAATAAAACTAATGTTGACTTTCCTTTGTACCTTGGAATATTTATCATCATGTCTTTCTGAGATTTAAACAAATTTCGAACAATTAGCCTATGAATCTTAATTCGATTTAATAAATACAAATGTTCGTTAAAATAATTACCACATACAAATTTAAGCTAAGGCTTGAGCTACCAATGAAAAAATTGGAAAACCCTTCACTTGTACTTAAGTATAAAACTCAAACCAAAAAAGTTTGAATTAGGTATGATGGAACAAAAAATTCAGAAAAATGGGTCGTGAAGAAAATAATCAATCGGTAACACGGGTATTAAAACAAAAACGTGTTAAAATCAGGTTGATACAGTTCTCCGATTCCTTTTCATAATAAAAGTTGTGCAAATAGGAACTCTTATCACATTCAACTAAGCCGCCTAAAAAGTGGTGACAAACACATTACACATGAGCACTGATATTGAAAATGTTGCGACTTTCGAAAACAGCTTTTCTGCTCTGCTGTGTTAGTTGAATAAAACTCATGTTGACTTTCCTTTGTGCCTTGGAATATTTATCATTATGTCTTTCTGAGATCTAACCAAATTTCGAACAATTAGCCTATGAATCTTAATTCGATTTAATATAGTAATACAAATTTTCGTTAAAATAATTACCACATACAAATTTAAGCAAAGACTTAAGCTACCAATAAAAAAAATTGGAAAAACGTTCACATGTACTTAAGTATAAAATTCAAACCAAAAAAGTTTAACTTAAGCATGATGGAACAAAAAAATTCAGAAAAATTAGACGTGAAGAAAATAATCAAATGGTAACACGGATATTAAAACAAAAACGTGTTAACATCAGGTTGATACAGTTCTCGGGTTCCTTTACATAATAAAAGTTGTGCAAATAGGAACTGTTATCACATTCAACTAAACCGCCTAAAAAGTGGTGGCAAACACATTACACATGAGCACGGATAATGAAAGTGTAGCGACTTTCGAAAACAACTGTTCTGCTCTGCTGTGTTAGTTGAATAAAACTGATGTTGACTTTCCTTTGTGCCTTGGAATATTTATCATCATGTCTTTCTGAGATTTAAACAAATTTCTCACAATTAGCCTATGAATCTTAATTCGATTTAATATAACAATACAAATGTTCGTTTAAATATTTACCACATACAAATTTAAGCTAAGGCTTGAGCTACCAATGAAAAAATTGGAAAAACGTTCACGTGTACTTAGGTATAAAATTTAAACAAAAAAAGTTTGACTTAGGTATGATGGAACAAAAAATTCAGACAAATGGGTCGTGAAGAAAATAATGAAACGGTAACACGGGTATTAAAACAAAAACGTGTTAACATCAGGTTTATACAGTTCTCGGATTTCTTTTCATAATAAAATTTGTGTAAATACGGAACTGTTATCACATTCAACTAAGCCGCCTAAAAAGTGGTGACAAACACATTACACATGAGCACTGATATTGAAAGTGTTGCGACTTTCGAAAATAACTGTTCTGCTCTGCTGTGTTAGTTGAATAAAACTAATGTTGACTTTCCTTTGTACCTTGGAATATTTATCATCATGTCTTTCTGAGATTTAAACAAATTTCGAACAATTAGCCTATGAATCTTAATTCGATTTAATAAATACAAATGTTCGTTAAAATAATTACCACATACAAATTTAAGCTAAGGCTTGAGCTACCAATGAAAAAATTGGAAAACCCTTCACTTGTACTTAAGTATAAAACTCAAACCAAAAAAGTTTGAATTAGGTATGATGGAACAAAAAATTCAGAAAAATGGGTCGTGAAGAAAATAATCAATCGGTAACACGGGTATTAAAACAAAAACGTGTTAACATCAGGTTTATACAGTTCTCGGATTTCTTTTCATAATAAAAGTTGTGCAAATAGGAACTGTTATCACATTCCACTAAGCCGCCTAAAAAGTGGTGACAAACACATTACACATGAGCACTGATATTGAAAGTGTTGCGACTTTCGAATACAGCTGTTCTGCTCTGCTGTGTTAGTTGAATAAAACTGATGTTGACTTTCCTTTGTGCCCTGGAATATTTATCATCATGTCTTTCAGAGACTTAAAGAAATTTCGGACAATTAGCAAATTTAAGCAAAGACAATTAGCAAATTTGCAAATTTAAGCAAAGACTTAAGCTACCAATAAAAAAAAAATTGAAAAACGTTCTCATGTACTTAAGTATAAAATTCAAACCAAAATAGTTTGACTAAGGTACGATGGAACAAAAAAATCCAGAAAAATGGGACGTGAAGAAAATAATCAAACGGTAACACAGGTATTAAAACAAAAACGTGTTAATATCAGGTTGATACAGTTCTCAGATTCCTTTTCATAATAAAAGTTGTGCAAATAGGAACTGTTATCACATTAAACTAAGCCGCCTAAAAAGTGGTGACAAACACATTACACATGAGCACGGATGATGAAAGTTTAGCGACTTTCGAAAACAGCTGTTCTGCTCTGCTGTGCTAGTTGAATAAAACTGATATTGACTTTCCTTTGTGCCTTGGATTATTTATCATCATGTCTTTCCGAGATTTAAAGAAATTTCGGGCAATTAGCCTATGAATCTTAATAAGATTTAATATAGCAATACAAATGTTCGTTTAAATATTTACCACATGCAAATTTAAGCTAAGGCTTGAGCTACCAATGAAAAAATTGGAAAAACGTTCACATGTACTTAAGTATAAAATTCAAACCAAAAAAGTTTGACTTAAGCATGATGGAACAAAAAAATTCAGAAAAATTGGACGTGAAGAAAATAATCAGACGGTAACACGGATATTAAAACAAAAACGAGTAGTAGGGAACTGTATGTGCTTCGACCATTAAAAATATTAAATTTCAGCAATTAAATTTTTCAATTTTATTGCCAAAATTCTCAAATTTCACAAAATTCTCAAATTTCATTTTGTGTGTGTTCGTGTGTGTATTTTTTCCCACGGTTTAGTAGGGGGTTCACATTGTTGCTTTTTTTTTAATAAAATGTTGGGGTAGGCGTGGGAATTTGTGTCTGTCCATATGTGACCTTGAGAATACATGTCCGTCGGTATGTGAGCGTGGGAATTTGTGTCTGTCCATATGTGACCTTAAGAATACATGTCCGTCGGTATGTGAGCGTGGGAATTTCTGTCTGTCCATTTATACTGTGTACGCCTGGTGAATAAAAAAATTTAGAAGCATTTTTAGGAATTACACTATTTAAAAAGTGTAGTAGTTATATATGGATACCCTTAATGTTTGTGGTTCGTTCCTTCTTGCTGGAGTGAGATTTTTTCTTTTATTTTTTTGCTTATTAAAATTTGGTGTGTTTACTTAAGATTTGTCGTCCAGCAATTCAGTGTTTTTTTTTTACTTTTTTGCTTGCAATGCTTGAGTCTGGAGGAATAATTTGATTATTCTGATCTTGAAGACGTTGTGAAAAAAAAAATTACTATTGCATAAGTATTGAAACTGATGTTTTGTTTATTTTATACATGACGATCATCGATGGATTTTCTTTGGGGATCTGGATGGTGGTGCGATTTCTGTATTTTGTAGAATATGAATATTTATGCTATGTTTAAGTGTGTATGTTTTTTGTGTTCTGAGTGGCGGTTGGAATGTCTGGCTGTCAGACAGTCTGTTTGTGTGACGATTGGTGAGTCTGTATGACAGTCCGCTTTCTTGCTTTCCTGGTCAGTATAAAATGTGATAAAGTGTACATATTCATGCGTACATAAATATCTACAAATTTATTTCAGTTACGCATATACATACAAACAAATAATAAGCGTTTATTCTTTGTGCCCAAATATTCCCTTGACCATTTGAATGAATGAATGAACGATTGTGTATGTTTGTTTGTGTGTTCTCTGAAAAAAATAAATATGTATGTAGGTTTTTTGTTTGAAATAAAAAGACATTTATTTTAATTTTTATAAGCATTTATTTAAAAGTTTGTTAACACTTTCATTTTTAAGTAAAATTGCATTCCTTAAGGCACAAACACCATAGTCGTGATAGCTACAATAGAGATATATGGAATGCTTAGTTTCCATTTGTTTGAAATTAATGCAGCCAATGTCTTCAATGTTATAAACTGTTTGATGAATAATTTTTTCCAGCCATTTTTTCTTCTCTCCCCCCTTAACATATATTTGTGAATTTCTTATATTCGATTTTAAAAACTTGCAAACGCTTTGAAATGAGACTGATCCATCATTCCAGTTAATATGATGATAGTGTTTTGTTAACCAAACTGCTTCTCTCGGTTTTTTGGCTGATAAACATGCGAAATCAAAAGGAGATTTTATGATGAAATTGAACCATTCGTTGTTGCTGAAAACTACAGCTAGTTCTTTTGCGATGAAGTCATTTGAATTAGTTTTGAAACCTTGCAAGTCTACAAAAACAATATCACCATCCATGTTATTTAATTTATAAGAGCTTCCGGACTTGACCTTTTATTGGTATGTATTCTATTACGCGGTCATGAATAAGAACGCAGTAAGCTGATGTTTTTGCTGGAATATTTGTTGCTGTTTCAAATTCAATTTTTATGTCGATTGGTCCGGTATTGAGCGTTTCGTTTTGGTGACTGACATCAACTACAATAACTGGAGCGTTATTTTTAAACTCTTGACCTGTTAGAAGAGGTTGGGGTTGTTTCATGTAGTAGCTTTGTTGGAATCTTAGATATATATCATATAGAATCGCATAGCGCTCATTTTTGAATTTTATATTAAGATCGTCATATGGGTAAGAGGTTGAGTTTAAATGTACTTTTAAGTTAGTAAGATCACAATGAACAAACTTGTTTTCTTGGTGAAAGGCAATCAAGACAAAACGAGGGCGTTCTTTATTAGCGGCCAGTTTAACATTCCATATGTGATTGGTTCCCGTATTAAGGTGTGGATTCATATGACAATCCCAACTACGGAATGCCATTGGTATAGCAGCACCATTATTAAGTATTTTGATCATATTCAATTTACTATGATCAGATAATTGAACATGTGGAATTCTCCATGATATTAGTGAAATTGTAAGTTTTGCTTTCTCGGTGGAAACATTCGAGTGTACAAGATCTTCATCGTTCTTATTACGCAAGAGTATCAATTCATGTTTACCATTTAATAAAACTTTATTGTAGTCTTCAGCGAATCCTAAAAGAAGTTTGAGTGGTACATAGAAATTAAAATTTCCATTTTGAAGATCTATTTTATCAAGTTTATTCCATCCGGCATTTTGCAACACAACGCTTTCCGTAGGTGATAAAGAAACCAAATTTTTTATGGTACTGGTGGCTCCCAAATATCTTGTATGATCAATTTCAATACCATTCAGTTCATAGCGGATTTCATCAAAGAGATATGCAACAAAATAATTTTTCAACTGAAAGTTGGGTGTAGATTTCGATGTTTTTTCGTCTACAACAAGTCCTTCCACATATATATAGCTTTCACTGGGTAACACATATAGATCTTGGTTTTGTATTGAAATTCTTATTTCATCGTTGTTGTTAAAAGACTGAAGGTATGGTATGTATGTGTGATAATCCTTTTTGATAATATTTTCGTCAGATATTGGTTTATCTAAAACGTCTATTATTGAACTCATTTTGTTTTCAATTTAAAGTTCAGTGACTTGAGAAAACTCTTGTTTGCTGCTGTAAGCGATTTTTGACGAACAGATCTTTTCAATTGTTGCTTAGATTGTAACGTTTGAGAATTAGATGTTGCTGTAGTATTCTTCGATATACTCGTGTTGTATATTATCATTATTTAGTTGTCCTTAAATGTATTCGTATTGTAATTTCCTCACCTCTGAAATTAATTAAGTCGCCGTTTTGATCAACCACGCGAAGAGCTAGTGAACTTATCTCTCTGGAGCTTACTGGCAAATAAATAAGATTTTTGGGAATCTCAACTATTTTATATCCAGCCGGTACATAAATCGGAAATTCATGTAGTGTATGAGCTTTAGAATTATTCATATAAGTATTAACCACAATACTGCTTTCAATCCTCAAGAGATTCACCTTAAAGATATTCACTGGAAGATCAGAGTAATGTTCTTTGGTTGGCGTTAATATTCTGCTATTGAAACCTTAAAGTTTACCTATTGTATTTTCTTTATTAAAATATATGGGTTCTTAAGAGCTGCTGACTTTGACTTGCATTGTATTGTTATTAGCTTTAATCAAAATTTTGTTTTCTGGTCTATATCGTTTGTATTGTTCTTCTATATAGTCAACTATATCATTTAATTCATAAGATCCGATCGGTATTTCAATTACAAGTTCACCGATATAAAATATATTGTTGTAGACATCCACATTCGGGATACTGTTGTATGAATGAAAATCAGTTAGAGCACATTCATAGGTTCCGTTTAAATCAATAGGAGGAAAATAATTAGCAGATAGCTCTGATGAATTGGAGCTCAGAGTCAATGTTATTGACATTGTGACTGTTTGATTGTAAATAAATGAGGTTAAACACACAGTATGATTTATAGGAAGCAGTGTCGTATTTATTGTTTATTTACTTATTTTAAACTAAATTAAATATTGATGCCATTGTTGTTGTTTTTGTTGTTGTTTATTTATTATATTCTTCCATTTACAATATCTCATCTTTGCTTATCCAAGAATTGTGCTCATTACCAAAGCCCAGCCACTTGACAAACACCTTATGTCCTTTAGTTTTGAGAACCTTTTCAACTAGGTATGTATTAGGATATCTGGTTTTTGAAAGTTCTTCTTCATAGAATCCACCTTTAATAGGATTTCCGCGATAGTCTTCTAATATATATGTTGTAGGATATGTATTTTGTACTCTTTTAATTGTAAAGATTTCTGTTGTCCAATTCGGAGTATAACCTTTTTCAAAAATGTTTTTATATTTGCTTATGCGTACATGATCTCCTGCATTAAATTTTGACATTTTATACATCTTTAAATGACTGTATATTGTGTTTAAAAGCTGTTTTTCATTTGTTGAATTTACTTTAATCGGTGACATTTTAATGGTGCGATGAATTTTTCTATTGTATGCATCAAGTAAATCTCTATACATATCAATCCAATTATATGAACCATTTAAGCTAAATTCCTTCCACATCATTTCTTTTAATGTTCTATTGAATCGTTCTACTATTGAGGCTTTCATAGTGCTATATGTTGGGTAGTGATTAATATTGTATTCATTCATCAACTGACTGAAATGTTTATTGAAAAATTCTTTACCATCGTCTGTTTGCAAGTTTTTCGGTATTCGTCCCAATATGAAAATATTCTCCATTGCCTGAGTTGTTTCGAATGCATTGTTTCTGCTCAAAGGTACTGCCCAAGCAAATTTTGAGAATGTATCAATTACAGTTAGCAAAAATCGATAATTTCTATTGTCTAAGGAATAATTTCCCATTTCAACTAAATCAGCTTGCCAAAGATCATCTATTCCTTTCATCACAACTCTACGACGTACAAAACGTTTTCGAGCCTGCTTATGCAATTCATTTACAACATTTCTCTTTGAAGACATCTTAGTTTTCCAGTCGCTGTTTTAAGTGTGTTGTGATCTACTTGATGCAATTGCACCTATTGATACGAACATGTAATTTTCTATTCTATAAATTTTTTCCCGTAGCTCTTCAATTTCCATATCAAAAAGTGATTTATTATCATCCATTTTCTTATTGATATCCTGCAAATGAGCATTAAGATTTTCTAACTGGAAAGCTACTTCTTGTTGCTGTTTTTTGAGTTCAGTTTGCAGAAACAATTTACTGATAACATCGTTTTCCTCCACAGCATTTGCAACATTTTTGATTCTCTTGTATTGGACATCAATGTTTTTGTTCGTATCCATAAAGAAGCCCAACAACTTAGGCGCATTTTTGGTTGAAATTACTTCACTTCTATCGTTAATATAATGCCCAAATTTATCAACGGACATGTTTTATATAAAAATCTATGTATGTATATAGTTTATACAATTATATTAGCTTCACGTAGTTCTTCAATAATTGAGACAATTTCGTTGTTGTGATTAGTATGGCCCGCAGACTGTGATGCAAGCAGTAGTCTAAGTCGATCTACCAACTCGTTTGGATCATCCCAGTATATATAGTTTGGATTATGAGGGTTAAACTGCATCAAACCCCTTCCTAAATAATTACTTTTTGTTACATCTGATGAGCCTGTATGATTGTCTCCTTTGAAAAATTTTCCAATAATATGTTTGTACTTATGGGCTATGCTCCCTTTGATTTGACCATCGGACTTATAGCCTCTCCTGTGGGCATTGGTAGCAAGTAATATTTTTTTATAGATTTCAAGCTCGAATTTATCATAGTTTTTTGGTGCTTTATGAAACAATAAAGAAAAAAGTCCTGGCGTGAGCGCCCATATTTGTCCCCCAACCTGTATCTTAACTTGATTTAACTCGATGGTGCTATTACCAAATCTCCATTCGTTATTATTATCTTTATGTGGACCATAGTTAGTATCTAGTTCGTTTCTCGATTGCAATAGTGATAAGTCAGAATAACTTTCTTCATTATTCGAATTTTGTGAGTAAAAGTCATCTTCATCATAATTACCGCTACTTTTACTATTAGATTGCTTGAAAATTTTTTGTTCACTTAGTTTCTTGGGCGTACCCGTTTCCAATTTTATTGTTGAGTTCTGAGGATGAAAACTTTCATTGTCATCAATTCCAGTTTCCTTATCACTCGGTTCTTTTTTAACTGGTCTACCAACGTATTTAGAGCTATTGATAAATTCTTTTAAAGGTTCTGTGATAGGCTTGAATGTATCTGTTAATTGCTGATGTGTATCTATTTCTCCAGTTTTTATACTACGAAGCTTTTTCTTCAAGATATTTCTTGTTGCCACCAAGTCTTTAAGAATTTGTTCATTCATTTTAGCTATCAGGTCAGTTCAATAGGAAGCAGATCAGGTTATCAGGTCAGTTTAACAGCTATCAGGTCAGTTTATCAGGTACCAGATCAGCTTATCAGGTCAATATAACAGCTATCAGGTCAGTTTATCAGGTATCAGACCAGCTTATCAGGTCAGTTTAACAGGTATCAGACCAGCTTATCAGGTCAGTTTAACAGGTATCAGGTCAGTTTATCAGGTATCAGATCTGCTTATCTGATCAGTTACAATAATCACATGTATAAAGTTTGAAGTCAGATTAAATACTGCAGGGTGCATTTGATGAACAGTAAATTATATTATGATGAAGTAATCAAATGAGTTTCTATAACGACCATTGTTTAGTTCATTATCTTTACTTATCACCAAGAATCCGTATTTTTCCTTCCAACATTCTCTACAAATTCGTTGAAACATTTCAAAGTTCATGTCGCTAGCAACGTGATCATCATATACATGTTTCATATTTGTCGAATCTTGTTGAAACATAATAATTACATTAGCATTATCTCTTATCAAATGTTTTGGAATCCGCGTGTAAGTCTGACACAAGTAAAATGAGTCTACTTTCTTATGACGACCCATACAAAAATATGCACGTATATTGTTTTGCTTTTCACATATGCAACATCATCAAAAATCATAATTGAATTGCTTTTAGCTTCACTAGGAGGAACAACGTCCTCGTTTTCTGCAAATGTGTAGTATCCGATTCCTTTAATTGGTGAAATTAATTTCTTTAGGTATTCATATTTAGGTTGATATAAAGATTTTGAGTACAAGTAAATATTTTCAAACTTGAGACCATTAGGACTTTCCAGCAAACTAATCATTATGTTAGTTTTTCCACAATTTGAAGGACCAACTATTAATGCTCGAATAGAATTTGGTAACAAGGAACTATGTCTTATTTTTTTACTGTCATTTGAAGAAATATCAGCATTACGAACTAAAATATTTTTATGTTGTTTTATGAAGCGCATTTTAATAACTACTTGCCAAACTTGCGAACAATATCCTTTATTGTAGATTAAATTAATATGGCTGTACTTTATAACAAAAGTTTTAGTCACAAACAAACTATCGTTGGAGAAGGTTTACTAAATAAAGCAATAAATTCTCTACCTTTTGAATTACATCTTCCTGGATATCAGTACTGTGGACCTGGCACAAGATTACAAAAGCATTTAGATAGAGGAGATAAAGGAATTAACTTATTGGATGCTGCTTGCAAAAATCACGATATTGCTTATTCGAAAAATAAAGACTTAAACAGCAGACATCAAGCTGACAAAATTCTTGAAAATACGGCTTGGGAAAGAGTTCTTTCAAAAGATAGTGATCTTGCAGAAAAAACATTTTCATATATAGTCACCAACGCAATGAAAGCAAAAACTAAACTTGGTATGGGTGTTGAAGCAAAGAAAAGGAATACAGTGAAAATACCATCACCACGAATTCGTATAAATGACAAAAATCTGTTTCATAAAACAATTAAATCAGCAACAAAGATATTGAAGAAGAAAAAACCACAAGATATTAATTCAGCCATTAAGATTGCTCGTAAAGCTATCAGTAAATCTCTTAAGGGGAAAAAAGCTCGTGTTATAATACCGCGTATTATAAATGTTCCAAAAATTGGTGGTTTTTTGCCCATAATACCTATTCTAACTGCTCTAGGTGCACTTGGTAGTCTAGCAACTGGAGGTGCCGCTATAGCTAAAGCGGTAAATGCAACAAAGAATGCAAAAAAAACAACTTGAGGAAGCCACTAGACACAACAAATCAATGGACTCAATTGCGGTGGGAGATGGACTATACCTTAAACCATATAAAAACGGTTATGGACTTGTTTGTAAAGAACAATCAAAACTTTAGACATGCTACCCAACAGACCATTACCAGAATTTGATCTGAGAAAATTTTCAAAATATATTCCACACTTTAGAGGAGTTTATATGTTGGATTCACTACCAAAACGACCAAAGACTGTAGAGTGTGGAATAATCAAATTGGATTTATCAACAGGCCCAGGTACTCATTGAGTAGCATACTATAGGAACAAGAATGAAAAACAATATATCGACAGCTTTGGAAATTTACAACCTCCTCTAGAATTAATCAAATATTTAGGTAGAAATATTCAATACAACTACAATCAATATCAAAGCTTTAATACATATAATTGCGGTCACTTATGTTTAAATTTCTTTATGATATAACCAAAGATATTAAATAAAACACAATCATATATATTTATATACATACATATTTAAAAACATTTTCTTTTTTATTATTATTTTTTTTTTTCTTGTTAATTACAAAATATCTGAACATAACAAATATTTTACTGCCAAACGGGGTACTGGGAGTTTGGTATTAAAAACTCGTTCATCTCGCTTTCTAAGATCAGGTTTCGCTCTCCTTTTCTTTGTAGTCGATATTTATTATTCGAAAGATCTTCTAATTCTGCATTGGTTAATGCATTGTATCGGTTGGGGAGAAACATTATGTGGTTTTCCAGCTCAAGTTGAACTGTTTCCCCATACTTTGTTGTTACTCGCTTTGCACGTACGATAGTGTGTTTGGATAATTCATCTAGATCCTTTATATGGATTAAGGATTTTGTATTGTACGAATTAAATTTTTCCACTAGATCCATTGCGCTAGAAATTTTTTACAACTTATAGCTTTGAACTTTTATTGCAAACTAATCTCGGTTTTAGCTTTCTAGACTGTAAGAAGCTTAACAGAAAATCATTATACAATGATTTTTTTGTTTAATTTTTGACAAAAGACGAAGTGAGGAAAAATTAAATATATATATATATATATATATATATATATATATACATATATATAAGTATTTAAAACTAAGTAGTTGAAAAAGGATAGAGAGATGTCATATATACGTATTCATTTTTTTGAGTCGAATTTTAAATTATTTTCTGGACTAAAAACGCTGACATGGTTCTTTTTTTTTTAATTTCATAACATACACCTTAGTACTGGTTCGTTGAAAACAATTATTAGTAGAGAACTAACAGTCAAAAAGATCGGAAGTAAATTTTAGTAATAGTATAAAATATTTCATAAAATCATGAGTGACATTAGAAACAAGGTCGCACAATTCTTAGTTGATTTTGAGAGATGTGTAATATACGAACACATGGAAATGGTGAAAATGTTCCTCGATATGTTGAATGAAAATGATGATTTTGGTATAATGGAAGATGAGTACAAGGACGATGGTCACTTTAAGTCTTGTCCACGGAGCCATTCAGATTGTGAGGAGGGGCCAGATACCTGTCGGTGCTCCGTATTTTACTTAAGAAAAATGATGATAAATCATTTAATTAATTCATATTATGCAATATTTCGATGAAACTAAATAATAAATCACCAAACAAAATAAAACAATTTCTGAATGTTTTTTCATTTTAAATATATTTGTACAATTTTTTTGTTTATTTCTCTTAACAATACAAAAATTTTTTTACTTATTAATAAATTTAACTACTTAAATAAACATGAAAATTATTACTTAAAAATAGGGATACAGTTATAGCATTGCTTCTTCCTCTTCTAGTCTTGAAATTTCCCACAGTAGCATGTCAAGTTCATAATCAGGATTAGTTTCCTCGATTCGAAAATGATACCACGCATATGTACTCATCTTATCACTTCTTATTTTTCTTTTATCGTCTGCATAATTTAATACTACTTTATTTATTTCATTTGTATAAATTTGATGAATTTTTGATTTAAATGTTAGCATATCATCATTCACAGTCGACTTATTGAATAAGCAATTTCTATATGAAGCTATACTATAATTATTAAGAATGCACTTCTTTACTCCTTTCGATTTTTTAATATCACTTTGATGTTGCACACTAAAAGAGTACATTTTTGACCGCAATCCTACAAATTCCTTCATTACCTTTCCACAATTTTCATCCTTCATCATACCCAATACCTTTTTGTTTACCAGAGGAAATCCATATACATTGTCTTTTGGGTAATCTAATGTATCAAACTTATGGTCGAGGTCAGTTTTTATGTCAGCGTAAAAGTCTTCTGTTTTTACTGTGTAAATGAAAGAGTCAGTATCCATATAATTCAGTGATAAGTTTGACTTGAATTTGGGTTGCATGTACCCATAATGGAAATCATACATTTTCCATTTGGAAAGCTCTAATACACAAAACCCTAAATATATAGGCTTATTGTAATAGGGTTTCACTCTATTCATTTCAATCGCCACCATATTCTCAGAAAATATTGACAAACTATGAAAATTAGGTTTAGATATCCAATCTTGAGCTCCTAAATGATTACAGTTTGTCCTTTTCCATTTCGTAACTATTCGTACATCTTTTCTCTTTTCCACATTCTCCACAGTTTTACCGTATACTGCATTATTTAACAATTTGAAAAAATTTTTTTCAAAAGTATTTTTTTCAGTAGCCCTATGTTTGGTATTCAAGTCTATATAACTTTTCAACCAGGTTGATTGCTTATAGGTGAGAATTCGATGCACTTTCTTTAGAACTAGACCATACTGTAAACATTGTTTAAGAACTCTATAATGTATTACATATGTTTGTTTTGTTGAAAAATCTGCAACTAATTTAATGTGCTTTGTTTGCAAAATTTTCTTATTTTCTGGACAGAAAGGTAGGTCATTGTGAGAGTCATGCAAATGAGAATTATCACCTATGGTTTTAGGATCCAGATTTAGCTCTTCAGCTGACAGCCATCTGAATCCACCATAAGGTAAATACTCAGACATAGCCCAACCGTAGAGGTTATTTGCGTCTAAGTACACAATAAATTCTGAGGGCTTTTCTCTATCGAAATCAGGTAGATATTTGTTGTTAGCCTTTGAATATCGGTTACTGCATTGTACAAGTCCACGTATTCCTTTCTTGAAGAAATTTTACATATCTATGTCCGTCAAAAGCTCTAGTTCTATACTTGTGTACTTTAGCATAGCATCCCACGATAGTCCTGGTGCAGTGTAGTATGGACATGGATCTAAGTGGTAGATGTTCTTGCAAACCTTTCTAAAACTTTCAAATATAGCTGCAAGTAAGAGCACATCCGTTTTTAAATATACTTCCATGTAATCTTGCAAGGTTTTGCGACCATTAAAAATATTAAATTTCAGCAATTAAATTTGAAATTTTTCAATCTTAATTGCCAAAATTCTCAAATTTCACAAAATTCTCAAATTTCATTTTGTGTGTGTTCGTGTGTGTATTTTTTCCCACGGTTTAATAGGGGCGTTCACATTGTTGTTTTTTTTTTTAAATAAAATGTTGGGGTAGGCGTGGGAATTTGTGTCTGTCCATATGTGACCTTGAGAATACATGTCCGTCGGTATGTGAGCGTGGGAATTTGTGTCTGTCCATATGTGACCTTGAGAATACATGTCCGTCGGTATGTGAGCGTGGGAATTTGTGTCTGTCCATATGTTACCAGCTCTGGATATACTTCAAGACGTGTTTACTGTCGCTCCGTGAAAAGTTTTCCAAAAGTTAATTATTACTTCATTAAAATTTTTATCTGTGCTGTGTTTTTGCTGCTTGAATTGTTGCTGAAGGAATTGTGTAATTGGGTGCTGAATTAAATTGTAATTTTTAGGCCTGATTCAATATTACTTCGAATTGGTGCTAAGTATACGCACACACATACATACCTAAATATCGACAATCATACATGCATGTTTGGACATACATACTATCATCTCTACTTAATTTCTTCTGATAGTCACAAATTATTCCACCTGTGCGATCAGCTGGCTATGCTGAAAATTTTGATACATTTATTATCATTCGTTAATTGATTTATATCTGTGTCGCCATCTGTTGGTGAGTTGATTTTGGTAAACCCAGCGAACATTTTAAATTGCTCTTTTACCCTACTGTTATTTTACAAATAAATCCATATGATGTCTTGTCTAAATAATGGATGTACTCTTGATACCGATTATGAAAATATGATATGCTGTTGGCTGTGCCACGATTTGTGTCACTTTAAATGTAGTGGACTTTCAGTGATTGTAGCTGATGCTATCTCAAAAAATGATTCTATACGTTGGTGCTGCAATAGATGTAAAAAGATTGATGTTAGTTTCTACAGATTTTTTCAAGGTACTAAGACTTACTTTAACGAAATACAGAATGAAGTAAGCAAGCTTTCGGACTGTATTTCTACATATGGCAAACTTTTTGACGATTATAAACCGCTTGAAAAATTAAAATCACCCATCCAACCTTCTCCTAAGCGTAGGAAATCTGCTAGGAAAGCTAATAAAAATAAAGATCGAATCTCTGTGCCAATGGAAAATAATCCCACGCAAACATCCAAGAATCGTGCCTCTCCATGTGATTTACCTGTAGCATCTGGTTCTAATTCTGCGAGCAGTGACATGATTTCTCTAGCAAATCATGTTTCATCAAATAACGTTTTAAGCAATGCAGTAGCCCTAGGGACTCCTGTAATCTCTGTGCCAATGGAAAATAATTCCACGCAAACATCCAAAAACCGTGCCTCTCCATTTGATTTACCTGTAGCATCTGGTTCTAATTCTGCGAGCAGTGACATGAATTCTCCAGCAAATCATGTTTCATCAAATAACGTTTTAAGCAATGCAGTAGCCCTAGGGACTCCTGTTAGTGCTGCAGTAACAAATAATTTGCCAGATGAGTGTACTAGTAATGCTCAAACTTTAGCATCGTCAAGTAACGTTAACTCTATTATGAATCGTCCCAATACACTTAGAGTTATACCGCCAAATAAAACAATTTTCGTGTCTCGACTAGCGTCCGATACTACTGTCGAAGAACTCCAATCGTACATAAATTTGAATTGTGGTACCAACTTAGGTGTATCAGTGTACAAATTTTCCTACACAGAACCAAGAATAGTAGCATCTTTTAAAATTACAGTACCGGATGAGTTATTCAACAATATTATTTCTCCTGGATTTTGGCCTGATGGTATATACGTTCGTGAGTTTATGTTTAAAACAAGAGAAAAGAATACTGTTCGATTGCCGTCATCAGTAAAATCTACTTCAAAAAACTAAATGGTTACACTGAAAATTTTACTCTTTTATATCAAAATGTTCGTGGCATTAATACAAAGTTATCATCTTTATTTAATCAAAGTTATGCGTTTGATTTTCAAGTTATCGCTTTCACTGAAACTTGGCTTAATAATAATGTATTGGATACTGAAATAATGGGTGCAAGTTACTTAATATATAGACGTGATCGTGGCAATAACATGAAAGGAGGAGGTGTATTAATTGCAGTGTCAAGCATGCTTTCTTCTGAAAAGTTATCGTTTACTTCTTCACTGGATATTGAGTTTATGGGTGTTTTGGTAAAAATAAATCATAAAAAATTTTTTATAACCTGTTCGTATATTCCCCCAAATTCTCCTGAAATAATTTATAGAAAGCATTCGGATGCTATTTCAACTGTTGTGCATATGTCTCATCATAATGATAGCATCATCGCAGTTGGTGATTTCAATATGCCAACGATATTTTGGGATTTTTCGGCTGATAATGGTTGCTTTACACCATATAATTCTACTTTTAGTCTGAAATATAACGAGTTTATTGATTGCTTATTGGATATGAATCTTTATCAGATAAATGGCATATATAATGATAACCACAAGCTTTTAGATTTGGTTTTTGTAAATGATTGTGTTGACACGTCTGTCCTTCGCACTATTCCTCTAACCTTACCGGAGGACTGTTATCATCCCACAATCTTAATATCTACAGGTTTTCCATCTGTTTATATATCTCGTTCTGCGTATAACTCAAAAGTCAAGAGTTTATGTTTTAAAAGGGCAAATTATAACAAAATAATCGAACTTCTACACAATACAGACTGGAACAATTTACTCGTAGCTTCGAACTTAGAAAACAATCCCGATGTTATTGATCACATAACCATAAAATTCTACGATAGGATTTATTGGATCTTGACCCAATGTGTTCCTAAACAAGTCGCTTCTCAAGTATCTGGACCTCCATGGAATTCAAAGTTTCTTTCCAAACTTAAAAATAGCAAAAACAAATATTATAAAATATACAAAAAATCAGGATCATCCTCAGATTTTGTAAAATACTCTATTGCCCGTGCCGACTATAACAAGTTAAATCTTATATGTTATAAAAGTTACTTACAAAAAATTAAAAACAACTTGAAGAAAAATCCAAGGTCTTTCTACAATTTCGTGAACTTAAAAAGAAAATCAGTTTCCTTTTCGCCCACTATGAAGCTAAATGAAAAAGAATCAGATAACGAGGCTGAAATTAGTAACTTGTTTGCGGATTTCTTTTCATCTACTTATTCTGCTGATCAAACTATTACTACTGGGTTGCAATCAAATTTTTGTCCTGGAAGTCAATCTATTTTAATTCCATTTCTGGATGAAATTTCTGTTCTTAATGGATTGAAAAAATTGAAATTCTCGTACAAGAGTGGACCTGATAATGTTCCTAGCTGTGTTCTAATTAAGTGTGCTGATGCCTTAGTGTTTCCTCTTACATTATTGTACAATCTTTCAATTAAAGTCGGAAAATTCCCTGAAATGTGGAAGAATTCTTATATTATTCCATTGTTTAAATCTGGTACCAAATCTGACATTAAAAATTACAGAGGAATCGCTAAACTGAGTATTATACCGAAACTCTTTGAAAAATTAATTACAAGTAGCTTGTGCCACCAGGTGTCATCAACATTATGTTCTAGTCAACATGGTTTTCGTAAAGGCTGCTCAACTATAACCAACCTCATACAATTTACAACTTTGGTAAATCGTGGTTTTGTCAATAAAAAACAAACTGATGTAGTCTACACAGATTTCAGTAAAGCATTTGATAAAGTTAACCACAAACTTCTATTGAGTAAACTGCATTATATGGGATTCACACGTGGCTGTTTGAATTGGATTAGTTCCTACCTTACTAATAGGAAACAAAATGTTTTATTCAAAAGTACTATATCTAAACCAATCCCCGTTACGTCTGGTGTTCCCCAGGGAAGTCATCTGGGACCCCTATTATTTTCACTATTTATCAATGACTTACCTGCAGTTATCAAAAACTCATTCATTCTTATGTATGCTGATGACGTAAAAATATTTTTTACCTACAATATCTTTGATGATCATAAGTTTCTTCAAGCAGATTTAAACTCTTTGTACTCTTGGTGTGAAATGAATTTAATGACATTGAATCTAAAAAAATGCAAGCATATGTGTTTCTTTCGGAGGAGCCATTTCAACGTAAAATATTTTTTGGGTGGTTATGAGCTGGAAAATGTTTGCACTTTCACAGATCTTGGAATTTTACTAGATCCAAAACTGAATTTTATTCAACATATATCTCTAACTGTTAGAAAGGCCAGAAGTCAACTGGGGTTCATCAAACGCTGGGCAAAGGAATTTGAAGATCCTTATGTTACTAAGCAGCTTTTCACATCGCTTGTTCGTCCCATTTTGGAATATGGATCAATAATATGGGATCCAACATATAAGGTTTACATCAACACAATTGAATCTGTACAAAAACAATTTTTAATATTTTGTCTTCGAAGTTTGCAATGGAACCCATTTTGTTTGCCTTCTTATAAAGCTAGACTAGCTCTTATTAAGTTACCATCCCTAAGTAGTCGAAGATCTATGTTAAACACTTTATTTATTTTAAATATAATTAATGGTAAAACCTGCTCTGAATTCTTAATTGAAAATTTATCATTTTGTGTTCCTCAACGTCCTACTCGTTTCTTCTGTCTACTTAATATTAAATTTCTAAGAACAAATTACGCTAATTCTGATCCTTTTATTAGATGCTGTAAGGACTTTAACAAGATATATTATTATGTTGATTTCTCTTTCAGTGAAAATTTGATTAAACGAAATATTTTGTTTGCATTAAATAACAGCCAATAATTGATATTTCTTTGAATTTTAATCTGTATATGTATGTAAATAGTCTGTAAGAATTGTTAATTCATAGACTGTAAAATAAATATTAATTAAAAAAAAAATGTGACCTTGAGAATACATGTCCGTCGGTATGTGAGCGTGGGAATTTGTGTCTGTCCATATGTGACCTTGAGAATACATGTCCGTCGGTATGTGAGCGTGGGAATTTCTGTCTGTCCATTTACACTGTGTACGCCTGGTGAATAAAAAAATTTAGAAGCATTTTTAGGAATTACACTATTTAAAAAGTGTAGTAGTTATATATGGATACCCTTAATGTTTGTGGTTCGTTCCTTCTTGCTGGAGTGAGATTTTTTCTTTTATTTTTTTGCTTATTAAAATTTGGTGTGTTTACTTAAGATTTGTCGTCCAGCAATTCAGTGTTTTTTTTTACTTTTTTGCTTGCAATGTTTGAGTCTGGAGGAATAATTTGATTATTCTGATCTTGAAGACGTTGTGAAAAAAAAAAATTACTATTGCATAAATATGGAAACTGATGTTTTGTTTATTTTATACATGACGATCATCGATGGATTTTATTTGGGGATCTGGATGGTGGTGCGATTTCTGTATTTTGTAGAATATGAATATTTATGCTATGTTTAAGTGTGTGTGTTTTTGGTGTTCTGAGTGGCGGTTGGAATGTCTGGCTGTCAGACAGTCTGTGTGTGTGACGATTGGTGAGTCTGTACGACAGTCCGCTTTCTTGCTTTCCTGGTCAGTATAAAATGTGATAAGATGTACATATTCATGCGTACATAAATATCTACAAATTTATTTCATTTACGCATATACATACAAACAAATAATAAGCGTTTATTCTTTGTGCCCAACTATTCCCTTGACCATTTGAATGAATGAATGAACCATTGTGTATGTTTGTTTGTGTGTTCTCTGAAAAAAATAAATATGTATGTAGGTTTTTTGTTTGAAATAAAAAGACATTTATTTTAATTTTTATAGCCATTTATTTAAAAGTTTGTTAACACTTTCATTTTTAAGTAAATTGCATTCCTTAAGGCACAAACACCATAGTCGTGATAGCTACAATAGAGATATATGGAATGCTTAGTTTCCATTTGTTTGAAATTAATGCAGCCAATGTCTTCAATGTTATAAACTCTTTGATGAATAATTTTTTCCAGCCATTTTTTCTTCTCTCCCCCCTTAACATATATTTGTGAATTTCTTATATTCGATTTTAAAAACTTGCAAACGCTTTGAAATGAGACTGATCCATCATTCCAGTTAATATGATGATAGTTTTTTGTTAACCAAACTGCTTCTCTCTGTTTTTTGGCTGATAAACATGCGAAATCAAAAGGAGGTTTTATGATGAAATTGAACCATCCCTTGTTGCTGAAAACTACAGCTAGTTCTTTTGCGATGAAGTCATTTGAATTAGTTTTGAAACCTTGCAAGTCTACAAAAACAATATCACCATCCATGTTATTTAATTTATAAGAGCTTCTGGACTTGACCTTTTATTGGTATGTATTCTATTACGCGGTCATGAATAAGAACGCAGTAAGCTGATGTTTTTGCTGGAATATCTGTTGCTGTTTCAAATTCAATTTTTATGTCGATTGGTCCGGTATTGAGCGTTTCGTTTTGGTGACTGACATCAACTACAATAATTGGAGCGTTATTTTTAAACTCTTGACCTGTTAGAAGAGGTTGGGGTTGTTTTATGTAGTAGCTTTGTTGGAATCTTAGATACATATCATATAGAATCGCATAACGCTCATTTTTGAATTTTATATTAAGATCGTCATATGGGTAAGAGGTTGAGTTTAAATGAACTTTTAAGTTAGTAAGATCACAATGAACAAACTTGTTTTCTTGTTGAAAGGCAATCAAGACAAAACGAGGGCGTTCTTTATTAGCGGCCAGTTTAACATTCCATATGTGATTGGTTCCCGTATTAAGGTGTGGATTCATATGACAATCCCAACTACGGAATGCCATTGGTATAGCAGCACCATTATTAAGTATTTTGATCATATTCAATTTACTATGATCAGATAATTGAACATGTGGAATTCTCCATGATATTAGTGAAATTTTAAGTTTTGCTTTCTCGGTGGAAACATTCGAGTGTACAAGATCTTCATCGTTCGTATTACGCAAGAGTATCAATTCATGTTTACCATTTAATAAAACTTTATTGTAGTCTTCAGCGAATCCTAAAAGAAGTTTGAGTGGTACATAGAAATTAAAATTTCCATTTTGAAGATCTATTTTATCAAGTTTATTCCATCCAGGATTTTGCAACACAACGCTTTCCGTAGGTGATAAAGAAACCAAATTTTTTATGGTACTGGTGGCTCCCAAATATCTTGTATGATAAATTTCAATACCATTCAGTTCATAGCGGATTTCATCAAAGAGATATGCAACAAAATTATTTTTCAACTGAAAGTTGGGTGTAGATTTCGATGTTTTTATGCTTGTGCATGCAGATACGTTACAAAGTTTTGAACGGAATTTGATATATACAGAGTACAGGGACATGCGTATGCATGCCTCTACGATACAGAATGTTTACGGGAATGAAACTGCTACGTGGACAAAATTTATGTAAACAAAAATTATGATATGTGATATACACAGGATACGGAGGCATGCTTATGCATGCAGATACGTCACAAAATTTTGTAGCAAAAGAAACTGCTACGTGGACAAAACATTGTGGTATCTGATAAACTACAAAATTTTTGTAGCTTCACAAGTTTTCAAAGCAAAATTATCAAATTTTGAAGTTGAGCTTTTATTTGTACAATGAAGCCCTTCTGGTACACACTATTATATCGGAGACTTCAGCGTCACCATTTGAAGGAGTATTTAAGAAAAAGCCAGACAGGAAGAGTTCGAGAAACATCTTGAAGGAGATGAGGAGCTTCTCCTAGAGCTGTCTTCGCAACCATCTTCATCTAACCCACTCCAAAAAATAGATGAAGAATATGAAGAGATGCTGACAGGTGACGATGACCTATTTTTGAGCATCAATACTCAGCCTGCCGAAGCTGGTAGTGAATCCAATAAAAGTGAGGTAACCAACAAACCGCACATAGAAATATTGGAAGTCCAAATGCTCCCAAAAATTGATGTCCCAATGTTTCTTGCATTATACGCAGATACCAACGATCAATTGTTGATAGAGGCAGCTGACGCAGTGGAGGCAGCTTTATATTAAAAAATATATGTAAATGTATGTATAAATAGTACATATTAATAAAAATTAAAACAATGTATATGTTTAAACAATGGTTCATTCATTTATTCAAATGGTCAAGGGAATATTTGGGCACAAAAAATAAACGCTTATTATTTGTTTGTATGTATATGCGTAAATGAAATAAATTTGTAGATATTTATGTACGCATGAATATGTACATCTTATCACATTTTATACTGACCAGGAAAGCAAGAAAGCGGACTGTCGTACAGACTCACCAATCGTCACACACACAGACTTTCTGACAGCCAGACATTCCAACCGCCACTCAGAACACAAAAAACACACACACTTAAACATAGCATAAATATTCATATTCTACAAAATACAAAAATCGCACCACCATCCAGATCCCCAAATAAAATCCATCGATGATCGTCATGTATAAAATAAACAAAACACCAGTTTCAATATTTATGCAATAGTAATTTTTTTTTTTCACAACGTCTTCAAGATCAGAATAATCAAATTATTCCTCCAGACTCAAGCATTGCAAGCAAAAAAGTAAAAAAAAAACACTGAATTGCTGGACGACAAATCTTAAGTAAACACACCAAATTTTAATAAGCAAAAAAATAAAAGAAAAAATCTCACTCCAGCAAGAAGGAACGAACCACAAACATTAAGGGTATCCATATATAACTACTACACTTTTTAAATAGTGTAATTCCTAAGAATGCTTCTAAATTTTTTTATTCACCAGGCGTACACAGTGTAAATGGACAGACAGAAATTCCCACGCTCACATACCGACGGACATGTATTCTCAAGGTCACATATGGACAGACAAAAATTCCCACGCTCACATACCGACGGACATGTATTCTAAAGGTCACATATGGACAGACACAAATTCCCACGCTCACATTCCGACGGACATGTATTCTCAAGGTCACATATGGACAGAGACAAATTCCCACGCTCACATACCGACGGACATGTATTCTCAAGGTCACATATGGACAGACACAAATTCCCACGCTCACATACCGACGGACATGTATTCTCAAGGTCACATATGGACAGACACAAATTCCCACGCCTACCCCAACATTTTATTAAAAAAAAAAACAACAATGTGAACGCCCCTATTAAACTGTGAGAAAAAATACACACACGAACACACACAAAATGAAATTTGAGAATTTTGTGAAATTTGAGAATTTTGGCAATTAAAATTGAAAAATTTCAAATTTAATTGCTGAAATTTAATATTTTTAATGGTCAGAGCACATACAGTTCCCTACTACTCGTTTTTATTTTAATACTTGTGTTACCGTTTGATTATTTTCTTCACGTCTCATTTTTCCATCATGCCTAAGTCAAACTTTTTTGGTTTGAATTTTATACTTAAGTACATGTGAACCTTTTTCCAATTTTTTCATTTGTAGCTCAAGCCTTAGCTTAAGTTTGTATGTGGTAATTATTTTAACGAACATTTGTATTGCTATATTAAATCAAATTAAGATTCATAGGCTAATTGTTCGAAATTTGTTTAAATCTCAGAAACACATGATGATAAATATTCCAAGGCACAAAGGAAAGTCAACATCAGTTTTACTCAACTAGCTCATCAGAGCAGAACAGCTGATTTCGAAAGTCGCAACACTTTCATCATCACTGCTCATGTGTAATGTAATGTCACCACTTTTTAGGCGGCTTAGTTGAATGTGTAAATATTAACTATTATTTTATTATGAAAAGAAATCTGAGAACTGTATCAACCTGATGTTAACACGTTTTTGTTTTAATATTTGTGTTACCGTTTGATTTTTTTCCTCACGCCCCACTTTTCTGAATTTTTTTGTTCCATCATACCCAAGTCAAACTTTTTTGGTTTGAATTTTATACTTAAGTATATGTGAACGTTTTTCCAATTTTTTAATTGGTAGCTTAAGCCTTAGCTTAAATTTGTATGTGGTAATTATTTTAACGAACATATGTATTGCTATATTAAATCGAATTAGGATTCATAGGCTAATTGTTCGAAATTTGTTTAAATCTCAGAAAGACATGATGATAATTATTCCAAGGCACAAAGGAAAGTCAACATCAGTTTTATTCAACTAACACAGCAGAGCAGAACATCTGTTTTCTGAATTTTTTTGTTCCAACATACCTAAGTCACCCGTTTATGGTTTGAATTTTATACTTAAGTACATGTGAACGTTTTTCCAATTTATTTTATTGGTAGCTCAAGCCATAGCTTAAATTTGTATGTGGTAATTATTTTAACGAACATATGTATTGCTATATTAAATCAAATTAAGATTCATAGGCTAATTGTTCGAAATCGGTTTAAATCTCAGAAAGACATGATGATAAATATTCCAAGGCACAAAGGAAAGTCAACATCAGTTTTACTCAACTAGCTCATAAGGGCAGAACAGCTGATTTCGAAAGTCGCAACACTTTCATCATCACTGCTCATGTGTAATGTGTTTGTCACCACTTTTTAGGCGGCTTAGTTGAATGTGATCACAGTTCCTATTTTCACAACTTTTATTATGAAAATTAAACCAAGAACTGTATCAACCTGATGTTAACACGTTTTTATTTTAATACTTGTGTTACCGTTTGATTATTTTCTTCACGTCTCATTTTTCCATCATGCCTAAGTCAAACTTTTTTGGTTTGAATTTTATACTTAAGTACATGTGAACGTTTTTCCAATTTTTTTATTGGTAGCTCAAGCCATAGCTTAAATTTGTATGTGGTCATTATTTTAACGAACATTTGTAGTGCTATATTAAATCAAACTAAGATTCATAGGCAAATTGTTCGAAATTTGTTTAAATCTCAGAAAGACATGATGATAATTATTCCAAGGCACAAAGGAAAGTCAACATCAGTTTTATTCAACTAACACAGCAGAGCAGAACAGCTGTTTTCTGAATTTTGTTGTTCCAACATACCTAAGTCACCCGTTTATGGTTTGAATTTTATACTTAAGTACATGTGAACGTTTTTCCAATTTTTTTATTGGTAGCTCAAGCCATAGCTTAAATTTGTATGTGGTCATTATTTTAACGAACATTTGTAGTGCTATATTAAATCAAACTAAGATTCATAGGCTAATTGTTCGAAATTTGTTTAAATCTCAGAAAGACATGATGATAAATATTCCAAGGCACAAAGGAAAGTCAACATCAGTTTTACTCAACTAGCTCATAAGGGCAGAACAGCTGATTTCGAAAGTCGCAACACTTTCATCATCACTGCTCATGTGTAATGTGTTTGTCACCACTTTTTAGGCGGCTTAGTTGAATGTGATCACAGTTCCTATTTTCACAACTTTTATTATGAAAATGAAACCAAGAACTGTATCAACCTGATGTTAACACGTTTTTATTTTAATACTTGTGTTACCGTTTGATTATTTTCTTCACGTCTCATTTTTCCATCATGCCTAAGTCAAACTTTTTTGGTTTGAATTTTATACTTAAGTACAAGTGAACGTTTTTCCAATTTTTTCATTTGTAGCTCAAGCCTTAGCTTAAGTTTATATGTGGTAATTATTTTAACGAACATTTGTATTGCTATATTAAATCAAATTAAGATTCATAGCCTAATTGTTCGAAATCGGTTTAAATCTCAGAAAGACATGATGATAAATATTCCAAGGCACAA
The DNA here is from genome assembly GCA_963675445.1 of Linnaemya vulpina. Lineage (NCBI taxonomy): Eukaryota > Metazoa > Arthropoda > Insecta > Diptera > Tachinidae > Linnaemya > Linnaemya vulpina. Next base: position 39,887,918 of record OY776276.1, read on the forward strand.
AGGAAAGGCAACATCAGTTTTATTCAACTCACACAGCAGAGCAGAACAGCTGTTTTCGAAAGTCGCAACATTTTCATCATCAGTGCTCATGTGTAATATGTTTGTCACCACTTTTTAGGCGGCCTAGTTGAATGTGATAACAGTTCCTATTTACACAAATTTTATTATGAAAAGAAATCCGAGAACTGATTCAGCCTGATGCTAACACGTTTTTCTTTTAATACATGTGTTACCGTTTGATTATTTTCTTCACGTCCCATTTTTCTGAATTTTTTTTTTCCATCATACCTAAGTCAAACTTTTTTGGTTTGAATTTTATACTTAAGTACATGTGAACGTTTTTTTCAATTTTTTTATTGGTAGCTCAAGCCATAGCTTAAATTTGTATGTGGTCATTATTTTAACGAACATTTGTTTTGCTATATTAAATCGAATTAAGATTCATAGGCTAATTGTTCGAAATTTCCTTAAATCTCAGAAAGACATGATGGTAAATATTCCAAGGCACAAAGGAAAGTCAACATCAGTTTTATTCAACTAGCTCATCAGAGCAGAACAGCTGATTTCGAAAGTCGGAACACTTTCATCATCACTGCTCATGTTTAATGTGTTTGTCACCACTTTTTAAGCAGCTTAGTTGAATGTGATAACAGTTCCTATTTACACAAAAGGAATCCGAGAACTGTATCAACCTGATGTTGACACGTTTTTGTTTTAATACCCGTGTTACCGTTTGATTATTTTCTTCACGTCCCATTTTTTCTGAATTTTTTTGTTCCATCATACCTAAGTCAAACTTTTTTGGTTTGAATTTTATACTTAAGTACATGTGAACGTTTTTCCAATTTTTTTTATTGGTAGCTCAAGCCTTAGCTTAAATTTGTATGTGGTCATTATTTTAACGAACATTTATTTTGCTATATTAAATCGAATTAAGATTCATAGGCTAATTGTTCGAAATTTCGTTAAATCTCAGAAAGACATGATGGTAAATATTCCAAGGCACAAAGGAAAGTCAACATCAGTTTTATTCAACTAGCTCATCAGAGCAGAACAGCTGATTTCGAAAGTCGGAACACTTTCATCATCACTGCTCATGTTTAATGTGTTTGTCACCACTTTTTAGGCAGCTTAGTTGAATGTGATAACAGTTCCTATTTACACAAAAGGAATCCGAGAACTGTATCAACCTGATGTTAACACGTTTTTGTTTTAATACCCGTGTTACCGTTTGATTATTTTCTTCACGTCCCATTTTTTCTGAATTTTCTTGTTCCATCATACCTAAGTCAAACTTTATTGGTTTGAATTTTATACTTAAGTACATGTGAACGTTTTTCCAATTTTTTTTATTGGTAGCTCAAGCCTTAGCTTAAATTTGTATGTGGTCATTATTTTAACGAACATTTGTATTGCTATATTAAATCAAATAAAGATTCATAGGCTAATTGTTCGAAATTTGTTTAAATCTCAGAAAGACATGATGATAATTATTCCAAGGCACAAAGGAAAGTCAACATCAGTTTTATTCAACTAACACAGCAGAGCAGAACAGCTGTTTTCTGAATTTTTTTGTTCCAACATACCTAAGTCACCCGTTTATGGTTTGAATTTTATACTTAAGTACATGTGAATGTTTTTCCAATTTTTTCATTGGCAGCTCAAGCCTTAGCTTAAGTTTGTATGTGGTAATTATTTTAACGAACTATATTAAATCAAATTAAGATTCATAGGCTAATTGTTCGAAATTTTTTTAAATCTCAGAAAGACATAATGATAATTATTCCAAGGCACAAACGAAAATCAACATCAGTTTTATTCAACTAACACAGCAGAGCAGAACAGCTGTTTTCGAAAGTCGCAACACTTTCATCATCAGCGCTTATGTGTAATGTGTTTGTCACCACTTTTTAAGCGGCTTAGTTGAATGTGATCACAGTTCCTATTTGCACAACTTTTATTATGAAAAGAAATCCGAGAACTGTATCAACCTGATGCTAACACGTTTTTGTTTTAATACCCGTGTTACCGTTTGATTATTTTCTTCACGTCTCATTTTTCCATCATGCCTAAGTCAACCTTTTTTGGTTTGAATTTTATACTTAAGTACATGTGAACGTTTTTCCAATTTTTTCATTTGTAGCTCCAGCCTTAGCTTAAGTTTGTATGTGGTAATTATTTTAACGAACATTTGTATTGCTATATTAAAACGAATAAAGATTCATAGCCTAATTGTTCGAAATCGGTTTAAATCTCAGTAAGACATGATGATAAATATTCCAAGGCACAAAGGAAAGGCAACATCAGTTTTATTCAACTCACACAGCAGAGCAGAACAGCTGTTTTCGAAAGTCGCAACATTTTCATCATCAGTGCTCATGTGTAATATGTTTGTCACCACTTTTTAGGCGGCCTAATTGAATGTGATAACAGTTCCTATTTACACAAATTTTATTATGAAAAGAAATCCGAGAACTGTATCACCCTGATGCTAACACGTTTTTCTTTTAATACATGTGTTACCGTTTGATTATTTTCTTCACGTCCCATTTTTCTGAATTTTTTTGTTCCATCATATCTAAGTCAAACTTTTTTGATTTGAATTTTATACTTAAGTATATGTGAACGTTTTTCCAATTTTTTAATTGGTAGCTTAAGCCTTAGCTTAAATTTGTATGTGGTAATTATTTTAACGAACATATGTATTGCTATATTAAATCGAATTAAAATTCATAAGCTAATTTTTCGAAATTTGTTTAAATGTCAGAAAGACATGATGTGAATTATTGCAAGGCACATAGGAAAGTCAATATCAGTTTTATTCAACTAACACAGCAGAGCAGAAAAGCTGTTTCCGAAAGTCGCAACACTTTCATCATCAGTGCTCATGTGTAATGTGTTTGTAACCACTTTTTAGGCGGCTTAGTTGAATGTGATAACAGTTCCTATTTGCACAACTTTTATTATGAAAAGAAATCCGAGAACTGTATCAACCTGATGCTAACACGTTTTTGTTTTAATACCCGTGTTACCGTTTGATTATTTTCTTCACGTCTCATTTTTCCATCATGCCTTTTTTGGTTTGAATTTTATAGTTAAGTACATGTGAACGTTTTTCCAATTTTTTCATTGATAGCTCAAGTCTTAGCTTAAATTTGTATGTGGTAAATATTTTAACGAACATTTGTATTGCTATATTAAATCGAATTAAAATTCAAAGGCTAATTTTTCGAAATTTGTTTAAAACTCAGAAAGACATGATGATAAATATTCCAAGGCACAAAGGAAAGGCAACATCAGTTTTATTTAACTCACACAGCAGAGCAGAACAGCTGTTTTCGAAAGTCGCAACATTTTCATCATCAGTGCTCATGTATAATATGTTTATCACCAGTTTTTAGGCGGCCTAATTGAATGTGATAACAGTTCCTATTTACACAAATTTTATTATGAAAAGAAATCCGAGAACTGTATCAACCTGATGCTAACACGTTTTTCTTTTAATACATGTGTTACCGTTTGATTATTTTCTTCACGTCTCATTTTTCCATCATGCCTAAGTCAAACTTTTTTGGTTTGAATTTTATACTTAAGTACATGTGAACGTTTTTCCCATTTTTTCATTGCTGGCTCTAGCCTTAGCTTAAATTTGTATGTGGTAATTATTTGAACGAACATTTGTATTGCTATATTAAATCAAATTAAGATTCATAGGCTAATTGTTCGAAATTTGTTTAAATCTCAGAAAGACATAATGATAATTATTCCAAGGCACAAACGAAAGTCAACATCAGTTTTATTCAACTAACACAGCAGAGCAGAACAGCTGTTTTCGAAAGTCGCAACACTTTCATCATCAGCGCTTATGTGTAATGTGTTTGTCACCACTTTTTAAGCGGCTTAGTTGAATGTGATCACAGTTCCTATTTGCACAACTTTTATTATGAAAAGAAATCCGAGAACTGTATCAACCTGATGCTAACACGTTTTTGTTTTAATACCCGTGTTACCGTTTGATTATTTTCTTCACGTCTCATTTTTCCATCATGCCTAAGTCAACCTTTTTTGGTTTGAATTTTATACTTAAGTACATGTGAACGTTTTTCCAATTTTTTCATTTGTAGCTCAAGCCTTAGCTTATGTTTGTATGTGGTAATTATTTTAACGAACATTTGTATTGCTATATTAAAACGAATTAAGATTCATAGCCTAATTGTTCGAAATCGGTTTAAATCTCAGAAAGACATGATGATAAATATTCCAAGGCACAAAGGAAAGGCAACATCAGTTTTATTCAACTCACACAGCAGAGCAGAACAGCTGTTTTCGAAAGTCGCAACATTTTCATCATCAGTGCTCATGTGTAATATGTTTGTCACCACTTTTTAGGAGCCTAATTGAATGTGATAACAGTTCCTATTTACACAAATTTTATTATGAAAAGAAATCCGAGAACTGTATCACCCTGATGCTAACACGTTTTTCTTTTAATACATGTGTTACCGTAGCTTAAAATTTATAAGCTAATTTTTCGAAATTTGTTTAAATGTCAGAAAGACATGATGTGAAATATTGCAAGGCACAAAGGAAAGTCAATATCAGTTTTATTCAACTAACACAGCAGAGCAGAACAGCTGTTTCCGAAAGTCGCAACACTTTCATCATCAGTGCTCATGTGTAATGTGTTTGTAACCACTTTTTAGGCGGCTTAGTTGAATGTGATAACAGTTCCTATTTGCACAACTTTTATTATGAAAAGAAATCCGAGAACTGTATCAACCTGATGCTAATACGTTTTTGTTTTAATACCCGTGTTACCGTTTGATTATTTTCTTCACGTCCCATTTTTTCTGAATTTTTTTGTTCCATCATACCTAAGTCAAACTTTATTGGTTTGAATTTTATACTTAAGTACATGTGAACGTTTTTCCAATTTTTTTTATTGGTAGCTCAAGCCTTAGCTTAAATTTGTATGTGGTCATTATTTTAACGAACATTTGTATTGCTATATTAAATCAAATAAAGATTCATAGGCTAATTGTTCGAAATTTGTTTAAATCTCAGAAAGACATGATGATAATTATTCCAAGGCACAAAGGAAAGTCAACATCAGTTTTATTCAACTAACACAGCAGAGCAGAACAGCTGTTTTCTGAATTTTTTTGTTCCAACATACCTAAGTCACCCGTTTATGGTTTGAATTTTATACTTAAGTACATGTGAATGTTTTTCCAATTTTTTCATTGGCAGCTCAAGCCTTAGCTTAAGTTTGTATGTGGTAATTATTTTAACGAACTATATTAAATCAAATTAAAATTCATAGGCTAATTGTTCGAAATTTTTTTAAATCTCAGAAAGACATAATGATAATTATTCCAAGGCACAAACGAAAATCAACATCAGTTTTATTCAACTAACACAGCAGAGCAGAACAGCTGTTTTCGAAAGTCGCAACACTTTCATCATCAGCGCTTATGTGTAATGTGTTTGTCACCACTTTTTAGGCGGCTTAGTTGAATGTGATCACAGTTCCTATTTGCACAACTTTTATTATGAAAATTAAACCAAGAACTGTATCAACCTGATGTTAACACGTTTTTATTTTAATACTTGTGTTACCGTTTGATTATTTTCTTCACGTCCCATTTTTCTGAATTTTTTTGTTCCATCATATCTAAGTCAAACTTTTTTGGTTTGAATTTTATACTTAAGTATATGTGAACGTTTTTCCAATTTTTTAATTGGTAGCTTAAGCCTTAGCTTAAATTTGTATGTGGTAATTATTTTAACGAACATATGTATTGCTATATTAAATCGAATTAAAACTCATAAGCTAATTTTTCGAAATTTGTTTAAATGTCAGAAAGACATGATGTGAAATATTCCAAGGCACAAAGGAAAGGCAACATCAGTTTTATTTAACTCACACAGCAGAGCAGAACAGCTGTTTTCGAAAGTCGCAACATTTTGATCATCAGTGCTCATGTATAATATGTTTATCACCACTTTTTAGGCGGCCGAATTGAATGTGATAACAGTTCCTATTAACACAAATTTTATTATGAAAAGAAATCCGAGAACTGTATCAACCTGATGCTAACACGTTTTTCTTTTAATACATGTGTTACCGTTTGATTATTTTCTTCACGTCTCATTTTTCCATCATGCCTAAGTCAAACTTTTTTGGTTTGAATTTTATACTTAAGTACATGTGAACGTTTTTCCCATTTTTTCTTTGCTGGCTCTAGCCTTAGCTTAAATTTGTATGTGGTAATTATTTGAACGAACATTTGTATTGCTATATTAAATCAAATTAAGATTCATAGGCTAATTGTTCGAAATTTGTTTAAATCTCAGAAAGACATAATGATAATTATTCCAAGGCACAAACGAAAGTCAACATCAGTTTTATTCAACTAACACAGCAGAGAAGAACAGCTGTTTTCGAAAGTCGCAACACTTTCATCATCAGCGCTTATGTGTAATGTGTTTGTCACCACTTTTTAGGCGGCTTAGTTGAATGTGATCACAGTTCCTATTTGCACAACTTTTATTATGAAAATTAAACCAAGAACTGTATCAACCTGATGTTAACACGTTTTTATTTTAATACTTGTGTTACCGTTTGATTATTTTCTTCACGTCTCATTTTTCCATCATGCCTAAGTCAAACTTTTTTGGTTTGAATTTTATACTTAAGTACATGTGAACGGTTTTCCAATTTTTTCATTTGTAGCTCAAGCCTTAGCTTATGTTTGTAAGTGGTAATTATTTTAACGAACATTTGTGCTATATTAAAACGAATTAAGATTCATAGCCTAATTGTTCGAAATCGGTTTAAATCTCAGAAAGACATGATGATAAATATTCCAAGGCACAAAGGAAAGGCAACATCAGTTTTATTCAACTCACACAGCAGAGCAGAACAGCTGTTTTCGAAAGTCGCAACATTTTCATCATCAGTGCTCATGTGTAATATGTTTGTCACCACTTTTTAGGCGGCCTAATTGAATGTGATAACAGTTCCTATTTACACAAATTTTATTATGAAAAGAAATCCGAGAACTGTATCAACCTGATGCTAACACGTTTTTCTTTTAATACATGTGTTACCGTTTGATTATTTTCTTCACGTCCCATTTTTCTCAATTTTTTTGTTCCATCATACCTAAGTCAAACTTTTTTGGTTTGAATTTTATACTTAAGTATATGTGAACGTTTTTCCAATTTTTTAATTGGTAGCTTAAGCCATAGCTTAAATTTGTATGTGGTAATTATTTTAACGAACATATGTATTGCTATATTAAATCGAATTAAAATTCATAAGCTAATTTTTCGAAATTTGTTTAAATGTCAGAAAGACATGATGTGAAATATTGCAAGGCACAAAGGAAAGTCAATATCAGTTTTATTCAACTAACACAGCAGAGCAGAACAGCTGTTTACGAAAGTCGCAACACTTTCATCATCAGTGCTAATGTGTAATGTGTTTGTCACCACTTTTTAGGCGGCTTAGTTGAATGTGATAACAGTTCCTATTTGCACAACTTTTATTATGAAAAGAAATCCGAGAACTGTATCAACCTGATGCTAACACGTTTTTGTTTTAATACCCGTGTTACCGTTTGATTATTTTCTTCACGTCTCATTTTTCCATCATGCCTTTTTTGGTTTGAATTTTATACTTAAGTACATGTGAACGTTTTTCCAATTTTTTCATTGATAGCTCAAGCCTTAGCTTAAATTTGTATGAGGTAAATATTTTAACGAACATTTGTATTGCTATATTAAATCGAATTAAAATTCAAAGGCTAATTTTTCGAAATTTGTTTAAAACTCAGAAAGACATGATGATAAATATTCCAAGGCACAAAGGAAAGTCAACATCAGTTTTACTCAACCAACACAGCAAAGCAGAACAGCTGTTATCGAAACTCGCAACACTTTCATCATCAATGCTCATGTGTAATGTGTTTGTCACCACTTTTTAGGCAGCTTAGTTTAATGTGATAACAGTTAATATTTACACAAATTTTTATTATGAAAAGGAATCCGAGAGCTGTATCAACCTGACGTTAACACGTTTTTGTTTTAATACCCGTCTTACCGTTTGATTATTTTCTTCACGTCCCATTTTTCTGAATTTTTTTGTTCCATCATACCTAAGTCAAACTTTTTTGGTTTGAATCTTATACTTAAGTACATGTGAACGTTTTTCCAATTTTTTCATTGATAGCTCAAGCCTTAGCTTAAATTTGTATGTGGTAATTATTTTAACGAACATTTGTATTGCTATATTAAATCGAATTAAAATTCAAAGGCTAATTTTTCGAAATTTGTTTAAAACTCAGAAAGACATGATGATAAATATTCCAAGGCACAAAGGAAAGTCAACATCAGTTTTACTCAACTAGCTCATCAGAGCAGAACAGCTGATTTCGAAAGTTGCAACACTTTCATCATCACTGCTCATGTGTAATGTAATGTCACCACTTTTTAGGCGGCTTAGTTGAACGTGGAAATAGGAACTATTATTTTATTATGAAAAGAAATCTGAGAACTGTATCAACCTGATGTTAACACGTTTTTGTTTTAATATTTGTGTTACCGTTTGATTTTTTTCCTCACGCCCCACTTTTCTGAATTTTTTTGTTCCATCATACCCAAGTCAAACTTTTTTGGTTTGAATTTTATACTTAAGTACATGTGAACGTTTTTCCAATTTTTTTATTGGTAGCTCAAGCCATAGCTTAAAGTTGTATGTGGTCATTATTTTAACGAACATTACTTTTGCTATATTAAATCGAATTAAGATTTATAGGCTAATTGTTTGAAATTTCCTTAAATCTCAGAAAGACATGATGATAAATATTCCAAGGCACAAAGGAAAGTCAACATCAGTTTTACTCAACTAGCTCATCAGAGCAGAACAGCTGATTTCGAAAGTCGCAACACTTTCATCGTCACTGCTCATGTTTAATGTGTTTGTCACCACTTTTTAGGCAGCTTAGTTGAATGTGATAACAGTTCCTATTTACACAAATTTTATTATGAAAAGGAATCCGAGAACTGTATCAACCTGATGTTAACACGTTTTTGTTTTAATACCAGTGTTACCGTTTGATAATTTTCTTCACGTCCCATTTTTTCTGAATTTTTTTGTTCCATCATACCCAAGTCAAACTTTTTTGGTTTGAATTTTATACTTAAGTACATGTGAACGTTTTTCCAATTTTTTTATTGGTAGCTCAAGCCATAGCTTAAATTTGTATGTGGTCATTATTTGAACGAAATTTGTATTGCTATATTAAATCAAATTAAGATTCATAGGCTAATTGTTAGAAATTTGTTTAAATCTCAGAAAGACATGATGATAATTATTCAAAGGCACAAAGCACAAAGGAAAGTCAACATCAGTTTTATTCAACTAACACAGCAGAGCAGAACAGCTGTTTTCTGAATTTTTTTGTTCCAACATATCTAAGTCGCCCGTTTATGGTTTGAATTTTATACTTAAGTACATGTGAACGTTTTTCCAATTTTGTCATTGGTAGCTCAAGCCTTAGCTTAAGTTTGTATGTGGTAATTATTTTAACGAACATTTGTATTGCTATATTAAATCAAATTAAGATTCATAAGCTAATTGTTCGAAATTTGTTTAAATCTCAGAAAGACATGATGATAAATATTCCAAGGCACAAACGAAAGTCAACATCAGTTTTATTCAACTAGCTCATCAGAGCAGAACAGCTGATTTCGAAAGTCGCAACACTTTCATCATCACTGCTCATGTGTAATGTAATGTCACCACTTTTTAGGCGGCTTAGTTGAATGTGGAAATAGGAACTATTATTTTATTATGAAAAGAAATCTGAGAACTGTATCAACCTGATGTTAACACGTTTTTGTTTTAATATTTGTGTTACCGTTTGATTTTTTTCCTCACGCCCCACTTTTCTGAATTTTTTTGTTCCATCATACCCAAGTCAAACTTTTTTGGTTTGAATTTTATACTTAAGTACATGTGAACGTTTTTCCAATTTTTTTATTGGTAGCTCAAGCCATAGCTTAAAGTTGTATGTGGTCATTATTTTAACGAACATTACTTTTGCTATATTAAATCGAATTAAGATTTATAGGCTAATTGTTTGAAATTTCCTTAAATCTCAGAAAGACATGATGATAAATATTCCAAGGCACAAAGGAAAGTCAACATCAGTTTTACTCAACTAGCTCATCAGAGCAGAACAGCTGATTTCGAAAGTCGCAACACTTTCATCGTCACTGCTCATGTTTAATGTGTTTGTCACCACTTTTTAGGCAGCTTAGTTGAATGTGATAACAGTTCCTATTTACACAAATTTTATTATGAAAAGGAATCCGAGAACTGTATCAACCTGATGTTAACACGTTTTTGTTTTAATACCATTGTTACCGTTTGATTATTTTCTTCACGTCCCATTTTTTCTGAATTTTTTTGTTCCATCATACCCAAGTCAAACTTTTTTGGTTTGAATTTTATACTTAAGTACATGTGAACGTTTTTCCAATTTTTTTATTGGTAGCTCAAGCCATAGCTTAAATTTGTATGTGGTCATTATTTTAACGAAATTTGTATTGCTATATTAAATCAAATTAAGATTCATAGGCTAATTGTTCGAAATTTGTTTAAATCTCAGAAAGACATGATGATAATTATTCAAAGGCACAAAGCACAAAGGAAAGTCAACATCAGTTTTATTCAACTAACACAGCAGAGCAGAACAGCTGTTTTCTGAATTTTTTTGTTCCAACATATCTAAGTCGCCCGTTTATGGTTTGAATTTTATACTTAAGTACATGTGAGCGTTTTTCCAATTTTGTCATTGGTAGCTCAAGCCTTAGCTTAAGTTTGTATGTGGTAATTATTTTAACGAACATTTGTATTGCTATATTAAATCAAATTAAGATTCATAGGCTAATTGTTCGAAATTTGTTTAAATCTCAGAAAGACATAATGATAATTATTCCAAGGCACAAACGAAAGTCAACATCAGTTTTATTCAACTAACACAGCAGAGCAGAACAGCTGTTTTCGAAAGTCGCAACACTTTCATCATCAGCGCTTATGTGTAATGTGTTTGTCACCACTTTTTAGGCGGCTTAGTTGAATGTGATCACAGTTCCTATTTGCACAACTTTTATTATGAAAATTAAACCAAGAACTGTATCAACCTGATGTTAACACGTTTTTATTTTAATACTTGTGTTACCGTTTGATTATTTTCTTCACGTCCCATTTTTCTGAATTTTTTTGTTCCATCATATCTAAGTCAAACTTTTTTGGTTTGAATTTTATACTTAAGTATATGTGAACGTTTTTCCAATTTTTTAATTGGTAGCTTAAGCCTTAGCTTAAATTTGTATGTGGTAATTATTTTAACGAACATATGTATTGCTATATTAAATCGAATTAAAATTCATAAGCTAATTTTTCGAAATTTGTTTAAATGTCAGAAAGACATGATGTGAAATATTCCAAGGCACAAAGGAAAGGCAACATCAGTTTTATTTAACTCACACAGCAGAGCAGAACAGCTGTTTTCGAAAGTCGCAACATTTTCATCATCAGTGCTCATGTATAATATGTTTATCACCACTTTTTAGGCGGCCGAATTGAATGTGATAACAGTTCCTATTTACACAAATTTTATTATGAAAAGAAATCCGAGAACTGTATCAACCTGATGCTAACACGTTTTTCTTTTAATACATGTGTTACCGTTTGATTATTTTCTTCACGTCTCATTTTTCCATCATGCCTAAGTCAAACTTTTTTGGTTTGAATTTTATACTTAAGTACATGTGAACGTTTTTCCCATTTTTTCTTTGCTGGCTCTAGCCTTAGCTTAAACTTGTATGTGGTAATTATTTGAACGAACATTTGTGTTGCTATATTAAATCAAATTAAGATTCATAGGCTAATTGTTCGAAATTTGTTTAAATCTCAGAAAGACATAATGATAATTATTCCAAGGCACAAACGAAAGTCAACATCAGTTTTATTCAACTAACACAGCAGAGCAGAACAGCTGTTTTCGAAAGTCGCAACACTTTCATCATCAGCGCTTATGTGTAATGTGTTTGTCACCACTTTTTAGGCGGCTTAGCTGAATGTGATCACAGTTCCTATTTGCACAACTTTTATTATGAAAATTAAACCAAGAACTGTATCAACCTGATGTTAACACGTTTTTATTTTAATACTTGTGTTACCGTTTGATTATTTTCTTCACGTCTCATTTTTCCATCATGCCTAAGTCAAACATTTTTGGTTTGAATTTTATACTTAAGTACATGTGAACGTTTTTCCAATTTTTTCATTTGTAGCTCAAGCCTTAGCTTATGTTTGTATGTGGTAATTATTTTAACGAACATTTGTGCTATATTAAAACGAATTAAGATTCATAGCCTAATTGTTCGAAATCGGCTTAAATCTCAGAAAGACATGATGATAAATATTCCAAGGCACAAAGGAAAGGCAACATCAGTTTTATTCAACTCACACAGCAGAGCAGAACAGCTGTTTTCGAAAGTCGCAACATTTTCATCATCAGTGCTCATGTGTAATATGCTTGTCACCACTTTTTAGGCGGCCTAATTGAATGTGATAACAGTTCCTATTTACACAAATTTTATTATGAAAAGAAATCCGAGAACTGTATCAACCTGATGCTAACACGTTTTTCTTTTAATACATGTGTTACCGTTTGATTATTTTCTTCACGTCCCATTTTTCTCAATTTTTTTGTTCCATCATACCTAAGTCAAACTTTTTTGGTTTGAATTTTATACTTAAGTATATGTGAACGTTTTTCCAATTTTTTAATTGGTAGCTTAAGCCATAGCTTAAATTTGTATGTGGTAATTATTTTAACGAACATATGTATTGCTATATTAAATCGAATTAAAATTCATAAGCTAATTTTTCGAAATTTGTTTAAATGTCAGAAAGACATGATGTGAAATATTGCAAGGCACAAAGGAAAGTCAATATCAGTTTTATTCAACTAACACAGCAGAGCAGAACAGCTGTTTACGAAAGTCGCAACACTTTCATCATCAGTGCTAATGTGTAATGTGTTTGTCACCACTTTTTAGGCGGCTTAGTTGAATGTGATAACAGTTCTTATTTGCACAACTTTTATTATGAAAAGAAATCCGAGAACTGTATCAACCTGATGCTAACACGTTTTTGTTTTAATACCCGTGTTACCGTTTGATTATTTTCTTCACGTCTCATTTTTCCATCATGCCTTTTTTGGTTTGAATTTTATACTTAAGTACATGTGAACGTTTTTCCAATTTTTTCATTGATAGCTTAAGCCTTAGCTTAAATTTGTATGAGGTAAATATTTTAACGAACATTTGTATTGCTATATTAAATCGAATTAAAATTCAAAGGCTAATTTTTCGAAATTTGTTTAAAACTCAGAAAGACATGATGATAAATATTCCAAGGCACAAAGGAAAGTCAACATCAGTTTTACTCAACCAACACAGCAAAGCAGAACAGCTGTTATCGAAACTCGCAACACTTTCATCATCAATGCTCATGTGTAATGTGTTTGTCACCACTTTTTAGGCAGCTTAGTTTAATGTGATAACAGTTAATATTTACACAAATTTTTATTATGAAAAGGAATCCGAGAGCTGTATCAACCTGACGTTAACACGTTTTTGTTTTAATACCCGTCTTACCGTTTGATTATTTTCTTCACGTCCCATTTTTCTGAATTTTTTTGTTCCATCATACCTAAGTCAAACTTTTTTGGTTTGAATCTTATACTTAAGTACATGTGAACGTTTTTCCAATTTTTTCATTGATAGCTCAAGCCTTAGCTTAAATTTGTATGTGGTAATTATTTTAACGAACATTTGTATTGCTATATTAAATCGAATTAAAATTCAAAGGCTAATTTTTCGAAATTTGTTTAAAACTCAGAAAGACATGATGATAAATATTCCAAGGCACAAAGGAAAGTCAACATCAGTTTTACTCAACTAGCTCATCAGAGCAGAACAGCTGATTTCGAAAGTCGCAACACTTTCATCATCACTGCTCATGTGTAATGTAATGTCACCACTTTTTAGGCGGCTTAGTTGAATGTGGAAATAGGAACTATTATTTTATTATGAAAAGAAATCTGAGAACTGTATCAACCTGATGTTAACACGTTTTTGTTTTAATATTTGTGTTACCGTTTGATTTTTTTCCTCACGCACCACTTTTCTGAATTTTTTTGTTCCATCATACCCAAGTCAAACTTTTTTGGTTTGAATTTTATACTTAAGTACATGTGAACGTTTTTCCAATTTTTTTATTGGTAGCTCAAGCCATAGCTTAAAGTTGTATGTGGTCATTATTTTAACGAACATTACTTTTGCTATATTAAATCGAATTAAGATTTATAGGCTAATTGTTTGAAATTTCCTTAAATCTCAGAAAGACATGATGATAAATATTCCAAGGCACAAAGGAAAGTCAACATCAGTTTTACTCAACTAGCTCATCAGAGCAGAACAGCTGATTTCGAAAGTCGCAACACTTTCATCGTCACTGCTCATGTTTAATGTGTTTGTCACCACTTTTTAGGCAGCTTAGTTGAATGTGATAACAGTTCCTATTTACACAAATTTTATTATGAAAAGGAATCCGAGAACTGTATCAACCTGATGTTAACACGTTTTTGTTTTAATACCAGTGTTACCGTTTGATTATTTTCTTCACGTCCCATTTTTTCTGAATGTTTTTGTTCCATCATACCCAAGTCAAACTTTTTTGGTTTGAATTTTATACTTAAGTACATGTGAACGTTTTTCCAATTTTTTTATTGGTAGCTCAAGCCATAGCTTAAATTTGTATGTGGTCATTATTTTAACGAAATTTGTATTGCTATATTAAATCAAATTAAGATTCATAGGCTAATTGTTCGAAATTTGTTTAAATCTCAGAAAGACATGATGATAATTATTCAAAGGCACAAAGCACAAAGGAAAGTCAACATCAGTTTTATTCAACTAACACAGCAGAGCAGAACAGCTGTTTTCTGAATTTTTTTGTTCCAACATATCTAAGTCGCCCGTTTATGGTTTGAATTTTATACTTAAGTACATGTGAACGTTTTTCCAATTTTGTCATTGGTAGCTCAAGCCTTAGCTTAAGTTTGTATGTGGTAATTATTTTAACGAACATTTGTATTGCTATATTAAATCAAATTAAGATTCATAGGCTAATTGTTCGAAATTTGTTTAAATCTCAGAAAGACATAATGATAATTATTCCAAGGCACAAACGAAAGTCAACATCAGTTTTATTCAACTAACACAGCAGAGCAGAACAGCTGTTTTCGAAAGTCGCAACACTTTCATCATCAGCGCTTATGTGTAATGTGTTTGTTACCACTTTTTAGGCGGCTTAGTTGAATGTGATCACAGTTCCTATTTGCACAACTTTTATTATGAAAATGAAACCAAGAACTGTATCAACCTGATGTTAACACGTTTTTATTTTAATACTTGTGTTACCGTTTGATTATTTTCATCACGTCTCATTTTTCCATCATGCCTAAGTCAAACTTTTTTGGTTTGAATTTTATACTTAAGTACATGTGAACGTTTTTCCAATTTTTTCATTTGTAGCTCAAGCCTTAGCTTAATTTTGTATGTGGTAATAATTTTAGTGAACGTTTGTATTGCTATATTAAATCGAATTAAGATTCATAGCCTAATTGTTCGAAATTTCCTTAAATCTCAGAAAGACATGATGATAAATATTCCAAGGCACAAAGGAAAGTCAACATCAGTTTTATTCAACAAGCTCATCAGAGCAGAACAGCTGATTTCGAAAGTCGCAACACTTTCATCATCACTGCTCATGTTTAAAGTGTTTGTCACCACTTTTTAGGCAGCTTAGTTGAATGTGATAACAGTTCCTATTTACACAAATTTTATTATGAAAAGGAATCCGAGAACTGTATCAACCTGATGCTAACACGTTTTTGTTTTAATACCCGTGT
Source organism: Linnaemya vulpina (assembly GCA_963675445.1). NCBI lineage: Eukaryota > Metazoa > Arthropoda > Insecta > Diptera > Tachinidae > Linnaemya > Linnaemya vulpina. Next base: position 39,903,976 of record OY776276.1, read on the forward strand.
TACCATTTGATTATTTTCTTCACGTCCCATTTTTTCTGAATTTTTTTGTTCCATCATACCTAAGTCAAACTTTTTGGTTTGAGTTTTATACTTAAGTACATGTGAACGTTTTTCCAATTTTTTTATTGGTATCTCAAGCCATAGCTTAAATTTATATGTGGTCATTATTTTAACGAACATTTGTATTGCTATATTAAATCAAATTAATATTCATAGGCTAATTGTTCGAAATTTGTTTAAATCTCAGAAAGACATGATGATAATTATTCAAAGGCACAAAGCACAAAGAAAGTCAACATCAGTTTTATTCAACTAACACAGCAGAGCAGAACAGCTGTTTTCTGAATTTTTTCGTTCCAACATATCTAAGTCGCCCGTTTATGGTTTGAATTTTATACTTAAGTACATGTGAACGTTTTTCCAATTTTGTCATTGGTAGCTCAAGCCTTAGCTTAAGTTTGTATGTGGTAATTATTTTAACGAACATTTGTATTGCTATATTAAATCAAATTAAGATTCATAGGCTAATTGTTCGAAATTTGTTTAAATCTCAGAAAGACATAATGATAATTATTCCAAGGCACAAACGAAAGTCAACATCAGTTTTATTCAACTAACACAGCAGAGCAGAACAGCTGTTTTCGAAAGTCGCAACACTTTCATCATCAGCGCTTATGTGTAATGTGTTTGTTACCACTTTTTAGGCGGCTTAGTTGAATGTGATCGCAGTTCCTATTTGCACAACTTTTATTATGAAAATGAAACCAAGACCTGTATCAACCTGATGTTAACACGTTTTTATTTTAATACTTGTGTTACCGTTTGATTATTTTCATCACGTCTCATTTTTCCATCATGCCTAAGTCAAACTTTTTTGGTTTGAATTTTATACTTAAGTACATGTAAACGTTTTTCCAATTTTTTCATTTGTAGCTCAAGCCTTAGCTTAATTTTGTATGTGGTAATAATTTTAGTGAACGTTTGTATTGCTATATTAAATCGAATTAAGATTCATAGCCTAATTGTTCGAAATTTCCTTCAATCTCAGAAAGACATGATGATAAATATTCCAAGGCACAAAGGAAAGTCAACATCAGTTTTATTCAACAAGCTCATCAGAGCAGAACAGCTGATTTCGAAAGTCGCAACACTTTCATCATCACTGCTCATGTTTAATGTGTTTGTCACCACTTTTTAGGCAGCTTAGTTGAATGTGATAACAGTTCCTATTTACACAAATTTTATTATGAAAAGGAATCCGAGAACTGTATCAACCTGATGCTAACACGTTTTTGTTTTAATACCCGTGTTACCGTTTGATTATTTTCTTCACGTCCCATTTTTTCTGAATTTTTTTGTTCCATCATACCTAAGTCAAACTTTATTGGTTTGAATTTTATACTTAAGTATGTGTGAACGTTTTTCCAATTTTTTTATTGGTATCTCAAGCCATAGCTTAAATTTATATGTGGTCATTATTTTAACGAACATTTGTATTGCTATATTAAATCAAATTAATATTCATAGGCTAATTGTTCGAAATTTGTTTAAATCTCAGAAAGACATGATTATAAATATACTAAGGCACAGAGGAAAGTTAACATCAGTTTTATTCAACTAACACAGCAAAGCAGAACAGCTGTTTTCGAAAGTCGCAACACTTTCATTATCAGTGCTCATGCGTAATGTGTTTGTCACCACTTTTAAGCGGCTTAGTTGATTGTGATAACAGTTCCTATTTACACAACTTTTATTATGAAAAGGAATCCGAGAACTGTATCAACCTGATGTTAACACGTTTTTATTTTAATACTTGTGTTACCGTTTGATTATTTTCTTCACGTCTCATTTTTCCATCATGACTAAGTCAAACTTCTTTGGTTTGAATTTTATACTTAAGTACATGTGAACGTTTTTCCAATTTTTTCATTTGTAGCTCAAGCCTTAGCTTAAGTTTGTATGTTGTAATTATTTTAACGAACATTTGTATTGCTATATTAAATCGAATTAAGATTCATAGCCTAATTGTTCGAAATTGGTGTAAATCTCAGAAAGACATGATGATAAATATTCCAAGGCACAAAGGAAAGGCAACATCAGTTTTATTCAACTCACACAGCAGGGCAGAACAGCTGTTTTCGAAAGTCGCAACATTTTCATCATCAGTGCTCATGGGTAATATGTTTGTCACCACTTTTTAGGCGGCCTAGTTAAATGTGATAACAGTTCCTATTTGCACAACTTTTATTATGAAAAGGAATCCGAGAACTGTATCAACCTGTTGTTAACACGTTTTTGTTTTAATACCCGTGTTACCGTTTGATTATTTTCTTCACGTGCCATTTTTCTGAATTTTTTTGTTCCATCATACCTAACTCAAACTTTTTTTGTTTGAATTTTATACTTAAGTACATGTGAACCTTTTTCCAATTTTTTCATTGGTAGCTCAAGCCTTTGCTTAAATTTGTATGTGGTAATTATTTTAACGAACTTTTGTATTGCTATATTAAATCGAATTCAGATTCATAGGCTAATTTTTCGAAATTTGCTTAAATCTCAGAAAGACATGATGATAAATATACTAAGGCACAGAGGAAAGTCAACATCAGTTTTATTCAACTAACACAGCAAAGCAGAACAGCTGTTTTCGAAAGTCGCAACACTTTCATTATCAGTGCTCATGCGTAATGTGTTTGTCACCACTTTTAAGCGGCTTAGTTGATTGTGATAACAGTTCCTATTTACACAAATTTTATTATGAAAAGGAATCCGAGAACTGTATCAACCTGATGTTAACACGTTTTTATTTTTTTATTTTAATACTTGTGTTACCGTTTGATTATTTTCTTCACGTCTCATTTTTCCATCATGACTAAGTCAAACTTCTTTGGTTTGAATTTTATACTTAAGTACATGTGAACGTTTTTCCAATTTTTTCATTTGTAGCTCAAGCCTTAGCTTAAGTTTGTATGTGGTAATTATTTTAACGAACATTTGTATTGCTATATTAAATCGAATTAAGATTCATAGCCTAATTGTTCGAAATTGGTTTAAATCTCAGAAAGACATGATGATAAATATTCCAAGGCACAAAGGAAAGGCAACATCAGTTTTATTCAACTCACACAGCAGGGCAGAACAGCTGTTTTCGAAAGTCGCAACATTTTCATCATCAGTGCTCATGTGTAATATGTTTGTCACCACTTTTTAGGCGGCCTAGTTGAATGTGATAACAGTTCCTATTTGCACAACTTTTATTATGAAAAGGAATCCGAGAACTGTATCAACCTGATGTTAACACGTTTTTGTTTTAATACCCGTGTTACCGTTTGATTATTTTCTTCACGTCCCATTTTTTTTTGAATTTTTTTGTCCCATCATGCCTAAGTCAAACTTTTTTGGTTTGAATTTTATACTTAAGTACATGTGAACGTTTTCCAAATTTTTTTATCGGGAGCTAGAGCCATAGCTTAAAGGGTTATGTGGTCATTATTTTAACGAACATATGTATTGCTATATTAAATCGAATTAAGATTCATAGGCTAATTGTTCGAAATTTCCCTAAATCTCAGAAAGACATGATGATAAATATTCCAAGGCACAAAGGAAAGTCAACATCAGTTTTATTCAACTAGCTCATCAGAGCAGAACAGCTGTTTTCTGAATTTTTTTGTTCCAACATATTTAAGTCGCCCGTTTATGGTTTGAATTTTATACTTAAGTACATGTGAACGTTTTTCCAATTTTTTCATTGGTAGCTCAAGCCTTAGCTTAAGTTTGTATGTGGTAATTATTTTAACGAACATTTGTATTGCTATATTAAATCAAATTAAGATTCATAGGCTAATTGTTCGAAATTTGTTTAAATCTCAGAAAGACATAATGATAATTATTCCAAGGCACAAACGAAACAAGTTGAATAAAACATCAGTTTTATTCAACTAACACAGCAGAGCTGAAAATGTTAAAGCCTTTGATGTCATGTACCTTCTGTGATGATAATAATTATGATGTTTTCCATTTGGTGTCGGTGGCACTATCCACACCGATTGCAAACAATCACCCAAAATGCCTGTTCCAAACTGGTGATGATATTTAAATTTGCTACGGTAGAGCAAATATCTCAATGTTAGCTGGCCTATCTTTTTTCTCATAAGCCTCAAACTAGCACTTGTCGCTTCGGTAGAACAACTATGTATTTATTTTATGCAACTTCTTTTGGTATAAAGCTGCTTTGGAAAAAACCGCAATTTGAATTTGTTGTTTCGGTAGAACAACTGTTGTTTGTAGACAAATTCCTCTGGTACAAATCTGCCTTGAAACTAACCTCAGTTTAAGCTTGTTGTTGCGGTAGAAAAACTATGGTTTGAGGTTATGTTAAACGATGATATACTTGTCTGGTATTTTTCCTATTCTAGGCCTTCCTAGAATTTTCTCGAAGGACCAAAATGTGGGCTCGTCTTATAGCCCAAGTAGAATTTTATCCTTTTATAAGAAAAAGGCGGTAATAAGTTCAATATAACTTATACTATTTATTTCAGACTCTTGCTGGTATGAGATCAAATTAAGAACTCCGTTCAAATATAAAAAATTCATTTATGGTTAATCACAATAGTGTTGAAAAGAGAAATAATATAAGCAAATAGGGATTCTTAATACACAGAAAGAAAATATTTTAAATGGAAAATTATTACAAGAAAAGAAATAAGATTAAAACAAAAGAATAAATAATAATAAACGGTTGAAGTCCGTTCAACATAAGTAATATATAAATAAATATTTTTTTAATTAAACCTGATTTGTTTTTTATTTAATTTATGACTTATTTGGGTTAAGTATGAATATAAAAAAATTGTGAAGTTGGAGAACTTGGATTAAAAAGTATTTTAGGGTATATAAGGAAGCAATGTTAATATATTTTTTCATATCATCTCTAATCTTTATACAGTGTGTATAGTATGTCGCTTACTAAACGTAAAATGAAATTTATAATTTTTTATTTACTCATTATATTAAAAGATGTACATGGTATTTCACTACAAATACCTATAATCGGTACTCCACTTATAGAAGAGAACACAACAGGTTTAGAATTTAGTTTTGCACTAATGAAATGCTAAAAGAAAGTAAAGTTTTAGAAACAAGAGATAGTAATTATCAAATGAATGATGATATTGATATAAAATCAATAACTACTACTACTGCTATATCAACATCGTTATTTGAAGAAGATGAAAAGTGGTGGAAAACTATGAGGAAGAGGATTTAAATGATGGAGCTCAGAATAATACTACTGATTCAACCAAGAAAATCAATGAAACCGCTTCATTATCAACCCAAAAATTGTTTACAGTAGATGACGTTATAGTGGCATTTCGTAAGGAATTAATTGGAAAGGAATCAAATATTGGTGGTATACTGGACTCTAATGAGTCATTTTACCGACATTTTAATCTTAAATATGATAATGTTGATGTTGCTATTCGTAGTACGTACGAGAAACGTTATCTGAAAATAAGGTGTTATGAATATCGTGAAGTTAATGACGAACGTATATTAAGTAATGGTGAAATCGAAAGACTCCGAATACCTGATTTTTCACATAAATTAAATAACATAAACATAATTGATGTTAAAAATTAAACTCAAACGTATAAAATGGTTATCGAATAATGTTTTCATACTAGTGTACCATCAACCGTTAAAGGAAAAACAATATGAATTCATTCGCTTCAGAATTTGTGATAATTGTTATTAATTTCAACATTGTAATCCATAGTAATCAAAATCCTTATAATCAGTAACAACATGTTAAGTTAGATTGTGAAAGTAGCAAATATTTAGACTTTCAAATTAAACATCAAAATGATTCTGTGAATGTAAGAGTACATTTATCACTTCAATTGAAAATTGAAAACAACAACTACAAAATCTTATAATCAGATGTATAATGATGTAGGCTATAAACACTTTATGAGAGATGAAGCAACCGAAGCATTTAGGATGGTTTTGATTGAAAAGGAAAATAATATTGGTGGTATTATTGAAAGTTCTGGGGTATACTCTCAAGACTTCAACTTAAAATATGAAGATTTGGAAATAAGACTGCGATGTAGATATTATATTAACTATAAAAGGGCAGGAGAGCCGTTCGGAAGTAGTAGACCCCCCAGGAAATATAGACAATCTAAGGATAATAATAGATACTCAAGTGGTATGTAGAGCAGTGAGGAGCTTTTCGCCCTATAAAGCAGCAGGGCCTAATGGCATTTTCCCGGCTCCTCTTCAGAAAAGTATGGATCCGAAGAAGTTTCGGCCATTATCGGAATACATGGTCTTGGGAAGGCCTCTTCACCCAATGAACCGGTCAAAACAGGGAAGGAAAGCGTCGGCTGAGAGGTCTGAGCACGACTCCATATGAACTGCTCTAGTTCAAAAACATACAAACACTGCTGCATATCCTTTTACTATTTTAGCATTTCTTAGATAAGAAACTTTTATGTTAAAAGGACCAGCGAAGGCGGCTCCCGTGTAAGTGAAGGGTAAGGAAAAATTTACGGGCTCGGGTGGGTGTGCAGCCATAATTTGTTGCTGGCAGCGATGTTTATAAACAGTGCATACCTTGCATTCTCGTATCCATTTGCGAATAAGATTTTTTAGTCGAGTAATATAGAATCCTTGTCGAATCGCTCGTAACATAATGTTGTGTTCAGAGTGCAGTAAAATCTGATGAGTAAAATTTACAAGAAGCTTCGCAACACAAGACCTTTCAGGGATTATGATCGGGTGCCTTTCCTCATACCTCAAACCTGCATTAGATAACCTGCCACCGACTCTTAAAAGATTGTCCTTATCGATAAAAGGGTTCAAATTGAGTATTCTGCTTCTGTGGTTAATTGGTTTACCTTGCTTTAAACATTCATACTCGCGGTAGAAATATGTCTTTTGAGCTAGCGAAAAGAGCCTAATTTTCATAGAAATTACTTCTTGCACAGTGATGAATTTTTCTGTAGAAACGTTCTCTTCATAAGACGATTTATGAAGCGCATTCTGTAACAAATACCTCGCAAAGCTCTTGAAAATGATGAAAATTCTTCAATTACATCTTGACAATTTATGTCAAGGTGAAAATGTGTTGATGTTTTTATTTCGATATCCGTGGGGTCGAAGGTTCTTGGTGTAGGCCAAAGGGACGTTGATAGCTGAAGCCACGGTGGCCCATTCCACCATAGCTTGTCCTCGGCTAGTTCCTGAGCGCTACAGCCGCGCGTGCCCAGATCAGCAGGATTCTTTTTAGTTTTTACATGTTTCCAGAGGTTTACACTCACAGTGCTAATGATCTGAGAAACTCGGTGTGCAACAAAGGTTTTTAATGTGTGAGGGGGTTTCTGTAGCCACCCTAATACAATTGACGAGTCTGTCCACAGATATAATTCGTAAGGTGATTGGTAATTCACAATAATATTTCGGATGAGTTTCGTTACTAACAGAGCTCCGCACAGTTCAAGCTTAGGTACGGCAGTACGCTTAATTGGAGCCACTTTCGTCTTCGCAACCAGTAGATAGCTTTTTATTTCGTTGTCTTCACTTTTGGTTCCAATGTACACAGCACCACAATATGCCTTCTCTGAGGCGTCACAAAATCCGTGTATTTGAATGCAATGATTTGGGGTATAGTTCACCCATCTAGGGATTTCTATTTGGGAAATAGATGGCAAGTTCTTTAAAAAAGAGTTCCATTCTCTAAGTAAGTTGGCTGATATCGCTTCATCCCAGCCAGACTTTTCAATCCAAAGTTTTTCAATAGGGGTTTAGCCACTATATAAATTAAATCGCACTAAATAAATTAAACCATGTGCATACCCAATTACTTCCTTTCCTAAAAATGTTAAAGCCTTTGATGTCATGTACCTTCTGTGATGATAATAATTATTATGTTTTCCATTTGGTGTCGGTGGCACTATCCACACCGATTGCAAACAATCACCCAAAATGCCTGTTCCAAACTAGTGATGATATTTAAATTTGCTACGGTAGAGCAAATATCTCAATGTTAGCTGGCCTATCTCTTTTCTCATAAGCCTCAAACTAGCACTTGTCGCTTCGGTAGAACAACTATGTATTTATTTTATGCAACTTCTTTTGGTATAAAGCTGCTTTGGAAAAAACCGCAATTTGAATTTGTTGTTTCGGTAGAACAACTGTTGTTTGTAGACAAATTCCTCTGGTACAAATCTGCCTTGAAACGAACCTCAGTTTAAGCTTGTTGTTGCGGTAGAAAAACTATGGTTTGAGGTTATGTTAAACGATGATATACTTGTCTGGTATTTTTCCTATTCTAGGCCTTCCTAGAATTTTCTCGAAGGACCAAAATGTGGGCTCGTCTTATAGCCCAAGTAGAATTTTATCCTTTTATAAGAAAAAGGCGGTAATAAGTTCAATATAACTTATACTATTTATTTCAGACTCTTGCTGGTATGAGATCAAATTAAGAACTCCGTTCAAATATAAAAAATTCATTTATGGTTAATCACAATAGTGTTGAAAAGAGAAATAATATAAGCAAATAGGGATTCTTAATACACAGAAAGAAAATATTTTAAATGGAAAATTATTACAAGAAAAGAAATAAAATTAAAACAAAAGAATAAATAATAATAAACGGTTGAAGTCCGTTCAACATAAGTAATATATAAATAAATATTTTTTTAATTAAACCTGATTTGTTTTTTATTTAATTTATGACTTATTTGGGTTAAGTATGAATATAAAAAAATTGTGAAGTTGGAGAACTTGGATTAAAAAGTATTTTAGGGTATATAAGGAAGCAATATTAATATATTTTTTCATATCATCTCTAATCTTTATACAGTGTGTATAGTATGTCGCTTACTAAACGTAAAATGAAATTTATAATTTTTTATTTACTCATTATATTAAAAGATGTACATGGTATTTCACTACAAATACCTATAATCGGTACTCCACTTATAGAAGAGAACACAACAGGTTTAGAATTTAGTTTTGCACTAATGAAATGCTAAAAGAAAGTAAAGTTTTAGAAACAAGAGATAGTAATTATCAAATGAATGATGATATTGATATAAAATCAATAACTACTACTACTGCTATATCAACATCGTTATTTGAAGAAGATGAAAAGTGGTGGAAAACTATGAGGAAGAGGATTTAAATGATGGAGCTCAGAATAATACTACTGATTCAACCAAGAAAATCAATGAAACCGCTTCATTATCAACCCAAAAATTGTTTACAGTAGATGACGTTATAGTGGCATTTCGTAAGGAATTAATTGGAAAGGAATCAAATATTGGTGGTATACTGGACTCTAATGAGTCATTTTACCGACATTTTAATCTTAAATATGATAATGTTGATGTTGCTATTCGTAGTACGTACGAGAAACGTTATCTGAAAATAAGGTGTTATGAATATCGTGAAGTTAATGACGAACGTATATTAAGTAATGGCGAAATCGAAAGACTCCGAATACCTGATTTTTCACATAAATTATATAACATAAACATAATTGATGTTAAAAATTAAACTCAAACGTATAAAATGGTTATCGAATAATGTTTTCATACTAGTGTACCATCAACAGTTAAAGGAAAAACAATATGAATTCATTCGCTTCAGAATTTTTGATAATTGTTATTAATTTCAATATTGTAATCCATAGTAATCAAAATCCTTATAATCAGTAACAACATGTTAAGTTAGATTGTGAAAGTAGCAAATATTTAGACTTTCAAATTAAACATCAAAATGATTCTGTGAATGTAAGAGTACATTTATCACTTCAATTGAAAATTGAAAACAACAACTACAAAATCTTATGATCAGATGTATAATGATGTAAGCTATAAACACTTTACGAGAGATGAAGCAATCGAAGCATTTAGGATGGTTTTGATTGAAAAGGAAAATAATATTGGTGGTATTATTGAAAGTTCTGGGGTATACTCTCAAGACTTCAACTTAAAATGTGAAGATTTGGAAATAAGACTGCGATGTAGATATTATAGTAACTATAATAGGGCAGGAGAGCCGTTCGGAAGTAGTAGACCCCCCCCCCCCCCCAGGATATATAGACAATCTAAGGATAATAATAGATACTCAAGTGGTATGTAGAGCAGTGAGGATCTTTTCGCCCTATAAAGCAGCAGGGCCTGATGGCATTTTCCCGGCTCCTCTTCAGAAGAGTATGGATCTAATAGAGGAGAGGTTGGCTAATATATTCACAATCTATCTTACTAATCCATATACTCCCCTGGCATGGAGAAAGGCTAAAGTAGTCTTCATTCCAAAACCAGGCAAGCAGAGATATGCAGATCCGAAGGCTTACAGACCGATTAGACTAATTTCTTTCTTACTGAAAACGTTGGAACGAATTGTGGACACAATGTTGAAGGAAAGATTAGCGCTTAGTGTACTGAAATTTAAGCAACACGCCTACGTTAGGGGCAGGTCTGTCGATACAGCCCTACAGGAAGTTGTGAATCATATAGGGTGAACCTTCGAACTGGGTATGTACACCATGGCTGCATTTATCGATATAGAGGGGGCTTTCAACAATATATCGACCACGAGCATTATTGACTCGCTGAGTAACTTTGACTTGGACCAGAGATTGACTGCATGGATCAGTCATAAATTAGGAACAGGAAGATAAGTTGCAAGGTTAACGATACAAAGATAGGAGGGAATGTATGTTGCGGAACGCCATAGGGGGAAATATTATCTCCCTTACTGTGGGTGGTGATCATAAATACCCTACTGAAAACATTGTCCCTGGAAGGATTTTCTTGTATCACCGGTTTTTCGAAATAGAACAATACAAATTAACAAAAAGGTCAAATATCTAGGAGTAACACTCGATTGGAGGTTATCCTGGAAGGACCACATAGAAAGTAGGGTAGTCAGGACCCAAAGAGACTGGACCTATTGTAGAATGGGAATCGGCTCCAAATGGGGAATGAGCCCAAAGATGATACACTGGCTTTATACAAGTGTGGTAAGACTAATTATGACGTACGCCTCGTTAGTATGGTGGACGTCGTTGGAAAAGAAGGTTAATATCAAACATCTTGAAAGAATACAAAGACATTGCTGTATCGGCATCTGTGGCGCAATAAAAACCAAATAAGCACATCAACTAAGGCAATGGAAAATATTCTACCAATACTTTTTATTGACATACAGGTTAAATACGAAGCAGCTCTGGTTGCAAGAAGATTGATGGTGATGGGAGAGTGGCTGACGAGAGAACACGTAACCAAACACCAGAGTATAACACACGTCTTGCCCAGGGACAATGCTCGCACCGTTACATGCGACAGAATTCCTATTACAATCACACTGCACCACCATAATATCGGAAGATATGGGATGGGAGGATGCAAGTACAACGAACCCCATGACGAACCTCTACACAGACGGGTCAAAAATCGGTGCCCAATCAGGTGGAGGTTTCTATGACATGGGTCGTAACTTTCGCAAATACTTCCGCCTACCGGATCATAACACAGTATTTCAAAGTGAGATCGTGGCTATTGCGGAAGGGATAAAATGGCTAAAGAAAATCGATAACAGAGTGATCGAGGCCCTAAGGAATCATGAGGTTGTATATCGGTGTGTACTACAATGCAAGGATGACATTAGCTCATACACGCACTGTGGAAGCATAGAGATAATATGGATTCCAGGACATCAGGGAATACCTGGAAATACTGAGGCAGATAGGCTAGCAAAGATGGAAGCATTAATGACAAACATCACACTAGATAATCCAAGGCCATTTCAGGTTTTTAAACACGAACTTAAGCAATGGGCCATAGATTTGCATACAAGGGATTGGCAGCACTCTACCATAGGAAGGGTGATTAGAATTCTATGGGGGGACCCAGATGGTAATAGGAGATCCTAACATTGAGTAGGCCAGCACTACGGAGACTGGTTCATTTAATAACAGGACACACAGAGTTAAGGACTCACCTGACACAAATGGGTATCGTTGACGATATAATATGCAGGGCCTGTCATGAAGAAGACGAAACACTGGAGAACTACTTGTGCTTCTGTCCAGCTTTTAGCCAAGTCAAAAGACTAATATATAATCAGGAGATTATACAGAAGACGGATTTTCTTAGAGCTTCTAATTGGAGGGACTTAAGAAGATACATTAAATGTATGTGATCAAAGTCTAAGGTTTGTTGAGGGTGGAGGTTCCATAGAATGGTAACTCCTATTTTAGAGCGCACAACAGGCCTATGGGGCCTAAGTGTAATCCTTGAGCGAATTAGGATGACTTATGCCCCTCTTGTCAACCTAACCTAACCTAACCTAACTATGCCTATCGCAAACTCAATATTTATTGTTTTGAATATAGCGATGAAATGGGTAACGATATATTTCCATATGAAAGCGATTATCAAGAGAAATCATATCGTATAGCTAGTCGCGGTATAAATGATATAAATACAAGAACAATTAACGTGAAAGATTATTCACGAACATTACATATTAGTATTCAGTAATTAACATTATGCAACTAAGAGAAATATATAATTTCTTAAAAAATTTCTCCAACGAGCACAAACAAGAACTTGTTAACATTCAATCATATTTGAAGCATACGAACAACATGAAAATAAATATAAATAAATTTGGTGAATATTATGAGGATTGTGTTTGGTCTAAAAAAACTACTATATGTGGACCTGATACCTGTCGCTGTGCGAATTATAAAAGGGAAAACTTTGAGTTGCAAGAAGAAGCAAGAAAAATAATAAATTTATATAGTTTATCTAAATGTAAAAATTTTATCTTTTATAAAGTTTAATAATACATACTACACATATTTTTATTTGCTTAAGACTTGGTTGTTAAATAAAATTTTTAATATATATGTGTATATACATATATATATTTTTACTAAAATTTAAATATCCTTATTACATTGTCAAGGGTAAATATTTCAATTACACTCGTTTATTTCATTGTCAAGGGTAAATGTACTCATGGAAGCATTATAAAAAATTGATACACATGCTTAATGCCCTTTAAAACAATGTGTTCTTATCAATTAAAAAATGTGTTTGAATTTCACAACTACAGGTAATGCATATGTGTTCTTCTCAGTTAAAGTTTAAAACTTAGTGTAAATTTATAATTTGTATTTCTCTTTAGTATATATTTTGAATTAAAATTATACAAATGTATATTATATATTTTTAATAAAATTTTAATGTGTATTTAGTTGCCAAAGGTAAATATTTTAATTACACTCATGTATTCAGCATTTCGGTATCAAACTATTTAGAAAACCATGCACCAGAATCAATATTGTTTTATTTATCTGTAAAATTTATGTACATTCATATATACATATGTATTTATGCATACCCGTTTCGATTTTTGTGTTTAGATGTTTGTATATGTATAAATATATGTATGTATATGTTTTCCCCACAAAACGGCTGCTCATGCTATCAGTGTTGCCATATTGATTATATTTAACCAAAATTTGTGATTTTTTCTTCATATATATTTTGCATATATTTTTTTTGTTGCGGCAACGCTGCCAAGTTATGTTGTAGTGGAGCACTTTATAGAATACTTTTTTATTTTGGGAGGTTGGCTGGTTGGTGAATACATATATGGATGTATGTTTGTATTATATTGTTTTTTATATATACATATACAAACATCCAAAAACAAATATCCAAAAGTGTATGCAGAAATACATATTTATATCTGTATGTACATACATTTTTACAGACAAATTAGACCATATTAATCCGGACGCAGTGTTTTCTATATAGTTTGATATCGAAATGCTGGAAACATGAATGTAATGAAAATATTTACCTTTGACAACGAAATAAACAGATTTAAATATTAGTAAGAAATGTAATATACATTTGCCTAATTTTAATTCAAAATACATATATAAAAATGAAAAATACAAATTATAAATCTATACTAAATTTTAAACTTTAACTGATAAGCACAGGTTATACAGATGGGACACGGAAATCCGGCCAGATGGTATTTTCATGAATGGCATCCCTAATGGCAATACCTTTTTAACCCCTCATTTGGTAAGATATTGCTTTTCATAATTCTGTCTCTCTTCAATTCACCGGTTAAACGTCAAAAATGTATGGGTTAAAAAATATTTTTGCAAGCAAAAGGCCTTTACTTTTATTAAAATTAAGAAATTTGCGCCTTTTTCTAAACTTTATTGAATTTATTGTGTTTTAAAATAGTAAAGTGATAAATATTGCTATTCTGTGATAAAGATAAGTGTGTTTTATTGAATATAATGCTAGCTCTTGAAGTTGCATTTTTCTTCAAATATAACCAGTGCTGAAAAAATTTTAGAAATATTGTAAGTAATAATTATGGTAAAATTTATGAAGAAAAATGAAACAAAACCCATATTTCAGGAGCCAAAAATGTATTATGGGTTGCCGAGCTGTTCAGAAACTTCATAGGTTCCCGAAGAACCCGAAAAGGTAAGTGTATGATGGATATAAACATCTTCCGGAAAATTTTGAGTAGCAGACAGTGCTTGGAATTCATTCAGGACAAGCAGTATTTGCACTCATAATTTGCATTTTATAAGTGTTTATATGTACATATGTCTGATTCGAAATTATTAAAATCAACCCAACAGTATTTCCGAGTGCACAATAACAATGGTATGATCGCCAGATAAATGAATATGGACAGTCTCAAGTAAATCAATGGGGCTTTGCATCAGTGTTTCAAAACGCAGTCAAATCCTCCAATACTGGCTAAAAAATACATAGCATTGGCAGAAGTTCGTGAAAGCAGTGTTCTCCCAAAGAGTAGATGGAAGTAAATGAATATAGTATGGGAAAAAAGTAGTAGTGGAATATATTTAATGAGATCAGGTAATGTTTTTGTTTTGATTTTAATTCTTCGCCTTTATTAAAACAATTTCTTTTTATTCTCTTTACTTTGTGAGCAAACAAGGCAGCTACCGGCGGTGGTACAAGACCGCATCGTTTTCGTTCTGGCCCAGTAGTTTCAGATGCAATTTGTAACTATGAGAAAAGTAATGAATTGTTGATTCACAAATTGCTCTTCCAACATTTGGTTTGTGAAATTGCTCAAGATTTTGAAACTGAAATGCGTTTTCACAGCACTGCTGAGATGGCTCTTCAGGAAGACAGTGAAGCTTATATTTTTGGTCTCTTCCTAAATACAAATCTCTGCACCATCTGTGCTGATACTATTACGTCAAATGATATACTTTTGGCCAGACGGATTTGTGGCGAAGAAACTTGAATTAAATGGATGATGACAATAATTACCACTACTACCATCCTACAAAATGTATAAACCACCGGTCCTTTTCAGGACCACAAATTAAAAAAAAGAGATTATTTTTATTCTTACAAATATTATATATAAATAAGAAAATTTTTTTAAGTGTTTGCTCAAATATTTGCTTGGATTGCATGTATCTTATTTTGCAATAACTTTTTCACAGATTTGTATAGAATTTTTCGATAAAAAGTCCATTTAAAATAAATTTAACATTTTAAATAAATAATTCTAATATTACTTTATTATTATTTTTTAAGGAAGGAATTACGAGGATTATAATTTCTCATTTTCCACACCACACACGATGTTAATGCAATGATAAAAATTCATGAAATTATGTTTGCAGATGCAAATTATCACAAAAACACATAACTTTTTTAATAACACGAAATATTTTATCCCCAAAATAAAATTTTATCAAAACAAAATTGTATTTCCAATTTGTTTGTTTACCTTTTTAATGTGTGTTCATCTCCTCACGCACATTGATTTCTGAAAACCACCTATAGCTTTACTTTTCACAACAAGCGGTTATCGAAAACTGATGCGGACAAAAATGAACTGTCATTTTTGAGAATTCTGCTTAGTTTGTGCTGATAAGAACACATACGCGTTAACTGTAGTTGTGAAATTCAAACACATATTTTTTAACTAATAAGAACACATTGTTTTTAAAGGGCATTAAATATATTCTTATTAGTTGTTTTGTTTTAACGCATAAAAGAAATTACATACCGGATGTGTTTTTAAAACGTGTTGTCAGTTTTTAATTCTAAATATTAAAATATATAAATTCATACATTAGATGTGATTTGTACCCTAGATTTTAATTCAATATCATTAATATGTTATCAGATATTTTATATCTACTCCTCTAGATATCTTTTCATCTATAATTTTTGGTATAAATAGCGGTGTAGATAATGAAATTCATCAATTTTATTACAAAATATGTTAAATAAATATCTATTCTTTCATCTATTCTTCAAAAATAAAACAAATACAAAATACAAAATCCAGAATACTTTAGAAATACTTAATGGATTGGGAGAAAAAAAATATCAAAAAACAATTTTATCTCTAAGAGATTTTCCTTTTAATGAATCAATGATAATAGTAAGATGTGTTAAAAAGCTAACACTATATGGAGTAAGAGTTGTGATGGAGTTGGAAAATCAAATTATATTTTTACCTGAGGCATATTACTATATATCAGATAAAACGATCAACGATATTTCGCTGGGATAATATTATATAATATTGTAATATTATAAGCTTGTTTTTGAAATGAAGCAAAAAATTAAACAAAATCGTAATAAAATAATATAAAAGATATATAATATTTATTAAAGTATTAGTTGTATTATAACAATGAATCAAAAGAGGTTTATAGTAATAGCTGTGCAAGGATTTTCCAGTCATAATAAATTATTTGGAAAAGAAATTAGCGTATCTGTGGTTGATTCAAAAATCAAGACGTTTCTCATCCAACCTCTTTTTAAATATTCAGAACTATCATGTAAGGAAAAGATTACAAATAAATGGTTATATAATAATTTTCATGGAATCTGCTGGAATGATGGAAACTCTATATTAGATGAATTTAGAAAGTATATAACAACAACACTTAAAGATGAAGGAAATATCAATATTTACGTTAAAGGAGTTGAAAATGCTAAATGGCTAAAACAGCTGATAGCGAAAGAAGAAATATGTATATTTAATTTAGATGAATATAATTGTCCAAATATAAGAACTTTATATAAAAATAATGAAAATATAAATATTTGTAATTATCATCATAGAAACAATTCATATCAAATGTGCGCTGAAGAAATTGTAATTTTATTGAGAAATTTTACTAATTTGAATATGAATAAAGACATTTCAAAGTTGTATACAATTTTTTTATTTGAGATAAATAAGCTCAAAATATCGCGCACTTTGTAACTAGAATCAAAACGCTAAAAAATTCGTAACCACATATCCGATTCTCACGCAATTAGTGTTTACCACCAACAATTTTGATAAAGCACACATTTCTAATTTTGACTCAATATTTATGGACCGGACATAATAAATTATAGAAATTGTTTTAATTTGAAAGTATAAAAATTGATAAGCGTTATGGTAAAAAAAAGTCGAGTTGAAATTTCTAATTGGCACACACGATTCGTAAGTTCAAACTTCTAATTTACATACACAATTCATATAATCAGTTGTTTGTTAATTTTTTTAGTTGTGGTAAAAAAAAATAAGTTTAAATTTCTAATTCACCCACTATTTATATAATCAGCTGTTTTGAATTTTTTTAGTTGTGCTAAAAATACAAGTTAAAATTAGAAGCACGCACAATTCATATAATCAGTTGTTTTTTAATTTTTTTTGGTTTAAGACTATTTACCTTCTCAACCTAAAAACCTTTGCTGTGATTATCTAAAAATAATATTCCCAATATAAACCACATTTCCTCGCATGGCAATTACTTTAACGAACATTTTATATTGCTATGTTAAATTGAATTAATATTCATAGGCTAATTGTTCGAAATTAATTTAAAATCTCAGAGACATGATGATAAATATTCCAAGGCACAAAGGAAAGTCAACATCAGCTTTATTCAACTTACACAGCAGAGCAGAGCAGCTGTTTTCGAAAGTCGCAACACTTTCATCATCAGTGCTCACGTGAGTAGTAGGATAATGTATGTGCGAGACCAATTAAAATTCTCAAATTTCAGCAATTAAATTTAAAATTTTGAAATTTTAATTGCCAAATTTATGTTAATTGGTTTTTTTTAGTAAATTGATACTTTAATGTGTGTGTGTATTTTTTCCCACGGTTAAATAGGGGGTTCACATTGTTGTTGTTTTTTTTTATAATGTTGGGGTAGGCGTGGGAATTTGTGTCTGTCCATATGTGACCTGGAGAATACATGTCCGTCGGTATGTGAGCGTGGGAATTTGTGTCTGTCCATATGTGACCTTGAGAATACATGTCCGCCGGTATGTGAGCGTGGGAATTTGTGTCTGTCCATATGTGAGCCTAGAAATTCTGTCTGTCTATGTGTGCTATAGCCTAATAGAAAAAAAGAAATTTTTAGGAACATTAGAACATTTTTTTAGAAATTACACTATTTAAAAAGTGTTGTAGTTATATATGGATGACCTTAATGTTTGTGGTTCGTTTCTTCTTGCTGAAGTGAGATTTCTTCTTCTATTTTTTGTTTGTTTTTAATTTTGGTGTGTGTTTACTTAGGACATTTTGTTCAGCAATTCAGTTATTTCTTTTTTGTTTGCAATGCTTGAGTCTGGGGGAATAATTCGATTATTCTGATCTTGAAGACGTTGTGAAGAAAAAATTTACTATTCCATAAATATTGAAATTGATATTTTGTTTATTTTATACATGACGATCATCGATGGATTTTATTTGGGGATCTGGATTGTGGTGCGATTTCTGTATTTTGTAGAATATGAATATTTATGCTATGTTTAAGTGTGTGTGTTTTTTGTGCTCTGAGTGGCGGTTGGAATGTCTGCCTGTCAGTTAGGCTGTGTGTTTGTGTGACGATTGGTGAGTCTGTATGACAGTCCGCTTTCTTGCTTTCCTGGATTTTGCGCAAGTGCGTCACTATGAAATGTGATAAGATGTATATTCATGCGTACATAAATATCTACAAATTATTTCATTTACGCATATACATACAAACAAATAATAATCGTTTATTCTATGTGCCCAAATATTCCTTTGACCATTTGAATGAATGAATGAACCATTGTGTACGTTTGTTTGTGTGTTCTCTGAAAAAAAAATATGTATGTAGGTTTTTATTTGAAATAAAAAGACATTTATTTTATTTTTTATAAGCATTTATTTAAAAGTTTGTTAACATTTTCATTTTTAAGTAAAATTGCATTCCTTAAGGCAAAACCAAACTAGTCGTGATAGCTACAATAGAGATATATTGAATGCTTAGTTTCCATTTGTTTAAAATTAATGCAGCCAATGTCTTCAATGTTATAAACTGTTTGATGAATAATTTTTTCCAGCCATTTTTTCTTCTCTTCCCCCTTAACATACATTTGTGAATTTCTTATATTGGATTTTAAAAACTTGCAAACGCTTTGAAATGAGACTGATCCATCATTCCAGTTAATATGATGATAGTTTTTTGTTAACCAAACTGCTTCTCTCTGTTTTTTGGCTGATAAACATGCGAAATCAAAAGGAGGTTTTATATTGAAATTGAGGTATTCGTTGTTGCTGAAAACAACAGCTAGTTCTTTTGCGATGAAGTCATTTGAATTATTTTTGAAACCTTGCAAGTCTACAAAACCAATATCACCATCCATGTTATTTAATTTATAAGAGCTTCCGGACTTGACCTTTTATTGGTATGTATTCTATTACGCGGTCATGAATAAGAACGCAGTAAGCTGATGTTTTTGCTGGAATATTTGTTGCTGTTTCAAATTCAATTTTTATGTCGATTGGTCCGGTATTGAGCGTTTCGTTTTGGTGACTGACATCAACTACAATAATTGGAGCGTTATTTTTAAACTCTTGACCTGTTAGAAAAGGTTGAGGTTGTTTCATGTAGTAGCTTTGTTGGAATCTTAGATACATATCATATAGAATCGCATAGCGCTCATTTTTGAATTTTATATTAAGATCGTCATATGGGTAAGACTTAAGTATAAAACTCAAACAAAAAAAGTTTGACTTAGGTATGATGGAACAAAAAATTCAGACAAATGGGTCGTGAAGAAAATAATGAAACGGTAACACGGGTATTAAAACAAAAACGTGTTAACATCAGGTTTATACAGTTCTCGGATTTCTTTTCATAATAAAATTTGTGTAAATACGGAACTGTTATCACATTCAACTAAGCCGCCTAAAAAGTGGTGATAAACACATTACACATGAGCACTGATAATGAAAGTGTTGCGACTTTCGAAAACAACTGTTCTGCTCTGCTGTGTTAGTTGAATAAAACTAATGTTGACTTTCCTTTGTACCTTGGAATATTTATCATCATGTCTTTCTGAGATTTAAAGAAATTTCTGACAATTAGCCTATGAATCTTATTTCGATTTAATATAGCAATACAAATGTTCGTTTAAATATTAACCACATACAAATTTAAGCTAAGGCTTGAGCTACCAATGAAAAAATTGGAAAAACGTTCACATGCACTTAAGTATAAAATTCAAACCAAAAAATTTGACTTAGATATGATGGAACAAAAAATTCAGACAAATGGGTCGTGAAGAAAATAATCAAACGGTAACACGGGTATTAAAACAAAGACGTGTTAACATCAGGCTGATACAGTTCTCAGATTCCTTTTCATAATGAAAGTTGTGCAAATAGGAACTGTTCTCACATTCAACTAAGCCGCCTAAAAAGTGGTGACAAACACATTACACATGAGCACTGACATTGAAAGTGTTGCGACTTTCGAATACAGCTGTTCTGCTCTGCTGTGTTAGTTGAATAAAACTCATGTTGGCTTTCCTTTGTGCCTTGGAATATTTATCATTATGTCTTTCTGAGATCTAAGCAAAATTTCGAACAATTAGCCTATGAATCTTCATTCGATTTAATATAGTAATACAAATGTTCGTTAAAATAGTTACCAAATACAAATTTAAGCAAAGACTTAAGCTACCAATAAAAAAAAATTGGAAAAACGTTCACATGTACTTAAGTATAAAATTCAAACCAAAATAGTTTGACTTAGGTATGATGGAACAAAAAAATCCAGAAAAATGTGACGTGAAGAGAATAATCAAACGGTAACACATGTATTAAAACAAAAACGTGTTAATATCAGGTTGATACAGTTCTCAGATTCCTTTTCATAATAAAAGTTGTGCAAATAGGAACTGTTATCACATTCAACTAAGCCGCCTAAAAAGTGGTGACAAACACATTACACATGAGCACGGATGATGAAAGTGTAGCGACTTTCGAAAACAGCTGTTCTGCTCTGCTGTGCTAGTTGAATAAAACTGATGTTGACTTTCCTTTGTGCCTTGGATTATTTATCATCATGTCTTTCCGAGATTTAAAGAAATTTCGGGCAATTAGCCTATGAATCTTAATAAGATTTAATATAGCAATACAAATGTTCGTTTAAATATTTACCACATGCAAATTTAAGCTAAGGCTTGAGCTACCAATGAAAAAAGTGGAAAAACGTTCACATGTACTTAAGTATAAAATTCAAACCAAAAAAGTTTGACTTAAGCATGATGGAACAAAAAAATTCAGAAAAATTAGACGTGAAGAATATAATCAGACGGTAACACGGATATTAAAACAAAAACGAGTAGTAGGGAACTGTATGTGCTTCGACCATTAAAAATATTAAATTTCAGCAATTAAATTTTTCAATTTTATTGCCAAAATTCTCAAATTTCACAAAATTCTCAAATTTCATTTTGTGTGTTCGTGTGTGTATTTTTTCCCACGGTTTAGTAGGGGCGTTCACATTGTTGTTTTTTTTTTATATAAAATGTTGGGGTAGGCGTGGGAATTTGTGTCTGTCCATATGTGACCTTGAGAATACATGTCCGTCGGTATGTGAGCGTGGGAATTTGTGTCTGTCCATATGTGACCTTAAGAATACATGTCCGTCGGTATGTGAGCGTGGGAATTTCTGTCTGTCCATTTATACTGTGTACGCCTGGTAAATAAAAAAATTTAGAAGCATTTTTAGGAATAACACTATTTAAAAAGTGTAGTAGTTATATATGGATTCCCTTAATGTTTGTGGTTCGTTCCTTCTTGCTGGAGTGAGATTTTTTCTTTTATTTTTTTGCTTATTAAAATTTGGTGTGTTTACTTAAGATTTGTCGTCCAGCAATTCAGTGTTTTTTTTTTTACTTTTTTGCTTGCAATGCTTGAGTCTGGAGGAATAATTTGATTATTCTGATCTTGAAGACGTCGTGAAAAAAAAAATTACTATTGCATAAATATTGAAACTGATGTTTTGTTTATTTTATACATGACGATCATCGATGGATTTTCTTTGGGGATCTGGATGGTGGTGCGATTTCTGTATTTTGTAGAATATGAATATTTATGCTATGTTTAAGTGTGTGTGTTTTTTGTGTTCTGAGTGGTGGTTGGAATGTCTGGCTGTCAGACAGTCTGTGTGTGTGACGATTGGTGAGTCTGTATGACAGTCCGCTTTCTTGCTTTCCTGGTCAGTATAAAATGTGATAAAGTGTACATATTCATGCGTACATAAATATCTACAAATTTATTTCAGTTACGCATATACATACAAACAAATAATAAGCGTTTATTGCCCAAATATTCCCTTGACCATTTGAATGAATGAATGAACGATTGTGTATGTTTGTTTGTGTGTTCTCTGAAAAAAATAAATATGTATGTAGGTTTTTTGTTTGAAATAAAAAGACATTTATTTTAATTTTTATAAGCATTTATTTAAAAGTTTGTTAACACTTTCATTTTTAAGTAAAATTGCATTCCTTAAGGCACAAACACCATAGTCGTGATAGCTACAATAGAGATATATGGAATGCTTAGTTTCAATTTGTTTGAAATTAATGCAGCCAATGTCTTCAATGTTATAAACTGTTTGATGAATAATTTTTTCCAGCCATTTTTTCTTCTCTCCCCCCTTAACATATATTTGTGAATTTCTTAGATTCGATTTTAAAAACTTGCAAACGCTTTGAAATGAGACTGATCCATCATTCCAGTTAATATGATGATAGTGTTTTGTTAACCAAACTGCTTCTCTCGGTTTTTTGGCTGATAAACATGCGAAATCAAAAGGAGGTTTTATGATGAAATTGAACCATTCGTTGTTGCTGAAAACTACAGCTAGTTCTTTTGCGATGAAGTCATTTGAATTAGTTTTGAAACCTTGCAAGTCTACAAAAACAATATCACCATCCATGTTATTTAATTTATAAGAGCTTCCGGACTTGACCTTTTATTGGTATGTATTCTATTACGCGGTCATGAATAAGAACGCAGTAAGCTGATGTTTTTGCTGGAATATTTTTTGCTGTTTCAAATTCAATTTTTATGTCGATTGGTCCGGTATTGAGCGTTTCGTTTTGGTGACTGACATCAACTACAATAACTGGAGCGTTATTTTTAAACTCTTGACCTGTTACAAGAGGTTGGGGTTGTTTCATGTAGTAGCTTTGTTGGAATCTTAGATATATATCATATAGAATCGCATAGCGCTCATTTTTGAATTTTATATTAAGATCGTCATATGGGTAAGAGGTTGAGTTTAAATGTACTTTTAAGTTAGTAAGATCACAATGAACAAAATTGTTTTCTTGGTGAAAGGCAATCAAGACAAAACGAGGGCGTTCTTTATTAGCGGCCAGTTTAACATTCCATATGTGATTGGTTCCCGTATTAAGGTGTGGATTCATATGACAATCCCAACTACGGAATGCCATTGGTATAGCAGCACCATTATTAAGTATTTTGATCATATTCAATTTACTATGATCAGATAATTGAACATGTGGAATTCTCCATGATATTAGTGAAATTGTAAGCTTTGCTTTCTCGGTGGAAACATTCGAGTGTACAAGATCTTCATCGTTCTTATTACGCAAGAGTATCAATTCATGTTTACCATTTAATAAAACTTTATTGTAGTCTTCAGCGAATCCTAAAAGAAGTTTGAGTGGTACATAGAAATTAAAATTTCCATTTTGAAGATCTATTTTATCAAGTTTATTCCATCCGGCATTTTGCAACACAACGCTTTCCGTAGGTGATAAAGAAACCAAATTTTTTATAGTACTGGTGGCTCCCAAATATCTTGTATGATCAATTTCAATACCATTCAGTTCATAGCGGATTTCATCAAAGAGATATGCAACAAAATAATTTTTCAACTGAAAGTTGGGTGTAGATTTCGATGTTTTTTCGTCTACAACAAGTCCTTCCACATATATATAGCTTTCACTGGGTAACACATATAGATCTTGGTTTTGTATTGAAATTCTTATTTCATCGT
The DNA here is from genome assembly GCA_963675445.1 of Linnaemya vulpina. NCBI lineage: Eukaryota > Metazoa > Arthropoda > Insecta > Diptera > Tachinidae > Linnaemya > Linnaemya vulpina. The sequence continues at coordinate 39,928,394 of OY776276.1, forward strand.
TGTTGTTAAAAGACTGAAGGTATGGTATGTATGTGTGATAATCCTTTTTGATAATATTTTCGTCAGATATTGGTTTATCTAAAACGTCTATTATTGAACTCATTTTGTTTTCAATTTAAAGTTCAGTGACTTGAGAAAACTCTTGTTTGCTGCTGTAAGCGATTTTTGACGAACAGATCTTTTCAATTGTTGCTTAGATTGTAACGTTTGAGAATTAGATGTTGCTGTAGTATTCTTCGATATACTCGTGTTGTATATTATCATTATTTAGTTGTCCTTAAATGTATTCGTATTGTAATTTCCTCACCTCTGAAATTAATTAAGTCGCCGTTTTGATCAACCACGCGAAGAGCTAGTGAACTTATCTCTCTGGAGTTTACTGGCAAATAAATAAGATTTTTGGGAATCTCAACTATTTTATATCCAGCCGGTACATTAATCGGAAATTCATGTAGTGTATGAGCTTTAGAATTATTCATATAAGTATTAACCACAGCTTTCAATCCTCAAGAGATTCACCTTAAAGATATTCACTGGAAGATCAGAGTAATGTTCTTTGGTTGGCGTTAATATTCTGCTATTGAAACCTTAAAGTTTACCTATTGTATTTTCTTTATTAAAATATATGGGTTCTTAAGAGCTGCTGACTTTGACTTGCATTGTATTGTTATTAGCTTCAATCAAAATTTTGTTTTCTGGTCTATATCGTTTGTATTGTTCTTCTATATAGTCAACTATATCATTTAATTCATAAGATCCGATCGGTATTTCAATTACAAGTTCACCGATATAAAATATATTGTTGTAGACATCCACATTCGGGATACTGTTGTATGAATGAAAATCAGTTAAAGCACATTCATAGGTTCCGTTTAAATCAATAGGAGGAAAATAATTAGCAGATAGCTCTGATGAATTGGAGCTCAGAGTCAATGTTATTGACATTGTGACTGTTTGATTGTAAATAAATGAGGTTAAACACACAGTATGATTTATAGGAAGCAGTGTCGTATTTATTGTTTATTTACTTATTTTAAACTAAATTAAATATTGATGCCATTGTTGTTGTTTATTCATTGTATTCTTCCATTTACAATATCTCATCTTTGCTTATCCAAGAATTGTGCTCATTACCAAAGTCCAGCCACTTAACAAACACCTTCTGTCCTTTAGTTTTGAGAACCTTTTCAACTAGGTATATATTTGGATATCTGGTTTCTGAAAGTTCTTCTTCATAGAATCCACCTTTAATAGGATTCCCGCGATAGTCTTCTAATGTATATGTTGTAGGATATGTGTTTTGTACTCTTTTAATTGTAAAGATTTCTGTTGTCCAATTCGGAGTATAACCTTTTTCAAAAATGTTTTTATATTTCCTTATGCGTACATGATCTCCTGCATTAAATTTTGACATTTTATACACCTTTAAATGACTGTATACTGTTTTCAAAAGCTGTTTTTCATTTGTTGAATTTACTTTAATCGTTGACATTTTAATGGTGCGATGAATTTCAGTATCAATCCAATTATATGAACCATTTAAGCTAAATTCCTTCCACATCATTCCTTTTAATGTTCTATTGAATCGTTCTACTATTGAGACTTTCATAGTGCTATATGTTGAGTAGTGATTAATATTGTATTTATTCATCAAATGATTGAAATGTTTATTGAAAAATTCTTTACCATCGTCTGTTTGCAAGTTTTTCGGTATTCGTCCCAATTTGAAAATATTCTTAAAGGTACTGCCCAAGCAAATTTTGAGAATGTATCAATTACAGTTAGCGAAAATCGATAATTTCTATTGTCTAAGGAATAATTTCCCATTTCAACTAAATCAGCTTGCCAAAGATCATCTATTCCTTTCATCACAACTCTACGACGTACAAAAATTTTTCGAGCCTGCTTATGCAATTCATTTACAATATTTCTTTTCAAAGACATCTCATTTTTCGAGTCGCTGTTTTAAGTGTGTTGTGATCTACTTGGTGCACTTTCAGCTTTGATACGAACATGTAATTTTCTATTCTATAAATTTTTTCTCGTAACTCTTCAATTTCCATATCAAAAAGTGATTTATTATCATCAATTTTCTTATTGATATCCTGCAAATGAGCATTACGATTTTCTAACTGGAAAGCTACTTCTTGTTGCTGTTTTTTGAGTTCAGTTTGCAGAAACATTTTTGTATTGGACATCAATGTTTTTGTTCGTATCCATACAGAAGCCCAACAACTTAGGCGCATTTTTGGTTGAAATTACTTCAGTTCTATCGTTAATATAATGCCCAAATTTATCAACGGACATGTTTTATAAAAAAATCTATTTATGTGTATAGTTCATACAATTATATTAGCTTCACAAAGTTCTTCAATAATTGAGACAATTTCGTTGATGTGATTAGTATGGCCTGCAGACCCCCCTTCCTAAATAATTAGTTTTTGTTACATCTGATGAGCTTTTATGATTTTCTTCTTTGAAAAGTTGTCCAATAATATGTTTGTACTTATGGGCTTTGCTCCCTTTGATTTGACCATCAGACTTATAGTCTCTCCTGTGAGCATTGGTAGTAAGTATTATTTTTTTATAGATTTCAAACTCGAATTTGTCATAGTCTTTTGGTGTTTTATGAAACATTAAAGAAAACAGTCCTAGCGTGAGAGCCCATATTTGTCCACCAACCTGTATCTTATCTTGATTTAACTCGATGGTGCTATTACCAAATCTCCATTGATTATTATTGTCTCCATGTGGACCATAGTTAGTATCTAGTTCGTTTTTCGATTGTAATAGTGATAAGTCAGGATAACTTTCTTCATTATTCGAATTTGGTGAGTAAAAGTCATATTCATCATAATTACTGCTACTTTTACTATTCGATTGTTTAAACATTGATTCTTCAATTAGTTTCTTGGGCGTACTCGTTTCCAAATTTATTGTTGAACTCTGAGGATGAAAACTTTCATTGTCATCAATTCCAGTTTCCTTATCACTCGGTTCTTTTTTAACCGGTCTACCAACGTATTTAGAGCTATTGATAAATTCTTTTAAAGGTTCTGTGATAGGCTTGAATGTATCTCTTAATTGTTCATGTGTATTTATTTCACCAGTTCTTATACTTCGAAGCTTTTTCTTCAAGATATTTCTTGTAGTCACCAAGTCTTTAAAAATGTGGTCATTCATTTTAGTTATCAAGTCAGTTCAATAGGAAGCAGATCAGTTTATTAGATCAGGTTAACAGATCAGGTATCAGATCAGCTCATCAGGTATCAGATCAGCTTATCAGTTACCAGATCAGCTTATCACGTCAGCTTATCAGATATTAGAACAGCTTATCAGGTCAGTTTAAAAGGTATCAGATCAGTTTATCAGGTATAAGATCAGCTTATCAGGTCAGTTTAACAGGTATCAGATCAGTTTATCAGGTATCAGCTTATCTGATCAGTTACAATAATCACATGTATAAGGTTTAGGGTCAGATTAAATACTGAAGGGTGCATTAGATGAACAGCAAACTATATTATGATGAAGTAATCAAATGACTTTCTCTAACGACCATTGTTTAGTTCATTATCTTTACTTATCATCAAAAATCCGTATTTTTCCTTCCAACCTTCTCTACAAATTTGTTGAAACATTTCAAAGTTCATATCGCTGGCAACGTGATCATCATATACATGTTTCATATTTGTCGAATCTTGTTTAAACATAATAATTACATTAGCATTATTTCTAATCAAATGTTTTGGAATCCGCGTGTAAGTTTGACACAAGTAAAATGAATCTACGTTCTTATGACGACCCATACAAAAATAAGCACGTATATTGTTTTGTTTTTCACATGCAACATCATCAAAAATCATAATTTAATTGCTTTTTGCTTCACTAGGAGGAACAACGTACTCGTTATCTGCGAATGTGTAGTATCCAATTCCTTTAATTGGTGAAATTAATATCTTTAGGTATTTATATTTAGGTTGATATAAAGATTTTGAGTACAAGTAAATATTTTCAAACTTGAGACCATTAGGACTTTCCAGCAAACTAATCATTATGTTAGTTTTTCCATAATTTGAAGGACCAACTATTAATGCTCGAATAGAACTTGGTAACACCGAACCATGTCTTATGTTTTTACTGTCATTTGAACAAATATCAGCATTACGAACTAAAATATTTTTATGTTGTTTTACGAAGCGCATTTTAATAACTACTTGTGAAATATGCAAACAATATCTTTTATTGTAGATTAAAGTAATATGGTTGTACTTTATAACAAAAGTATTAGTCTCAAGCACACTATCGTTGGAGAAGGTTTACTAAAAAAAGCAATAAATTATCTGCCTTTTGAATTACATCTTCCTGGATATCAGTACTGTGGACCTGGCACAAGATTACAAAAGCATTTAGATAGAGGAGATAAAGGAATTAACTTATTGGATGCTGCTTGCAAAAATCACGATATTGCTTATTCGAAAAATAAAGACTTAAACAGCAGACATCAAGCTGACAAAATTCTTGAAAATAAAGCTTGGGAAAGAGTTCTTTCAAAAGATAGTGATCTTGCAGAAAAAACATTTGCATATATAGTAACCAACGCAATGAAAGCAAAAACTAAACTTGGTATGGGTGTTGAAGCAAAGAAAAGGAATACAGTGAAAAGAGCACCACCACGATTTCGTAAAGGACAAAAAACTGTTTCATAAAACAATTAAATCAGCAACAAAGATAATGAAGAAGGAAAAACCACAGGATATTAATTCAGCCATTAAGATTGCTCGTAAAGCTATCAGTAAGTCTCTTAAGGGGAAAAAAGCTCGTGTTGTAATACCACGCATTGTACATGTCCCAAAAATTGGTGGTTTTTTGCCCATAATACCGATTCTAACTGCTCTAGGTGCACTTCGTAGACTAGCAACTGGAGGTGCCGCTATAGCTAAAGCTGTAAATGCAACAAAGAATGCAAAAAAGCAACTTGAGGAAGCCACTAGACACAACACATCAATGGAGTCAATTGCGGTGGGAGATGGACTATACCTCAAACCATATAAAAACGGTTATGGACTTGTTTGTAAAGATCAATCAAAAAACTTTTAGACATGCTACCCAACAGATCATTACCAGAATTTGATCTGAGAAAATTTTCAAAATATATTCCACACTTCGGAGGACTTTTTATGTTGGATTCGCTACCAAAACGACCAAAGGCTGTAGAGTGTGGAATAATCAATTTGGATTTATCAACAGGCCCAGGTACTCATTGGGTAGCATACTATAAAAACAAGAATGAAAAACAATATTTCGACAGCTTTGGAAATTTGCAACCTCCTCTAGAATTAATCAAATATTTAGGTAGAAATATTGAATACAACTACAATCAATATCAAAACTTTAATTTCGTTATGAGATAACCAAACATATTAAATAAAACACAATCATATATATTTAAAAACATTTTATTATTACTATTTTTTTCTTGTTAATTACAAAATATATGCACATAACATTTTTTTTACTGCCAAACGGAGTACTGGGAGTTTGGTATCAAACACTCATTCATCTCACTATCCAGAATAAGGTTTCGCTCTCCTTTTCTTTTCAGTCGATAGTTATCACTTGAAAGATCATCTAATTCGACATCTGTTAAAATATTATATCAGTTTATTGTAATAGGTTTTCACTCTATTTATTTCAATCGCTATCATACTTTCAGAAAATCTTGACAAACTATAAAAATTAGGTTTAGATATCCAATCTTGAGCTCCTAAATGATTACAGTTTGTCCTAGTTCAGTTCGTAACTATTCGTACATCTTTTCTCTTTTCCACATTCTCCATAGTTTTACCATATACTACATTATTTAGTAACTTGAATAAATTTTTCTCAAATGCGTTCTTTGCAGTTGCTCTATGTTTGGTGTTTAAGTCTATATAACTTTTCAACCAGGTTGATTGTTTATAAGTGAGAATCCGATGTACTTTTTTTAGAACTAGACCATACTTCAAACATTGTTCGAGAACTCTATAGTGTATGACGTATGTTTGTTTTGTGGAAAAATCTGCAATTAATTTAGTGTGCTTTGTTTGCTGAATTTTTTTGTTTTCCGGACAGAAAGGAAGGTCATTGTGAGAATCATGCAAATGAGAAGGATAGTCTAAAGTAACTTCATAGATATATCCATCACTTGAACTATCATCTATGGTTTTAGGATCCAGATTTAGCTCTTCAGCTGATAGTCATCTGAATCCGCCATAAGGTAGACATAGCCGAACCGTAGAGGTTATTTGCGTCTAAATACACAATAAATTCTGAGGGCTTCTCTCTATCGAAATCAGGTAAATATTTGTTGTTAGCCTTTGAATATCGGTTACTGCATTGTACAAGTCCACCACGTATTCCTTTCTTGAAGAAATTGTACATATCTATGTTGCAAGGTTTTGCAGCTGAAAGCGTTCCAAACTTCATTCGCATGCTCATAGTCTTCAGTCGAACACTCCTTATTATTGAGGTGATTGAAGAAATCTTCCCTTGCTGGAAGCTGACCTAACTTCAATTTTTCAAAAGAATTTAGGAAATCATAAGGAAAAACGCCTTTCCTTCTCACAAGATCAAACTCTTTGTTTGTTTTAAATTGTGTTTTAATGATGTGAAAGTCTTGCTCTGAAAGATTATTAGCTAAAGATTCTAAGCTTTCAGGCATAAAACGAATTGTGTCCAAAAATCTAAGTTCAAGGTTGTAGTTGTCGATCATTTTTCAAAATCTAGATAGTGATATGTACAATTCTTTATTGAGCGGAAGGACTTTTATATTGTCAGATTTTTTACCCAGCTCTTTAACAAAAAGATGTGAGTCATAAGATGAATAATTGTGGAAATAGATTGGTATAAATTTTGGAATTTGAAATTTTAAATTGCATAAGTATATTATGAGCAGCTCCTCTAAATTTGCCACTTATGTGGCAGTGATCTCTCACTCTATCATTGCCTAGATACTTATGACAAATGTGACAATTTCGAAATTTAAAATTTTCGAAAGGAGATAAATCATCCATTCGGTTCTTGTTTTTCAAATAATCATTGTAAATATTTTCGCAATCGCTAATTATACAATCTACAAACTTTTCGCCTGCATCTTCCCCCGTATATATTTTAAACTTATTTAACTTATCATTATGCTTACATTTAATATAATAACTAAAAGCACAAGGAATGTGCTTTTTTTTTATTTATATTTATTCAAATGCGCTTATATACTGTTTTAAGTACCTAACATTAAAAAATTTATATTTTTTAAAACACAAGGAGTTTTGAAGCATTCACGACTTAATGGTTTTAGATACAAAAATGTAATGACTTTAGTCCTAACAAATTCGAAATTTAAAATTTTCGAAAGGAGATAAATCATCCATTCGGTTCTTGTTTTTCAAATAATCATTGTAAATATTTTCGCAATCGCTAATTATACAATCTACAAACTTTTCGCCTGCATCTTCCCCCGTATATATTTTAAACTTATTTAACTTATCATTATGCTTACATTTAATATAATAACTAAAAGCACAAGGAATGTGCTTTTTTTTATTTATATTTATTCAAATGCGCTTATATACTGTTTTAAGTACCTAACATTAAAAAATTTATATTTTTTAAAACACAAGGAGTTTTGAAGCATTCACGACTTAATGGTTTTAGATACAAAAATGTACTGACTATAGTCCTAACAAAGTTTATTTATATTAATTCGCGAAAATGTTTAGTATGGTCTAGTACGCTACATTTCAACAAAGTAGTTTTCAGTATTTGTGTAGTTAGTAACTTGTAGCTACAAAAATCGTTGGTTGCAAAATTTTAATAAAGTAGTTTTAGAAGTACAGCGGGTATATGAGATGGAACTTATGCATGCCTCTACAATACAAAATGTTTAAGGGAATGAAACTGCTACGTAGACAATATTTATGTAAACAAAAATTTTGATAAGTGATATATACAGAGTACAGGAACATGCTTATGCATGCCTCTACGATACAAAATGTTTACGGGAATGAAACTGCTACGTAGACCATAGTTATGTAAACAAACATTTTGATAAGTGATATATATAGAGTATAGGGAAATGCTTATGCATGCCTCTACGATACAAAATGTTTACGGGAATGAAACTGCTAAGTGGACAATATTTATGTAAACAAACATTATGATATGTGATATATACAGGATACGGAAGCATGCTTATGCATGCAGATACGTCACAAAATTTTGTAGCAACAGAAACTGCTACGTGGACAAAACATTGTGGTATCTGATAAGCTACAAAATTTTTGTAGCTTCACAAGTTTTGAAAGCAAAATGATCAAATTTTGAAGTTGATCTTTTATTTGTACAATGAAGCCCTTCTGGTACACACCATTATATCGGAGACTTCAGCGTCACCATTTGAAAGAATATTTAAGAAAAGCCAGACAGGAAGAGTTCGAGAAACATCTTGAAGGAGATGAGGAACTTTTGTTAGAGCTGTCATCGCAGCCAACATCTGCACCTGAGATATCAAATCCTTCGAATACAGAATACGATGATATGCTAACAGGCGATGAGGATCACTTTTTAGCGGTGTCTTCGCAGCCAACACCTGCACCTGAGATATCAAATCCTTCGAATGCAGAATACGATGATATGCTAACAGGCGATGAAGATCACTTTTTAGCGGTTTTTTCGCAGCCAACCACAACAGACCATCGAAGAGAGGTAGCAATCAAACCTCAAATAGAAATATTGAGTGTTGAAATACTACCAAAAATAGATATACCTCTTATTCTTGCAATGTATGGAGACGATCAATTGCTGTTAGATGCAGCGAATGTAGTAAAAGCAAATTTAAATTGAGGTATAAATAAAAATATATACATAATTTGATAAATATTACATATTCATAAAAATTAAAACAATGCATATGTTTAAACAATGGTTCATTCATTCATTCAAATGGTCAAGGGAATATTTGGGCACATAGAATAAACGATTATTATTTGTTTGTATGTATATGCGTAAATGAAATAAATTTGTAGATATTTATGTACGCATGAATATGTACATCTTATCACACTTCATAGTGACCCACTTGCGCAAAATCCAGGAAAGCAAGAAAGCGTTCTGTCATACAGACTGACAGGCAGACATTCCAACCGCCACTCAGAGCACAAAAAACACACACAATTAAACATAGCATATATATATTCATATTCTACAAAATACAGAAATCGCACCACCATCCAGATCCCCAAATAAAATCCATCGATGATCGTCTTTTATAAAATAAACAAAATATCAATTTCAATATTTATGGAATAGTAAATTTTTTTTCACAACGTCTTCAAGATCAAAATAATCAAATTATTCCCCCAGACTCAAGCATTGCAAACAAAAAAAAAATAACTGAATTGCTGGATAAAATGTCTTAAGTAAACACACACCAAAATTAAAAACAAACAAAAAGTAAAAGTAGAAATCTCACTCCAGCAAGAAGAAACGAGCCACAAACATTAAGGCCATCCATATATAACTACAACACTTTTGAATTAGTGTTATTTCTAAAAAAATGTTCTAATGTTCCTAATAATTTCTTATATTCTATTAGGCTATAGCACACATAGACAGACAGAATTTTTACGCTCACATATGGACAGATACAAATTCCCACGCTCACATACCGACGGACATGTATTCCCAAGTTCACATATGGACAGACACAAATTCCCACGCTCACATACGGACGGACATGTATTCTCAAGGTCACATAAGGACAAACACAAATTCCCACGCTCACATACCGACGGACATGTATTCTCAAGGTCACATATGGACAGACACAAATTCCCACGCTCACATACCGACGGACATGTATTCTCAAGGTCACATATGGACAGACACAAATTCCCACGCCTACCCCAACATTATAAAAAAAAACAACAACAATGTGAACACCCTATTTAACCGTGGGAAAAAATACACGCACACACATTAAAGTATCAAATTACTAAAAAAAAAAACAATTAACATAAATTTGGCAATTAAAATTTCAAAATTTTAAATTTAATTGCTGAAATTTGAGAATTTTAATTGGTCTCGCACATACATTATCCTATTACTCACGTGTTTACACAAATTTTATTGTGAAAAAGAATCCCAGAACTGTATCAACCTGTTGTTAACACGTTTTTGTTTTAATACCCGTGTTACCGTTTGATTATTTTCTTCAAGTCCCATTTTTCTGAATTTTTTGTTCCATCATAACTAAGTCAAACTTTTTTGGTTTGAACTTTATACTTAAGTATATGTGAACGGGTTTTCCAATTTTCATTGGTAGCTGAAGCCTTTGCTTGAATTTGTATTATTTTTTAATTTCAAATTATATATATTAAATAAAAATTTCATACATAAATGACCACAATTAATTGTATCAAATTTTTGTTTTTGTATATAATTGTATTGAATGGGTAGTTTTAAGTAATTGATAATTTCAAGTGGCGGCTGTAAGTTTCCGAAACTATCAAAATATTCCATGTCATTATGCTTTTTATAATATGCTACCCAATGAGTTCCAGGACTAAATAAATTATCTTAATTAAGAATACCATTGCTAATGGCTTTTTAGGTAAACCATCCCATTTATATAAATCCATTTATTTATATAAATCCTAGTCCGTTATTGGTCGATTAGGCAAATTATTTAAGAGTTTTTTGGAGCTGGGTTGTAATAAAGACCGTAACTCCATTTGTATGGTTTAAGATATTAACCTTTTCCCATGGCAATTAATTATATATAGCAATAGCTGCTCCGCCTGTAGCCAAAACTCCAAGTGCGGATAGTGCTGTTAAAATTGGAATTAAAGGAAGAAATCCACCAACTTTAGGTAAAGGTATAACTCTCGGTATACTAATATTAGCTCTCTTTTTGCTTTTTAAATTTAAATTAACAGCTTTTTTGAAATTTCAATAGCTTCACTTATATTGACAGGTGTCTCATTTTCTAAAACTTTCAATGTATTTTTTACAGTAGTTGAAAATAGTTTTCAATCACATACTGTTTTCTTTTGTTTTTTCAATTCGTGAGATTTATTTCTCTTCATACCTAGTCCAAATTTTACTTTAGCTTTCATTGCATTCGTTCTAAACCAGGCATTTGCTCGTTTTTTTAAATCGCTATTTGTAGATTTTACTCGTTGCTCAGCCTATTCAACTAGTATTTGATCAGCTTGATGTCTTTCATGTTCTTTGCAAGCCGCATCCAATAAATTTATCCCTCTATCTCCTCTTTTCAATCGTTTCTCAAGCTTTGTATCAGGACCGCAAAACTGATATCCAGGTAAATGTAGCTCTACTGGTAATTTATTTATTAAGTTGTTAAAGAATCCTCTTCCAGTCTTATACTGATCTCGCTTATAGCTTTTACCATAATTTATAACCATTTTTATTACAAGTGCGTCTGGTTTAAACAATTAATTAAAAATGATGCAATTTTCTTATATAAGAGTTAGTTTATATCATTAACATTTTAGCTATCAATCAATCAATATGCGATTAATTAAACAAGCAAAAAAAATTGTTGTAAGAAACGCAGATGAAACGAAAGAAAATAAGCAAAGGATTGTACATAGTACATTGTTACCAAATTCAATACGAGCACTAATTGTAGGACCTGCAAACTGTGGAAAAACTAATGTAATGATTAGTCTAATAGAAAGTCCTAATGGTCTTGCCTTTAAAAATACTTACATTTATTCGAAATCATTTTATCAAACAAAGTATATTTATCTACAGACATTAATTAATCCAATAAAAAGATAAATCTGTTCACGTTTTCGGAAAATGAAAAAGTTTTAAGCCCGACTGAAGCAAAACCACATTCTATAATTACATTCGATGATGTTATTTGTGAAAAAAAATACTTTTGTATGGGCAGACACAAGCATATTGATTGTTTTTATCTACGTCAAATATATACAAATATATATAAAAATGTCAAATATATATAAAAATAAGTTGCATTGTGTTAGTAATTGATGTTCTCCGGAATGCCTGAACCGATTTTGTTTCTGCAAAGTTTATATGAAAGGTGACATCAATACCAAAGTTTTTATGTATATGGTTTGGATGTGTGTTGGTTCATGAGTTATAGCCATCTTAGTGAACTCTGCAATCTTTTCGAAATATTTAAGTTATTATTTTGAAAGACTGAAAAACAATTCGTTGTTAAATTCATTACAATTCAATTTTAGTCAAACCATTAATTCAATTTATATACTTAGTTATTCTATATCACAACTTCGGGGATCTATGAAATAAATTACATATAAATACATCACTAAAAACTTAAATATTTAAATACATTATGCACAGCGCACGTCATATGCATAAGTACGCGAATAAGAAATCTGTTGAAGCTTTGGAAAGATCAATGAAAGATCTCCGAGATAACTCAGAGTTGTTGTTATTGTCAGGCGATTTTAGGCAAACATTGCCCGACATTCCTAGATCGACAGCTGCCGATGAAATTAACGCTTGCTTAAAGTCTTTATATTTATGGAATGATCCATCTGCTGATAAGTTCTCTAAGCAATTGCTGAAAATTAGGAACGGTGCAATGCCTGTAGATGACACTGGATTGATAACGTTGCCAAATGATTTTTGCCCTTTCGTCCAGTCAAAAGAGGAATTGATTGAATGTGCTTCACTAACATAGTACTACAATATACATGCCATACATGGTTGAGTGCCAGAGCGATTTTAGCGGCAAAGAACAAAGATGTTACTGAATTAAACATGGCTATACAATCAAAGATTCCTGGCGAAGTGGTGTTGTGCAAGTCTGTCTATACTGTTACCAATGAAGAAAATGTTGTGAATTATCCAAAAGAATTTTTGAATTCGTTGGACTTACCAGGATTGCCTCCGCATAATCTCCAATGGAAATCAACCCCGTTTGTGTAATGGTACAAGACTTGCTATTAAAAAGTTGATGGCTTATATAATTGAAGCTACTATTTTAACTGGAAAATTCAAAGGCGAAGATGTATTCATTCCAAGCATCCCAATGATTCCTTCTGGTATACTATTTGAATTTAAACGACTTCAGTTTCCTGTTCGCCTTGCATTTGCGATTACCATTAATAAGGCGCAAGGCCAATCCTTAGAAATTTTTGGAGTGAATTCAGAGTATCCAGTTTTCTCACATGGACAGTTGTATGTAACCTGTTCGCGCGTTGGCCAATCATCGGTTTTGTATATTTACACCGAAAATGGGAAAACAAAAATGTTGTTTTCCACAGAGCATTACAATAAAAGCAGTTTATCGCTGATTTAAATGAATTCGAAATAATTGTTTTATTTTCATTTTTGCACTACGAAGTGTGCAGGGGGTTCGCTAGTATAATTATAATATTTAAACAAGATGAAATTGGGCTACGGAAATTTTCAAGGTTAAAACTATAAGAAACACAAATCCTAAAACATATATTTTAGAAGACAATCAAAAACATGAACCTAAAGGTGGTTTTTATGAATTTGAGCTGATGAAAACAAAATATCTACAAACATATTTAGTTGCAACAGTTTTAAAGAGAAAGGGAAGCATGATATATGTTAAATGGTTAAACTTTTCATCAAAACACAATTCTAGTATTCAGGCTAACGATATATCACTATAAAAGAAATAATATTAATTTAAAACTGATTTATTCATTCATCGAACGTTAAGATGTCGTTAACATTAACGTTAAACGAACATTCATCATTACTTGTGGCGAACTGTTTCCCTCCCATTATGTTGGATAAGAATTATGTTTGTGGATTAATAAGCACTAGTAGTAGGATACTGTATGTGCCAGACAATTAAAATTCTCAAATTTCAGCAATTAAATTTAAAATTTTTCAATTTTAATCGCCAAATTTATATTAATTTTTTTTTTTAGTAATTTGATATTTTAGTGTTTGTGTGTGTGTATTTCCCCATGGTTAAATAGGGGGTTCACATTGTTGTTGTTTTTTTTATAATGTTGGGGTAGGCGTGGGAATTTGTGTCTCTCCATATGTGAGCGTAGGAATTCTGTCTGTCTATGTGTGCTATAGCCTAATAGAAAATAAGAAATTTTTAGGAACATTAGAACATTTTTTTAGGAATTACACTATTTCAAAAGTGTTGTAGTTATATAAGGATGCCCTTAATGTTTGTGGTTCGTTTCTTCTTGCTGGAGTGATATTTCTTTTTTTATTTTTTGTTTGTTTTGCTTAAGGCATTTTGTCCAGCAATTCAGTTATTTCTTTTTTGTTTGCATTGCTTGAGTCTGGGGGAATAATTTGATTATTCTGATCTTGAAGACGTGTGAAAAAAAATTTACTATTCCATAAATATTGAAATTGATATTTTGTTTACTTTATACATGACGGATTTTATTTGGGGATCTGGATGGTGGTGCGATTTCTGTATTTTGAAGAATATGAATATTTATGCTATGTTTAAGTGTGCATGTTTTTTGTGTTCTGAGTGGGTGGCGGTTGGAATGTCTGCCTGTCAGACAGGCTGTGTGTGTGACGATTGGTGAGTCTGTATGACAGTCCGCTTTCTTGCTTATGTTACCGATTGATTATTTTCTTCACGTCCCATTTTTCTGATTTTTTTGTTCCATCCTAAATAAGTTAAACTTTTTTGGTTTGACTTTTATACTTAAGTACATGTGAACGTTTTTCCAATTTTTTTATTGGTAGCTCAAGCCTTAGCTTAAAGTTGTATGTGGCCAATATTTTAACGAACATTTGTATTGCTATATTACATCGAATTAAGATTCATAGGCTAATTGTTCGAAATTTGTTTAAATCCCAGAGAGACATGATGATAAATATTCTAAGGCACGAAGGAAAAGCAATATCAGTTTTATTCAACTCACACAGCAGATCAGAATAGCTGTTTTCGAAAGTCGCAACACTTTCATCATCAGTGCTCATGTGTAATGTGTTTGTCACCACTTCTTATGCGGCTTAGTTGAATGTGATAAGAGTTCCTATTTGCACAACTTTTATTATGAAAAGGAATCGGAGAACTGTATCAATCTGATGTTAACACGTTTTTGTTTTAATACCCGTGTTACCGTTTGATTATTTTCTTCACGTCTAATTTTTCTGAATTTTGTTCCATCATGCCTAAGTCAAATTTTTTTGTTTGAATTTTATACTTAAGTACATGTGAACGTTTTTCCAATTTTTTCATGCTTAGCTCAAGCCTTAGCTTAAATTTATATGTGCTAATTATTTTAACGAATATTTGTATTGCTATATTAAATCGAATTAAGATTCATAGGCTAATTGTTCGAAATTTTTTTAAATCTCAGAAAGACATGATGACTAATATTCCAAGGCACAAAGGAAAGTCAACATTAGTTATATTCAACTAACACAGCAGAGCAGAACAGCTGTTTTCCAAAGTCGCAACACTTTCATCATCAGTGCTCATGTGTAATGTGTTTGTCACCACTTTTTAGGCGGCTTAGTTATATGTGATAACAGTTCCTATTTACACAAATTTTATTATGAAAAGAAATCCGAGAACTGTATCAACCTGATGTTAACACGTTTTGTTTTAATACCCGTGTTACCGTTTGATTATTTTCTTCACGTCCCATTTTTCTGAACTTTTTTGTTCC
Organism: Linnaemya vulpina; assembly: GCA_963675445.1. Lineage (NCBI taxonomy): Eukaryota > Metazoa > Arthropoda > Insecta > Diptera > Tachinidae > Linnaemya > Linnaemya vulpina. The sequence goes on from OY776276.1 coordinate 39,944,083, forward strand.
ATCATATCCAAGTCAAACTTTTTTGATTTGAATTTTATACTTAGGTACATGTGAATGTTTTTCCAATTTTTTCATTGGTAGCTCAAGTCTTAGCTTAAATTTGTATGTGGTAGTTATTTTAACGAACATTTTTATTGCTATACTAAATCGAAATAATATTCATAGGATAAATGTCCGAAATTTCTTTAAATCTCAGAAAGACATGATGATAAATATTCCAAGGCACAAAGGAAAGTCAACATCAGTTTTATTCAACTAACACAGCAGAGCAGAACAGTTGTTTTCGAAAGTCGCAACACTTTCATCATCTGTGCTCATGTGAGTAGTAGGATACTGTATGTGCCAGGACAATTAAAATTCTCAAATTTCAGCAATTAAATTTAAAATTTTTCAATTTTAATTGCCAAATTTATGTTAATTGGTTTTTTTAGTAATTTTATACTTTAATGTGTGTGTGTGTGTATTTTTTCCCACGGTTAAATAGAGTGTTCACATTGTTGTTGTTTTTTTATAATGTTGGGGTAGGCGTGGGAATTTGTGTCTGTCCATATGTGACCTTGAGAATACATGTCCGTCCGTATGTGAGCGTGGGAATTTGTGTCTGTCCATATGTGACCTTAGGAATACATATCCGTCGGTATGTGAGCGTGGAAATTTGTGTCTGTCCATATGTGACCTTGGGAATATATGTCCGTCGGTATGTGAGCGTGGGAATTTGTGTATGTCAATATGTGACCTTGGGAATACATGTTCGTCGGTATGTGAGCGTGGGAATTTGTGTCTGTCCATATGTGAGCGTAGGAATCCTGTCTGTCTATGTGTGCTATAGCCTAATAGAAAACAAGAAATTTTCAGGAACATTAGAAAATTTTTTTAGGAATTACACTATTTCAAAAGTGTTGTAGTCATATATGGATGGCCTTAATGTTTGTGGTTCGTTTCTTCTTGCTGGAGTGAGATTTCTTCTTTTATTTTTTGTTTGTTTTTAATTTTGGTGTGTGTTTACTTAAGACATTTTGTCCAGCAATTTAGTTATTTCTTTTTTGTTTGCAATGCTTGAGTCTGGGGGAATGATTTGATTATTCTGATACTGAAGACGTTGTGAAAAAAATTTACTATTCCATAAATATTGAAATTGATATTTTGTTAATTTTATACGTGACGGATTTTATTTGGGGATCTGGATGGTGGTGCGATTTCTGTATTTTGTAGAATATGAATATTTATGCTATATTTAAGTGTGTGTGCTTTTTGTGTTCTGAGTGGCGATTGGAATGTCTGCCTGTCAGACAGGCTGTGTGTGTGTGACGATTGGCGAGTCTGTATGATAGTCCGCTTTCTTGCTTTCCTGGATTTTGCGCAAGTGGGTCACTGAGAAATGTGATAAGATGTACATATTCATGCGCACATAAATATCTACAAATTTGTTTCATTTACGCACATACATACAAAGAAATAATAATCTTTTATTCTATGTGCCCAAATATTCCCTTGACCATTCAATGAATGAACCATTGTGTTTGTTTGTGTGTGTGTTCTCTGAAAAACAATATGTATGTAGGTTTTTATTTGAAATAAAAAGACATTTATTTTAATTTTTATAAACATTTATTTAAAAGTTTGTTAGCATTTTAATTTTTAAGTAAAATTGCATTCCTTAAGGCACAAACACCATAGTCGTGATAGCTACAATAGAGATATATTGAATGCTTAGTTTCCATTTGTTTAAAATTAATATAGCCAATGTCTTCAATGTTATAAACTGTTTGATGAATAATTTTTTCCAGCCATTTTTTCTTCTCTTCCCCCTTAACATATATTTGTGAATTTCTTATATTGGATTTTAAAAACTTGCAAACGCTTTGAAATGAGACTGATCCATCATTCCAGTTAATATGATTATATTTTTTTGTCAACCAAACTGCTTCTCTCTGTTTTTTGGCTGATAAACATGCGAAATCAAAAGGAGGTTTTATAATGAAATTGAGATATTCGTTGTTGCTGAAAACTACAGATAGTTCTTTTGCGATGAAGTCATTTGAATTATTTTTGAAACCTTGCAAGTCTACAAAAACAATATCACCATCCATGTCATTTAATTTATAAGACCTTCTGGACTTGACCTTTTGTTGGTATGTATTCTATTACGCGGTCATGAATAAGAACGCAGTAAGCTGATGTTTTTACTGAAATATTTGTTGCTGTTTTAAATTCAATTTTTATGTCGATTGGTCCGGTATTGAGCGTTTCGTTTTGGTGACTGACATCAACTACAATATTTGGAGCGTTATTTTTAAACTCTTGACCTGTTAGACGAGGTTGGGGTTGTTTCATGTAGTAGCTTTGTTGGAATCTTAGATACATATCATATAGAATCGCATAGCGCTCATTTTTTAATTTTATATTAAGATCGTCATATGGGTAAGAGGTTGAGTTTAAATGTACTTTTAAGTTAGTAAGATCACAATGAACAAACTTGTTTTCTTGTTGAAAGGCAATCAACACAAAACGATGGCGTTCTGTATTAGCGGCCAGTTTCACATTCCATATGTGATTGGTCCCCGTATTAAGGTGTGGATTCATATGACAATCCCAACTACGGAATGCCCTTTGTATAGCAGCACCATTATTAAGTATTTTGATCATATTCAATTTACTATGATCAGATAATTGAACATGTGGAATTCTCCATGATATTAGTGAAATTGTAAGTTTTGCTTTCTCAGTGGAAACATTCGAGTGTACAGGATCCTCATCGTTCTTATTACGCAATAGTATCAACTCATGTTTACCATTTAATAAAACTTTATTATAGTCTTTAGCGAATCCTAAAAGAAGTTTTAGTGGTACATAGAAATTAAAATTTCCATTTTGAAGATTTATTTCATCAAGTTTATTCCATCCAGCATTTTGCAACACAACGCTTTCCGTAGGTGATAAAGAAACCAAATTTTTTATGGTACTGGTGGCTCCCAAATATCTTGTATGATCAATTTCAATACCATTTAGTTCATAGCGAATTTCATCAAAGAGATATGCAACAAAATTGTTTTTCAACTGAAAGTTGGGTGTAGATTTCGATGTTTTTTCATCTACAACAAGTCCTTCCACATATGTATAGCTTTCACTGGGTAACACATATAGATCTTGGTTTTGTATTGAAATTCTTATTTCATCGTTGCTGTTAAAAGACTGAAGGTATGGTATGTATGTGTGATAATCCTTTTTGATTATATTTTCGTCAGACATTGGTTTATCTAAAACGTCTATTATTAAACTCATTTTGTTTTCAGTTTAAAGTTCAGTGATTTGAGAAAACTCTTGTTTGCTGCTGTTAGCGATTTTTGACGAACAGATCTTTTCAATTGTTGCTTAGGTTGTAATGTTTGAGGATTAGATGTTGCTGTAGTATTCTTCGATATACTCGTGTTGTATATTATCATTATTTAGTTGTCCTTAAATGTATTCGTATTGTAATTTCCTCTCCTCTGAAATTAATTAAGTCCCCGTTTTGATCAACCACGCGAAGAGCTAGTGAACTTATCTCTCTGGAATTTAATGGCAAATAAATAAGATTTTTGGGAATCTCAACTATTTTATATCCAGCCGGTACATTAATCGGAAATTCATGTAGTGTATGAGCTTTAGAATTATTCATATAAGTATTAACCACAACAGTGCTTTCAATCCTCAAGAGATTCACCTTAAAGATATTCACTGGAAGATCAGAGTAATGTTCTTTGTTTGGCGTTAATATTCTGCTATTGAATCCTAAAAGTCTACCTATTGTATTTTCTTTATTAAAATATATTGGTTCTTTAGAGCTGCTGACTTTAACTTGCATTGTATTGTTATTAGCTTCAATCAAAATTTTGTTTTCTGGTCTATATCGTTTGGATTATTCTTCTATATAGTCAACTATATCATTTAATTCATAAAATCCGATCAGTATTTCAATTACAAGTTCACCGATATGAAATATATTGTTGTAGACATCCACATTTGGGATGCTGTTGTATGAATGAAAATCAGTTAGAGCACATTCATAGGTTCCGTTTCAATCAATAGGAGGAAAATAATTAGCATATAGCTCTGATGAATTGGAGCTCAGAGTCAATGTTATTGACATTGTGACTGTTTGATTGTAAATAAATGAGGTTAAGCACACAGTATGATTTATAAGAATCACTTTCGTATTTATTGTTTATTTACTTATTTTAAACTAAATTAAATATTGATGCCATTGTTGTTGTTTTTGTTGTTGTTTATTTGTTGTATTCTTCCATTTACAATATCTCATCTTTGCTTATCCAAGAATTGTGCTCATTACCAAAGCCCAGCCACTTAACAAACACCTTCTGTCCTTTAGTTTTGAGAACCTTTTTAACTAGGTATGTGTTTGGATATCTGATTTTTAAAAGTTCTTCTTCATAGAATCCACCTTTAATAGGATTTCCGCGATAGTCTTCTAATGTATATGTTGTAGGATATGTGTTTTGTACTCTTTTAATTGTAAAGATTTCTGTTGTCCAATTCGGAGTATAACCTTTTTCAAAAATGTTTTTATATTTGCTTATGCGTACATGATCTCCTGCATTAAATTTTGACATTTTATACACCTTTAAGTGACTGTATACTGTTTTTTAAAAGCTGTTTTGCGTTTGTTGAATTTACTTTAATCGGTGACATTTTAATGGTGCGATGAATTTTTCTATTGTATGCATCAAGTAAATCTTAAGCTAAATTTCTTCCACATCATTCCTTTTAATGTTCTATTGAATCGTTCTACTATTGAGACTTTCATAGTGCTATATGTTGAGTAGTGATTAATATTGTATTTATTCATCAAATGATTGAAATGTTTATTGAAAAATTCTTTACCATCGTCTGTTTGCAAGTTTTTCGGTATTCGTCCCAATTTGAAAATATTCTTAAAGGTACTGCCCAAGCAAATTTTGAGAATGTATCAATTACAGTTAGCAAAAATCGATAATTTCTATTGTCTAAGGAATAATTTCCCATTTCAACTAAATCAGCTTGCCAAAGATCATCTATTCCTTTCATCACAACTCTACGACGTACAAAAATTTTTCGAGCCTGCTTATGCAATTCATTTACAATATTTCTTTTCAAAGACATCTCATTTTTCGAGTCGCTGTTTTAAGTGTGTTGTGATCTACTTGGTGCACTTTCAGCTTTGATACGAACATGTAATTTTCTATTCTATAAATTTTTTCTCGTAACTCTTCAATTTCCATATCAAAAAGTGATTTATTATCATCAATTTTCTTATTGATATCCTGCAAATGAGCATTACGATTTTCTAACTGGAAAGCTACTTCTTGTTGCTGTTTTTTGAGTTCAGTTTGCAGAAACAATTTACTGATAACATCGTTTTCCTCCAGAGCATTTGCAACATTTTTGATTCTCTTGTATTGGACATCAATGTTTTTGTTCGTATCCATAAAGAAGCCCAACAACTTAGGTGCATTTTTTGTTGAAATTACTTTACTTCTATCGTTAATATAATGCCCAAATTTATCAACGGACATATTTTATAAAAAAAATCTATTTATGTATATAGTTTATACAATTATATTAGCTTCACAAAATTCTTCAATAATTGAGACAATTTCGTTGTTGTGATTAGTATGGCCTGCAGAATGTGATGCAAGCAGTAGTCTAAGTCGATCTACCAACTCGTTTGGATCATCCCAGTATATATAGTTTGGATTATGAGGGTTAAACTGCACCAAACCCCTTCCTAAATAATTAGTTTTTGTTACATCTGATGAGCTTTTACGATTTTCTCCTTTGAAAAGTTTTCCAATAATATGTTTGTACTTTTGGGCTTTGCTCCCTTTGATTTGACCATCAGATTTAAAGTCTCTCCTGTGAGCATTGGTAGTAAGTAATATTTTTTTATAGATTTCAAGCTCAAATTTGTCATAGTCTTTGGTGTTTTATGAAACATTAAAGAACACAGTCCTGGCGTGAGAGCCCATATTTGTCCACCAACCTGTATCTTATCTTGATTTAACTCGATGGTGCTATTACCAAATCTCCATTGATTATTACTGTCTTTATTTGGACCATAGTTAGTATCTAGTTCCTCGATTGCAATAGTGATAAGTCAGGATAACTTTCTTCATTATTCGAATTTTGTGAGTAAAAGTCATCTTCATCATAATTACTGCTACTTTTACTATTCGGTTGTTTAAACATTGATTCTTCAATTAGTTTCTTGGGCGTACTCGTTTCCAATTTTATTGTTGAATTCTGAGGATGAAAACTTTCATTGTAATCAATTCCAGTTTCCTTATCACTCAGTTCTTTTTTAACCGGTCTACCAACGTATTTAGAGCTATTGATAAATTCTTTTAAAGGTTCTGTGATAGGCTTGAATGTATCTCTTAATTGTTCATGTGTATTTATTTCACCAGTTCTTATACTTCGAAGCTTTTTCTTCAAGATATTTCTTGTAGTCACCAAGTCTTTAAAAATTTGTTCATTCATTTTAGTTATCAAGTCAGTTCAATAGGAAGCAGATCAGTTTATTAGATCAGGTTAAAAGATCAGGTATCAGATCAGCTCATCAGGTATCAGATCAGCTTATCAAGTACCAGATCAGCTTATCACGTCGGTTTAACAGGTATCAGATCAGTTTATCAGGTATCAGCTTATCTGATCAGTTACAATAATCACATGTATAAAGTTTAAGGTCAGATTAAATACTGAAGGGTGCATTAGATGAACAGCAAACTATATTATGATGAAGTAATCAAATGACTTTTTCTAACGACCGTTGTTTAGTTCATTATCTTTACTTATCATCAAAAATCCGTATTTTTCCTTCCAACCTTCTCTACAAATTTTGTTGAAACATTTCAAAGTTCATATCGCTGGCAATGTGATCATTATATATATGTTTCATATTTCTCGAATCTTGTTTAAACATAATAACTACATTAGCATTATCTCTAATCAAATGTTTTGGAATCCGCGTGTAAGTTTGACACAAGTAAAATGAATCTACGTTCTTATGACGACCCATACAAAAATATGCACGTATATTGTTTTGTTTTTCACATGCAATATCATCAAAAATCATAATTTAGTTGCTTTTTGCTTCACTAGGAGGAACAACGTACTCGTTATCTGCGAATGTGTAGTATCCAATTCCTTTAATTGGTGAAATTAATATCTTTAGGTATTTATATTTAGGTTGATATAAAGATTTTGAGTACAAGTACATATTTTCAAACTTGAGACCATTAGGACTTTCCAGCAAACTAATCATTATTTAGTTTTTCCAGAATTTGAAGGACCAACTATTAATGCTCGAATAGAATTTGGTAACAAGGAACTATGTCTTATTTTTTTACTGTCATTTGAACAAATATCAGCATTATGAACTAATATATTTATATGTTGTTTTACGAAGCGCATTTTAATAACTACTTGTGAAATTTGCAAACAATATCTTTTATTGTAGATTAAAGTAATATGGTTGTATTTTATAACAAAAGTTTTAGTTTCAAGCACACTATCGTTGGAGAAGGTTTACTAAATAAAGCAATAAATTCGCTGCGTTTTGAATTACATCTTCCTGGATATCAGTATTCTGGACCTGGCACAAGATTACAAAAGCGTTTAGATAGAGGAGATAAAGGAATTAACTTATTGGACTTAAACAGCAGACATCAAGCTGCCAAATTCTTGAAAATAAAGCTTGGGAAAGAGTTCTTTCAAAAGATAGTGATCTGGCAGAAAAAACATTTGCATATATAGTCACCAACGCAATGAAAGCAAAAACTAAACCTGGTATGGGTGTTGAAGCAAAGAAAAGGAATACAGTGAAAAGACCATCACCACGAATTCGTATAAATGACAAAAAACTGTTTCATAAAGCAATTAAATCAGCAACAAAGATATTGAAGAAGGAAAAACCACAAGATATTATTTCAGCCATTAAGATTGCTCGTAAAGCTATCAGTAAATCTCTTAAGGGGAAAAAAGCTCGTGTTGTAATACCACGCATTATAAATGTCCCAAAAATTGGTGGCTTTTTGCCCATAATACCGATTCTAACTGCTCTGAATGCACTTGGTAGTCTAGCAACTAGAGGTGCCGCTATAGCTAAAGCTGTAAATGCAACAAAGAATGCAAAAAAACAACTTGAGGAAGCCACTAGACACAACAAAGCAATGGAGTCAATTGCGGTGGGAGATGGACTATACCTTAAACCATATAAAAGCGGTTATGGACTTGTTTGTAAAGATCAATCAAAAAACTTTTAGACATGCTACCCAACAGACCATTATCAGAATTTGATCTGAGAAAATTTTCAAAATATATTCCACACTTCAGAGGAGTTTTTATGTTGGATTCGCTACCAAAACGACCAAAGACTGTAGAGTGTGGAATAATCAATTTGGATTTATCAACAGGCCCAGGTACTCATTGGGTAGCATACTATAAAAACAAGAATGAAAAACTGCATTTCGACAGCTTTGGAAATTTACAAACTCCTCTAGAATTAATCAAATATTTAGGTAGAAATATTGAATACAACTACAATCAATATCAAAACTTTAATACATATAACTGTGGCCACTTATGTTTGAAATTTCTTTATGAGATAACCAAAGATATTAAATAAAACACAATCATATATATTTAAAAACATTTTATTTTTTATTATTATTATTATTTTTTTTCTTGTTAATTACAAAATATATCCACATAACATTTTTTTACTGCCAAATGGGGTACTGGGAGTTTGGTATCAAAAACTCATTCATCTCACTATCCAGGATAAGGTTTCGCTCTCCTTTTCTTTGTAGTCGATATTTATCACTTGAAAGATCATCTAGTTCGACACCTGTTAAAATATTATATCGGTTGGGGAGAAGCATTATATGGTTTCCCAGCTCAAGTTGAACTGTTTCCCCATACCTTGTTGTTACTCGCTTTGCACGTACGATGGTGTATTTGGATGTTTCACAACTTATAAGTTTGAACTTAAATTTCGAATTAATCTCGATATAAGCTTTCTAGACTTTAAGAAGTCTAACTGAAAATTATTAAGCAATGATATTAGATTTGTGTGTGTGTGTGTGTGTGTGTGTGTGTGGGAGAGAGAGGGAGCAAAAGACGAAAAGATGAATAATAAAATCTGGTCTTAGAAGGGAGATACTTATATACATTTTTAGTCCTTTACTCTAAAATTTGAATTTGCTTTTGGAGTGGAAAGCAGATTTAGTTTTATAAATTATATAAAATTTCTCTTACAACTTGTTCGTTGAAAACAATTATTAGTAGAGAACTGACATTCAAAAAGATCGGAAGTAAATTTTGGTAATAGTATAAAATATTCCATAAGAATCATGAGTGACATTATAAACAAGCTCGCACAATTCTTAGTTGATTTTGAGGGATGTCAACTATACGAACACATGGAAATGGTGAAAATCTTCCTCGATATGTTTAATGAAAATGATGATTTTGGTATAATGGAAGATGAGGACAAGGACGATGGTCACTTTAAGTCTTGTCCATGGAGCCATCCAGATTATGAGGAAGGGCCAGATGCCTGTCGGTGCTCCGTATTTTACTTAAGAAAAATGACGATAAATCATTTAATTAATTCATATTATTTCGATGAAACTAGATAATAAATCACAAAACAAAATAAAACAAATTCTGAATGTTTTTCATTTTATATATATTTGTACAATTTTTGTTTATTTCTCTTAACAATACAACAATTTTTTTTACTTATTAATATATTTCACTACTTAAATATATATAAAAATTATTACTTAAAAATAGGGATACAATTATTGCATTGCTTCTTCCTCTTCTAGTCTTGAAATTTCCCACAGTAGCATGTCAAGTTCATAATAGGGATTAGTTTCCTCGATTCGAAAATGACACCATCCATATGTACTCATCTTATCACTTCTTATTTTTCTTTTATCGTCTGCATAATTTAACACTACTTTATTTATTTCATTTGTATAAATTTGATGAACTTTTGATTTAAATATTAACATGTCATCATGTACAGTAGACTTATTAAATAAACAGTTTCTATAAGAAGTTGTGTCGTACTTATCAAGAATGCATTTCTTTACCCCTTTCGATTTTTTAATATCATTTTCATACTGCACACTAAAGGAATACATCTTTGATCTCAATCCTACAAACTCCTTCATTATTTTTCCACAATTCTCATCCTTCATCATACCCAATACCTTTTTGTTTACTAGAGGGAAACCGTATATATTGTTTTTTGGGTAATTAGACGTATCAAACTTATGGACGACGTCAGTTTTTATGTCAGCGTAAAAGTCTTCTGTTTTTACTGTGTAAGTGAAAGAGTCAGTATCCATATAATTCAGTGATAAGTTCGACTTGAATTTGGGTTGCATGTACCCATAATGGAAATCATACATTTTCCGTTTGGAAAGCTCTAATACACAAAATCCTAAATATATAGGTTTATTCTAATAGGTTTTCACTCTATTTATTTCAATCGCTACCATATTCTCAGAAAATATTGACAAACTATGAAAATTAGCTTTAGATATCCAATCTTGAGCTCCTAAATGATTACAGTTTGTCCTATTCCAGTTCGTAACTATTCCTACATCTTTTCTCTTTTCCACATTCTCCGTAGTTTTGCCATATACTGCATTAGTTAGTAATTTGAAGAAATTTTTCTTAAATGCGTTTTTTGCAGTTGCTCTATGTTTGGTGTTTAAGTCTATATAACTTTTCAACCAGGTTGATTGTTTATAAGTGAGAATCCGATGCACTTTTTTTAGAACTAGACCATACTTCAAACATTGTTTAAGAACTCTATGAGTTCTCAACACATCTGTATGACGCATGTTTGTTTTGTGGAAAAATCTGCAATTAATTTAGTGCACTTTGTTTGCTGAATTTTTTTGTTTTCCGGGCAGAAAGAAAGGTCATTGTGAGAGTCATGCAAATGAGAAGGATAGTCTAAAGTAACTTCATAGACATATCCATCACTTGAACTATCATCTATGGTTTTAGGATCAGATTTACCTCTTCAGCTGATAACCATCTGAATCCGCCATAAGGTAGATACTCAGACATAGCCCAACCGTAAAGGTTATTTGTGTCTAAATGCACAATAAATTCTGAGGGCTTCTCTCTATCGGAATCAGGTAAACATTTGTTGTTAGGCTTTGAACATGGGTTACTGCATTGTACAAGTCCACCACGTATTCCTTTCTTGAACAAATTGTACATATCTATGTCCGTCAAAAGCTCCAGTTCTATATTTGTATACTTAAGCATAGCATCCCACGATAGTCCTGGTGCAGTGTAATATTGACATGGATCTAGGTGATAGATACTCTTACAAACCTTTCTAAATTTTTCAAATATATCGGCAAGTAAGAGTACGTCCGTTTTTAAATAAACTTCCATATAATCTTGCAAGGTTTTGCAGCTGAAAGCGTTCCAAACTTCATTCGCATGCTCATAGTCTTCAGTCGAACACTCCTTATTATTGAGGTGATTGAAGAAATCTTCCCTTGCTGGAAGCTGACCTAACTTCAATTTTTCAAAAGAATTTAGGAAATCATAAGGAAAAACGCCTTTCCTTCTCACAAGGTCAAACTCTTTTTTTGTTTTAAATTGTGTTTTAATGATGTGAAAGTCTTGTTCTGAAAGATTATTAGCTTAAGATTCTAAGCTTTCAGGCATAAAACGAATTGTGTCCAAAAATTTAAGTTCAAGGTTGTAGTTGTCGATCATTTTTCAAAATCTAGATAGTGATATGTATAATTCTTTATTGAGCGGAAGGACTTTTATATTGTCAGATTTTTTACCCAACTCTTTAACAAAAAGATGTGAGTCATAAGATGAATAATTGTGGAAATAGATTGGTATAAGTTTTGGAATTTGAAATTTTAAATTGCATATATTATGAGCAGCTCCTCTAAATTTACCACTTATGTGGCAGTGATCTCTCACTCTATCATTGCCTAGATATTTGTGACAAATGTGACAATTTATCGCATTTCGAAAATTAAAATTTTCGGAAGGAGATAAATCATCCATTCGGTTCTTGTTTTTCAAATAATCATTGTAAATATTTTCGCAATCGCTAATTATACAATCTACAAACTTTTCGCCTGCATCTTCCCCCGTATATATTTTAAACTTATTTAACTTATCATTATGCTTACATTTAATATAATAACTAAAAGCACAAGGACTGTGCTTTTTGCTATACCTACTTTTGTTACTTACTCTAATACTAGTATCCTGCAATACGCATTCAAAATCTGCATATACAACAAATGGTACATCCATCTGTCGTTGATGGTCTTTGAAGCATAATGTTGACTTGTCCTCTGATGGAAGCTCAGACACAATTTGTCCACATTCCAATTTGTATTGCTCCATAGTCCTACCACTGTGGCTATATTGCAGACAGCTGTTGCAAAACATCAGTTTTTTGCAGTGTTTCGTGGTCTGGTGTTTTAAAAGTCTGTGGAAGGAAAATAGAAATAAATTTGCAATCAATATATTTATATGTGCATTGGTGTATGTATATTTCTTGACTTACTTTGATATTTGTTTAATAAAAATATAGTGATGGTATCCTTCAGCATTTTCTAAAACTAATAAATTTACATGTCTATGTTTTTCTTTCTTGGTGTTGTGGTACGGTCCAATAATTTCATTGCTTTCATTGCTATTACCGAATACATTAACGCTAATATCAGGATTACGTTCTTCAAATGTTTTAATACTTTTTAAAGCTAACGGGAACTTTAAACTTGTAAAATCAATTTCAATTCCGTTTTGCAAATGAATAATAACAGCGCTAATGTCTGCAATATTGTATTATCTATGCAGATATAATGACCTATTTAAAACAATAAATGTCATTGTTTTCAACGTTTATGCATGCCATTTTACTTTTTAGTTTCTCTGGCGTACAGTGAAAAGACCATAACCACGAATTCGTATAAATGACAAAAAACTGTTTCATTAAATAATTAAATCAGCAACAAAGATATTGAAGAAGGAAAAACCACAAGACATTAATTCAGCCATTAAGATTGCTCGTAAAGCTATCAGTAAATCTCTTAAGGGGAAAAAAGCTCGTGTTATAATACCACGCATTGTAAGTGTCCCAAAAATTTGTGGTTTTTTGCCCATAATATCGATTCTAACTGCTCTAGGTGCACTTGGTAGTCTAGCAACTGGAGGTGCCGCCATAGCTAAAGCTGTAAATGCAACAAAGAATGCAAAAAAGCAACTTGAGGAAGCCACTAGACACAACAAATCAATGGAGTCAATTGCGGTGGGAGATGGACTATACCTTAAACCATATAAAAACGGTTATGGACTTGTTTGTAAAGATCAATCAAAAAACTTTTAGATATGCTACCCAACAGACCATTACCAGAATTTGATCTGAGAAAATTTTCAAAATATATTCCACACTTCAGAGGAGTTTCTATGTTGGATTCGCTACCAAAACGACCAAGGACTGTAGAGTGTGGAATAATCAATTTGGATTTATCAACGTTTATACATGCCATTTTACATTTTACTCTGGCGTACTAGTTTTAGAAGTACAGCCGGTATATGAGATGGAACTTATGCATGCCTCTACAATACAAAATGTTTAAGGGAATGAAACTGCTACGTAGACAATATTTATGTAAACAAAAATTTTGACAAGTGATATCTACAGAGTACAGAGACATGCTTGTGCATGCAGACGCGTTACAAAGTTTTGAACGGAATGTGATATATACAGAGTACAGGGACATGCTTATGCATGCCTCTACGATACAAAATGTTTACGGGAATGAAACTACTACATAAACCATAGTTATGTAAACAAACATTTTGATAAGCGATATATATAGAGTATAGGGACATGCTTATGCATGCCTCTACGATACAATATGTTTACGGGAATGAAACTGCTAAGTGGACAATATTTATATAAACATTATGATATGTGATATACACAGGATACGGAGGCATGCTTATGCATGCAGATACGTCACAAAATTTTGTAGCAAAAGAAACTGCTACGTGGACAAAACATTGTGGTATCTGATAAGCTACAAAATTGTTGTAGCTTCACAAGTTTTCAAAGCAAAATTATCAAATTTTGAAGTTGTTCTTTTATTTGTACAATGAAGCCCTTCTGATACACACCATTATATCGGAGACTTCAGCGTCACCATTTGAAGGAATATTTAAGAAAAGCCAGACAGGAAGAGTTCGAGAAACATCTTGAAGGAGATGAGGCACTTTTGTTAGAGCTGTCATCGCAGCCAACATCTGCACCTAAGATATCAAATCCTTCAAATGCAGAATACGATGATATGCCAACAGGCGATGAAGATCACTTTTTAGCGGTGTCTTCGCAGCCAACCACAACAGACCATCGAAGAGAGGTAGCAATCAAACCTCAAATAGAAATATTGAGTGTTGACATACTACCAAAAATAGATATACCTCTTCTTCTTGCGATATATGGAGACGATCAATTGCTGTTAGAGGCAGCGGATGTAGTAGAGGCAAATTTAAATGGAGGTATAAATAAAAATATATACATAATTTGATAAATATTACGTATTAATAAAAACTAAAACAATGCATATGTTTAAACAATGGTTCATTCATTCATTCAAATGGTCAAAAGAATATTTGGGCACATAGAATAAACGATTATTATTTGTTTGTATGTATATGCGTAAATGAAATAAATTTGTAGATATTTATGTACGAATGAATATGTACATCTTATCACATTTCATAGTGACCCACTTGCGCAAAATCCAGGAAAGCAAGAAAGCGGCTGTCATACAGACTCACCAATCGTCACACACACACACACACAGCCTGTCTGACAGGCAAACATTCCAACCGCCACTCAGAGCACAAAAAACACACACAATTAAACATAGCATATATATATTCATATTCTACAAAATACAGAAATCGCACCACCATCCAGATCCCCAAATAAAATCCATCGATGATCGTCATGTATAAAATAAACAAAATATCAATTTCAATATTTATGGAATAGTAAATTTTTTTTTCACAACGTCTTCAAGATTAGAATAATCAAATTATTCCCTCAGACTCAAGCATTGCAAACAAAAAAAACTGAATTGCTGGACAAAATGTTTTAAGTAAACACACACCAAAATTAAAAACAAACAAAAAATAAAAGAAGAAATCTCACTCCAGCAAGAAGAAACGAACCACAAACATTAAGGCCATCCATATATAACTACAACACTTTTGAAATAGTGTAATTCCTAAAAAAATGTTCTAATGTTCCTAAAAATTTCTTATTTTCTATTAGGCTATAGCACACATAGACAGACAGAATTTCTACGCTCACATATGGACAGACACAAATTCCCACGGTCACATACCGATGGACATGTATTCCCAAGTTCACATATGGACAGACACAAATTCCCACGCCTAACCCAACATTATAAAAAAAAAAAACAACAACAATGTGAACACCCTATTTAACCGTGGGAAAAAATACACACACACACATTAAAGTATCAAATTACTAAAAAAAAACCAATTAACATAAATTTGGCAATTAAAATTTCAAAATTTTAAATTTAATTGCTGAAATTTGAGAATTTTAATTGGTCTCGCACATACATTATCCTACTACTCACGTGTATATTGCGTTTGTCACCACTTTTTAGGTGGCTTAGTTGAATGTGATAACAGTTCCTATTTACACAAATTTTATTATAAAAATGAATCCCAGAACTGTATCAACCTGTTGTTAACACGTTTTTGTTTTAATACCCGTGTTACCGTTTGATTATTTTCTTCATGTCCCATTTTTCTGAATTTTTTGTTCCATCATAACTAAGTCAAACTTTTTTGGATTGAATTTTATACTTAAGTATATGTGAACGGTTTTTCCAATTTTCATTGGTAGCTGAAGCCTTTGCTTGAATTTGTATTATTTTTTTAATTTCAAATTATAATTATTAAATAAAAATTTTATACATAAATGACCATAATTAATTGTATCAAATTTTTGTTTTTGTATATAATTGTATTGAATGGGTAGCTTTAAGTAATTGATAATTTCAAGTGGCGGCTGCAAGTTTCCGAAACTATCAAAATATTCCATGTCATTATGCTTTTTATAATATGCTACCCAATGAGTTCCAGGACTAAATAAATTATCTAAATTAAGAATACCATTGCTAATGGCTTTTTAGGTAAACCATCCCATTTATATAAATCCATTTATTTATATAAATCCAAGTCCGTTATTGGTCGGTTAGGCAAATTATTTAAGAGTTTTTTGGAGCTGGGTTGTAATAAAGACAGTAACTCTATTGGTATGGTTTAAGATATTAACCTTTTCCCATGGCAATTAATTATATATAGCAATAGCTGCTCCGCCTGTAGCCAAACCTCCAAGTGCGGATAGTGCTGTTAAAATTGGAATTAAAGGAAGAAATCCACCAACTATAGGTAAAGGTATAACTCTCGGTATACTAATACTAGCTCTCTTTTTGCTTTTTAGATTTATATTAAAAGCTTTTTTGAAATTTCAATAGCTTCACTTATATTGACAGGTGTCTCTTTTTCTAAAACTTTCAATGTATTTTTTACAGTAGATGAAAATAGTTTTCGATCACATACTGTTTTCTTTTGTTTTTTCAATTCGTGAAATTTATTTCTCTTCATACCTAGTCCAAATTTTACTTTAGCTTTCATTGCATTCGTTCTAAACCAGGCATTTGCTCGTTTTTTTAAATCGCTATTTGTAGATTTTACTCGTTGCTCAGCCTATTCAACTAGTATTTGATCAGCTTGAGGTCTTTCATGTTCTTTGCAAGCCGCATCCAATAAATTTATCCCTCTATCTCCTCTTTTCAATCGTTTCTCAAGCTTTGTATCAGGACCGCAAAACTGATATCCAGGTAAATGTAGCTCTACTGGTAATTTATTTATTAAGTTGTTACAGAATCCTCTTCAAGTCTTATACTGATCTCGCTTATAGCTTTTACCATAATTTATAACCATTTTTATTACAAGTGCGTCTGGTTTAAACAATTAATTAAAAATGATGCAATTTTCTTATATAAGAGTTAGTTTATATCATTAACATTTTAGCTATCAATCAATCAATATGCGATTAAATTAATTAAAGCAAAAAAAAATTGTTGTAAGAAACGCAGATGAAATGAAAGAAAATAAACAAAAGATTGTACATAGTACATTGTTACCAAATTCAATACGAGCACTAATTGTAGGACCTTCAAACTGTGGAAAAACTAATGTAATGATTAGTCTAATAGAAAGTCCTAATGGCCTTGCCTTTAAAAATACTTACATTTATTCGAAATCATTTTATCAAACAAAGTATATTTACCTAAAGACATTAACTAATCCAATAAAAGAGATAAATCTGTTCACGTTTTCGGAAAATGAAAAAGTTTTAAGCCCGACTGAAGCAAAACCACATTCTATTCGATGATGTTATATGTGAAAAAAAAATACTTTTGTATGGACAGACACAAGCATATTGATTGTTTTTATCTACGTCAAATATATACAAATATATATAAAATGTCAAATATATATAAAAATAAGTTGCATTGTGTTAGTAATTGATGTTCTCCGGAATGCCTGAACCGATTTTGTTTCTGCAAAGTTTATATGAAAGGTGACGTCAATACCAAAGTTTTTATGTATATACGGTTTGTATGTGTGTTGGTTCATGAGTTATAGCCATCTTAGTGAACTCTGCAATCTTTTCGAAATATTTAAGTTATTATTTTGAAAGACTGAAAAACAATTCGTTGTTAAATTCATTACAATTCAATTTTAGTCAAACCATTAGTTCAATTTATATACTTAGCTATTCTATATCACAACTTCGGGGATCTATGAAATAAATTACATATAAATACATCACTAAAAACTTAAATATTTAAATACATTATGCACAGCGCACGTCATATGCATAAGTACGCGAATAAGAAATCTGTTGAAGCTTTGGAAAGATCAATGAAAGATCTCCGAGATAACTCAGAGTTGTTGTTATTGTCAGGCGATTTTAGGCAAACATTGCCCGACATTCCTAGATCGACAGCTGCCGATGAAATTAACGCTTGCTTAAAGTCTTTATATTTATGGAATGATCCATCTGCTGATAAGTTCTCTAAGCAATTGCTGAAAATTGGGAACGGTGCAATGCCTGTAGATGACACTGGATTGATAACGTTGCCAAATGATTTTTGCCCTTTCGTCCAGTCAAAAGAGGAATTGATTGAATGTACTTCACTAACATAGTACTACAATATACATGCCATACATGGTTGAGTGCCAGAGCGATTTTAGCGGCAAAGAACAAAGATGTTACTGAATGAAACATGGCTATACAATCAAAGATTCCTGGCGAAGTGGTGTTGTGCAAGTCTGTCTATACTGTTACCAATGAAGAAGATGTTGTGAATTATCCAAAAGAATTTTTGAATTCGTTGGACTTACCAGGATTGCCTCCGCATAATCTCCAATGGAAATCAACGCCGTTTGTGTAATGGTACAAGACTTGCTATTAAAAAGTTGATGGCTTATATAAGTAGTAGGGAACTGTATGTGCTGCGACCATTAAAAATATTAAATTTCAGCAATTAAGTTTGAAATTTTTCAATTTTAATTGCCAAAATTCTCAAACTTCCCAAAATTCTAAAATTTCATTTTGTGTGTGTTCGTGTGTGTATTTTTTCCCACGGTTTAGTAGGGGCGTTCACATTGTTGTTTTTTTTTTTTTAATAAAATGTTGGGGTAGGCGTGGGAATTTGTGTCTGTCCATATGTGACCTTGAGAATACATGTCCGTCGGTATGTGAGCGTGGGAATTTGTGTTTGTCCATATGTGACCTTGAGAATACATGTCCGTCGGTATGTGAGCGTGGGAATTTGTGTCTGTCCATATGTGACCTTGAGAATACATGTCCGTCGGTATGTGAGCGTGGGAA
Source organism: Linnaemya vulpina (assembly GCA_963675445.1). Lineage (NCBI taxonomy): Eukaryota > Metazoa > Arthropoda > Insecta > Diptera > Tachinidae > Linnaemya > Linnaemya vulpina. The sequence continues at coordinate 39,963,146 of OY776276.1, forward strand.
TTTCTGTCTGTCCATTTACACTGTGTACGCCTGGTGAATAAAAAAATTTAGAAGCATTTTTAGGAATCACACTATTTAAAAAGTGTAGTAGTTATATATGGATACCCTTAATGTTTGTGGTTCGTTCCTTCTTGCTGGAGTGAGATTTTTTCTTTTATTTTTTTGCTTATTAAAATTTGGTGTGTTTACTTAAGATTTGTCGTCCAGCAATTCAGTGTTTTTTTTTTACTTTTTTGCTTGCAGTGCTTGAGTCTGGAGGAATAATTTGATTATTCTGATCTTGAAGACGTTGTGAAAAAAAAAATTACTATTGCATAAATATTGAAACTGATGTTTTGTTTATTTTATACATGACGATCATCGATGGATTTTATTTGGGGATCTGGATGGTGGTGCGATTTCTGTATTTTGTACAATATGAATATTTATGCTATGTTTAAGTGTGTGTGTTTTTTGTGTTCTGAGTGGCGGTTGGAATATCTGGCTGTCAGACAGTCTGTGTGTGTGACGATTGGTGAGTCTGTATGACAGTCCGCTTTCTTGCTTTCCTGGTCAGTATAAAATGTGATAAGGTGTACATATTCATGCGTACATAAATATCTACAAATTTATTTCATTTACGCATATACATACAAACAAATAATAAGCGTTTATTCTTTGTGCCCAAATATTCCCTTGACCATTTGAATGAATGAATGAACCATTGTGTATGTTTGTTTGTGTGTTCTCTGAAAAAAATAAATATGTATGTAGGTTTTTTGTTTGAAATAAAAAGACATTTATTTTAATTTTTATAAGCATTTATTTAAAAGTTTGTTAACACTTTCATTTTTAAGTAAAATTGCATTCCTTAAGGCACAAACACCATAGTCGTGATAGCTACAATAGAGATATATGGAATGCTTAGTTTCCATTTGTTTGAAATTAATGCAGCCTATGTCTTCAATGTTATAAACTGTTTGATGAATAATTTTCTCCAGTCATTTTTTCTTCTCTCCCCCCTTAACATATATTTGTGAATTTCTTATATTCGATTTTAAAAACTTGCAAACGCTTTGAAATGAGACTGATTCATCATTCCAGTTAATATGATGATAGTTTTTTGTTAACCAAACTGCTTCTCTCTGTTTTTTGGCTGATAAACATGCGAAATCAAAAGGAGGTTTTATGATGAAATTGAACCATTCCTTGTTGCTGAAAACTACAGCTAGTTCTTTTGCGATGAAGTCATTTGAATTAGTTTTGAAACCTTGCAAGTCTACAAAAACAATATCATCATCCATGTTATTTAATTTATAAGAGCTTCCGGACTTGACCTTTTATTGGTATGTATTCTATTATGCGGTCATGAATAAGAACGCAGTAAGCTGATGTTTTTGCTGGAATATTTGTTGCTGTTTCAAATTCAATTTTTATGTCGATTGGTCCGGTATTGAGCGTTTCGTTTTGGTGACTGACATCGACTACAATAATTGGAGCGTTATTTTTAAACTCTTGACCTGTTAGAAGAGGTTGGGGTTGTTTCATGTAGTAGCTTTGTTGGAATCTTAGATACATATCATATAGAATCGCATAGCGCTCATTTTTGAATTTTATATTAAGATCGTCATATGGGTAAGAGGTTGAGTATAAATGTACTTTTAAGTTAGTAAGATCACAATGAACAAACTTGTTTTCTTGTTGAAAGGCAATCAAGACAAAACGAGGGCGTTCTTTATTAGCGGCCAGTTTAACATTCCATATGTGATTGGTTCCCGTATTAAGGTGTGGATTCATATGACAATCCCAACTACGGAATGCCATTGGTATAGCAGCACCATTATTAAGTATTTTGATCATATTCAATTTACTATGATCAGATAATTGAACATGTGGAATTCTCCATGATATTAGTGAAATTTTAAGTTTTGCTTTCTCGGTGGAAACATTCGAGTGTACAAGATCTTCATCGTTCGTATTACGCAAGAGTATCAATTCATGTTTACCATTTAATAAAACTTTATTGTAGTCTTCAGCGAATCCTAAAAGAAGTTTGAGTGGCACATAGAAATTAAAATTTCCATTTTGAAGATCTATTTTATCAAGTTTATTCCATCCGGCATTTTGCAACACAACGCTTTCCGTAGGTGATAAAGAAAACAAATTTTTTATGGTACTGGTGGCTCCCAAATATCTTGTATGATCAATTTCAATACCATTCAGTTCATAGCGGATTTCATCAAAGAGATATGCAACAAAATTATTTTTCAACTGAAAGTTGGGTGTAGATTTCGATGTTTTTCGTCTACAACAAGTCCTTCCACATATATATAGCTTTCACTGGGTAACACATATAGATCTTGGTTTTGTATTGAAATTCTTATTTCATCGTTGTTGTTAAAAGACTGAAGGTATGGTATGTATGTGTGATAATCCTTTTTGATAATATTTTCGTCAGATATTGGTTTATCTAAAACGTCTATTATTGAACTCATTTTGTTTTCAGTTTAAAGTTCAGTGACTTGAGAAAACTCTTGTTTGCTGCTGTAAGCGATTTTTGACGAACAGATCTTTTCAATTGTTGCTTAGATTGTAACGTTTGAGAATTAGATGTTGCTGTAGTATTCTTCGATATACTCGTGTTGTATATTATCATTATTTAGTTGTCCTTAAATGTATTCGTATTGTAATTTCCTCACCTCTGAAATTAATTAAGTCGCCGTTTTGATCAACCACGCGAAGAGCTAGTGAACTTATCTCTCTGGAGTTTACTGGCAAATAAATAAGATTTTTGGGAATCTCAACTATTTTATATCCAGCCGGTACATTAATCGGAAATTCATGTAGTGTATGAGCTTTAGAATTATTCATATAAGTATTAACCACAATACTGCTTTCAATCCTCAAGAGATTCACCTTAAAGATATTCACTGGAAGATCAGAGTAATGTTCTTTGTTTGGCGTTAATATTCTGCTATTGAATCCTAAAAGTCTACCTATTGTATTTTCTTTATTAAAATATATTGGTTCTTTAGAGCTGCTGACTTTGACTTGCATTGTATTATTATTAGCTTCAATCAAAATTTTGTTTTCTGATCTATATCGTTTGTATTGTTCTTCTATATAGTCAACTATATCATTTAATTCATAAGATCCGATCGGTATTTCAATTACAAGTTCACCGATATAAAATATATTGTTGTAGACATCCACATTCGGGATACTGTTGTATGAATGAAAATCAGTTAGAGCACATTCATAGGTTCCGTTTAAATCAATAGGAGGAAAATAATTAGCAGATAGCTCTGATGAATTGGAGCTCAGAGTCAATGTTATTGACATGGTGACTGTTTGATTGTAAATAAATGAGGTTAAACACACAGTATGATTTATAAGAAGCAGTTTCGTATTTATTGTTTATTTACTTATTTTAAACTAAATTATATATTGATGCAATCGTTGTTGTTTTTTTTTGTTGTTTATTTATTGTATTCTTCCATTTACAATATCTCATCTTTGCTTATCCAAGAATTGTGCTCATTACCAAAGCCCAGCCACTTGACAAACACCTTATGTCCTTTAGTTTTGAGAACCTTTTCAACTAGGTATGTATTAGGATATCTGGTTTTTGAAAGTTCTTCTTCATAGAATCCGCCTTTAATAGGATTTCCGCGATAGTCTTCTAATATATATGTTGTAGGATATGTATTTTGTACTCTTTTAATTGTAAAGATTTCTGTTGTCCAATTCGGAGTATAACCTTTTTCAAAAATGTTTTTTATATATGCTTATGCGTACATGATCTCCTGCATTAAATTTTGACATTTTATACATCTTTAAATGACTGTATACTGTGTTTAAAAGCTGTTTTTCATTTGTTGAATTTACTTTAATCGGTGACATTTTAATGGTGCGATGAATTTCAATATCAACCCAATTATATGGACAATTTAAGCTAAATTCCTTCCACATCATTCCTTTTAATGTTCTATTGAATCGTTCTACTATTGAGGCTTTCATAGTGCTATATGTTGAGTAGTGATTAATATTGTATTTATTCATCAACTGACTGAAATGTTTATTGAAAAATTCTTTACCATCGTCTGTTTGCAAGTTTTTCGGTATTCGTCCCAATTTGAAAATATTCTCCATTGCCTGAGTTGTTTCGAATGCATTCTTTCTGCTCAAAGTTACTGCCCAAGCAAATTTTGAGAATGTATCAATTACAGTTAGCAAAAATCGATATTTTCTATTGTTTAAGGAATAATTTCCCATTTCAACTAAATCAGCTTGCCAAAGATCATCTATTCCTTTCATCACAACTCTACGACGTACAAAACGTTTTCGAGCCTGCTTATGCAATTCATTTACAACATTTCTCTTTGAAGACATCTTATTTTTCCAGTCGCTGTTTTAAGTGTGTTGTGATCTACTTGATGCACTTGCACCTATTGATACGAACATGTAATTTTCTATTCTATAAATTTTTTCCCGTAGCTCTTCAATTTCCATATCAAAAAGTGATTTATTACCATCCATTTTCTTATTGATATCCTGCAAATGAGCATTAAGATTTTCTAACTGGAAAGCTACTTCTTGTTGCTGTTTTTTGAGTTCAGTTTGCAGAAACAATTTACTGATAACATCGTTTTCCTCCACAGCATTTGCAACATTTTTGATTCTCTTGTATTGGACATCAATGTTTTTGTTCGTATCCATAAAGAAGCCCAACAACTTAGGCGCATTTTTGGTTGGAATTACTTCACTTCTATCGTTAATATAATGTCCAAATCTATCAACGGACATGTTTTATATAAAAATCTATGTATGTATATAGTTTCTACAATTATATTAGCTTCACGTAGTTCTTCAATAATTGAGACAATTTCGTTGTTGTGATTAGTATGGCCTGCAGACTGTGATGCAAGCAGTAGTCTAAGTCGATCTACCAACTCGTTTGGATCATCCCAGTATATATAGTTTGGATTATGAGGGTTAAACTGCATCAAACCCCTTCCTAAATAATTACTTTTTGTTACATCTGATGAGCCTGTATGATTGTCTCCTTTGAAAAGTTTTCCAATAATATGTTTGTACTTATGGGCTATGCTCCCTTTGATTTGACCATCAGACTTATAGCCTCTCCTGTGGGCATTGGTAGCAAGTAATATTTTTTTATAGATTTCAAGCTCGAATTTATCATAGTTTTTTGGTGCTTTATGAAACATTAAAGAAAAAAGTCCTGGCCTGAGCGCCCATGTTTGTCCCCCAACCTGTATCTTATCTTGATTTAACTCGATGGTGCTATTACCAAATCTCCATTCGTTATTATTATCTTTATGTGGACCATAGTTAGTATCTAGTTCGTTTCTCGATTGCAATAGTGATAAGTCAGAATAACTTTCTTCATTATTCGAATTTTGTGAGTAAAAGTCATCTTCATCATAATTACTGCTACTTTTACTATTAGATTGCTTAAAAATTTTTTGTTCACTTAGTTTCTTGGGCGTACTCGTTTCCAATTTTATTGTTGAGTTCTGAGGATGAAAACTTTCATTGTCATCAATTCCAGTTTCCTTATCACTCGGTTCTTTTTTAACTGGTCTACCAACGTATTTAGAGCTATTGATAAATTCTTTTAAAGGTTCTGTGATAGGCTTGAATGTATCTGTTAATTGCTGATGTGTATCTATTTCTCCAGTTTTTATACTACGAAGCTTTTTCTTCAAGATATTTCTTGTTGCCACCAAGTCTTTAAGAATTTGTTCATTCATTTTAGCTATCAGGTCAGTTTAACAGCTATCAGGTCAGTTTATCAGGTATCAGACCAGCTTATCAGGTCAGTTTAACAGGTATCAGGTCAGTTTATCAGGTATCAGACCAGCTTATCAGGTCAGTTTCATTGATGACAATGAAAGTTTTCATCCTCAGAACTCAACAATAAAATTGGAAACGAGTACGCCCAAGAAACTAAGTGAACAAAAAATTTTTAAGCAATCTAATAGTAAAAGTAGCAGTAATTATGATGAAGATGACTTTTACTCACAAAATTCGAATAATGAAGAAAGTTATTCTGCAATCGAGAAACGAACTAGATACTAACTATGGTCCACATAAAGATAATAATAACGAATGGAGATTTGGTAATAGCACCATCGAGTTAAATCAAGATAAGATACAGGTTGGGGGACAAATATGGGCGCTCACGCCAGGACTTTTTTCTTTAATGTTTCATAAAGCACCAAAAAACTATGATAAATTCGAGCTTGAAATCTATAAAAAAAATATTACTTGCTACCAATGCCCACAGGAGAGGCTATAAGTCTGATGGTCAAATCAAAGGGAGCATAGCCCATAAGTACAAACATATTATTGGAAAACTTTTCAAAGGAGACAATCATACAGGCTCATCAGATGTAACAAAAAGTAATAATTTAGGAAGGGGTTTGATGCAGTTTAACCCCCATAATCCAAACTATATATACTGGGATGATCCAAACGAGTTGGTAGATCGACTTAGACTACTGCTTGCATCACAGTCTGCAGGCCATACTAATCACAACAACGAAATTGTCTCAATTATTGAAGAACTACGTGAAGCTAATATAATTGTATAAACTATATACATACATAGATTTTTATATAAAACATGTCCGTTGATAAATTTGGACATTATATTAACGATAGAAGTGAAGTAATTTCAACAAAAAATGCGCCTAAGTTGTTGGGCTTCTTTATGGATACGAACAAAAACATTGATGTCCAATACAAGAGAATCAAAAATGTTGCAAATGCTGTGGAGGAAAACGATGTTATCAGTAAATTGTTTCTGCAAACTGAACTCAAAAAACAGCAACAAGAAGTAGCTTTCCAGTTAGAAAATCTTAATGCTCATTTGCAGGATATCAATAAGAAAATGGATGGTAATAAATCACTTTTTGATATGGAAATTGAAGAGTTACGAGAAAAAATTTATAGAATAGAAAATTACATGTTCGTATCAATAGCTGAAAGTGCGCCAAGTAGATCACAACACACTTAAAACAGCGACTGGAAAAATAAGATGTCTTCAAAAAGAAATATTGTAAATGAATTGCATAAGCAGGCTCGAAAACGTTTTTTACGTCGTAGAGTTGTGATGAAAGGAATAGGTGATCTATGGCAAGCTGATTTAGTTGAAATGGGAAATTATTCCTTAGACAATAGAAATTATCGATTTTTGCTATCTGTAATTGATACATTCTCAAAATTTGCTTGGGCAGTACCTTTGAGCAGAAAGAATGCATTCGAAACAACTCAGGCAATGGAGAATATTTTCAAATTGGGACGAATACCGAAAAACTTGCAAACAGACGATGGTAAAGAATTTTTCAATAAACATTTCAGTCAGTTGATGAATAAATACAATATTAATCACTACTCAACATATAGCACTATGAAAGCCTCAATAGTAGAACGATTCAATAGAACATTAAAAGGAATGATGTGGAAAGAATTTAGCTTAAATTGTCCATATAATTGGGTTGATATTGAAATTCATCGCACCATTAAAATGTCACCGATTAAAGTAAATTCAACAAATGAAAAACAGCTTTTAAACACAGTATACAGTCATTTAAAGATGTATAAAATGTCAAAATTTAATGCAGGAGATCATGTACGCATAAGCAAATATAAAAAACATTTTTGAAAAAGGTTATACTCCGAATTGGACAACAGAAATCTTTACAATTAAAAGAGTACAAAATACATATCCTACAACATATATATTAGAAGACTATCGCGGAAATCCTATTAAAGGCGGATTCTATGAAGAAGAACTTTCAAAAACCAGATATCCTAATACATACCTAGTTGGAAAGGTTTTCAAAATTAAAGGATATAAGGTGTTTGTCAAGTGGCTGGGCTTTGGTAATGAGCACAATTCTTGTATAAGCAAAGATGAGATATTGTAAATGGAAGAATACAATAAATAAACAACAAAAAAAACAACAACAATTGCATCAATATATAATTTAGTTTAAAATAAGTAAATAAACAATAAATACGAAACTGCTTCTTATAAATCATACTGTGTGTTTAACCTCATTTATTTACAATCAAACAGTCACAATGTCAATAACATTGACTCTGAGCTCCAATTCATCAGAGCTATCTGCTAATTATTTTCCTCCTATTGATTTAAACGGAACCTATGAATGTGCTCTAACTGATTTTCATTCATACAACAGTATCCCGAATGTGGATGTCTACAACAATATATTTTATATCGGTGAACTTGTAATTGAAATACCGATCGGATCTTATGAATTAAATGATATAGTTGACTATATAGAAGAACAATACAAACGATATAGATCAGAAAACAAAATTTTGATTGAAGCTAATAATAATACAATGCAAGTCAAAGTCAGCAGCTCTAAAGAACCAATATATTTTAATAAAGAAAATACAATAGGTAGACTTTTAGGATTCAATAGCAGAATATTAACGCCAAACAAAGAACATTACTCTGATCTTCCAGTGAATATCTTTAAGGTGAATCTCTTGAGGATTGAAAGCAGTATTGTGGTTAATACTTATATGAATAATTCTAAAGCTCATACACTACATGAATTTCCGATTAATGTACCGGCTGGATATAAAATAGTTGAGATTCCCAAAAATCTTATTTATTTGCCAGTAAACTCCAAAGAGATAAGTTCACTAGCTCTTCGCGTGGTTGATGAAAACGGCGACTTAATTAATTTCAGAGGTGAGGAAATTACAATACGAATACATTTAAGGACAACTAAATAATGATAATATACAACACGAGTATATCGAAGAATACTACAGCAACATCTAATTCTCAAACGTTACAATCTAAGCAACAATTGAAAAGATCTGTTCGTCAAAAATCGCTTACAGCAGCAAACAAGAGTTTTCTCAAATCACTGAACTTTAAATTGAAAACAAAATGAATTCAATAATTTTGTTGCATACCTCTTTGATGAAATCCGCTATGAACTGAATGGTATTGAAATTGATCATACAAGATATTTGGGAGCCACCAGTACCATAAAAAATTTGTTTTCTTTATCGCCTACGGAAAGCGTTGTGTTGCAAAATGCTGGATGGAATAAACTTGATAAAATAGATCTTCAAAATGGAAATTTTAATTTCTATGTGCCACTCAAACTTCTTTTAGGATTCGCTGAAGACTACAATAAAGTTTTATTAAATGGTAAACATGAATTTATACTCTTGCGTAATACGAACGATGAAGATCTTGTACACTCGAATGTTTCCACCGAGAAAGCAAAACTTAAAATTTCACTAATATCATGGAGAATTCCACATGTTCAATTATCTGATCATAGTAAATTGAATATGATCAAAATACTTAATAATGGTGCTGCTATACCAATGGCATTCCGTAGTTGGGATTGTCATATGAATCCACACCTTAATACGGGAACCAATCACATATGGAATGTTAAACTGGCCGCTAATAAAGAACGCCCTCGTTTTGTCTTGATTGCCTTTCAACAAGAAAACAAGTTTGTTCATTGTGATCTTACTAACTTAAAAGTACATTTATACTCAACCTCTTACCCATATGACGATCTTAATATAAAATTCAAAAATGAGCGCTATGCGATTCTATATGATATGTATCTAAGATTCCAACAAAGCTACTACATGAAACAACCCCAACCTCTTCTAACAGGTCAAGAGTTTAAAAATAACGCTGCAATTATTGTAGTTGATGTCAGTCACCAAAACGAAACGCTCAATACCGGACCAATCGACATAAAAATTGAATTTGAAACAGCAACAAATATTCCAGCAAAAACATCAGCTTACTGCGTTCTTATTCATGACCGCGTAATAGAATACATACCAATAAAAGGTCAAGTCCGGAAGCTCTTATAAATTAAATAACATGGATGGTGATATTGTTTTTGTAGACTTGCAAGGTTTCAAAACTAATTCAAATGACTTCATCGCAAAAGAACTAGCTGTAGTTTTCAGCAACAAGGAGTGGTTCAATTTCATCATAAAACCTCCTTTTGATTTCGCATGTTTATCAGCCAAAAAACAGAGAGAAGCAGTTTGGTTAACAAAAAACTATCATCATATTAACTGGAATGATGGATCAGTCTCATTTCAAAGCGTTTGCAAGTTTTTAAAATCGAATATAAGAAATTCACAAATATATGTTAAGGGGGGGAGAGAAGAAAAAATGGCTGGAAAAAATTATTCATCAAACAGTTTATAACATTGAAGACATTGGCTGCATTAATTTCAAACAAATGGAAACTAAGCATTCAATATATCTCTATTGTAGCTATCACGACTATGGTGTTTGTGCCTTAAGGAATGCAATTTTACTTAAAAATTAAAGTGTTAACAAACTTTTAAATAAATGCTTATAAAAATTAAAAAAAATGTCTTTTTATTTCAAACAAAAAACCTACATACATATTTATTTTTTTCAGAGAACACACAAACAAACACACACAATGGTTCATTCATTCATTCAAATGGTCAAGGAATATTTGGGCACAAAGAATAAACGCTTATTATTTGTTTGTATGTATATGCGTAAATGAAATAAATTTGTAGATATTTATGTACGCATGAATATGTACACCTTATCACATTTTATACTGACCAGGAAAGCAAGAAAGCGGACTGTCATACAGACTTACCAATCGTCACACACACAGACTGTCTGACAGCCAAACATTCCAACCTCCACTCAGAACACAAAAAACACACACACTTAAACATAGCATAAATATTCATATTCTACAAAATACAGAAATCGCACCACCATCCAGTTCCCCAAATAAAATCCATCGATGATCGTCATGTATAAAATAAACAAAACATCAGTTTCAATATTTATGCAATAGTAATTTTTTTTTCACAACGTCTTCAAGATCAGAATAATCAAATTATTCCTCCAGACTCAAGCATTGCAAGCAAAAAAGTAAAAAAAAAACACTGAAATGCTCGACGACAAATCTTAAGTAAACACACCAAATTTTAATAAGCAAAAAAATAAAAGAAAAAATCTCACTCCAGCAAGAAGGAACGAACCACAAACATTAAGGGTATCCATATATAACTATTACACTTTTTAAATAGTGTAATTCCTAAAAATGCTTCTAAATTTTTTTATTCACCAGGCGTACACAGTGTAAATGGACAGACAGAAATTCCCACGCTCACATACCGACGGACATGTATTCTCAAGGTCACATATGGACAGACACAAATTCCCACGCTCACATACCGACGGACATGTATTCTCAAGGTCACATATGGACAGACACAAATTCCCACGCTCACATACCGACGGACATGTATTCTCAAGGTCACATATGGACAGACAGAAATTCCCACGCTCACATACCGACGGACATGTATTGTCAAGGTCACATATGGACAGACACAAATTCCCACGCCTACCCCAACATTTTATTAAAAAAAAAAACAACAATGTGAACGCCCCTATTAAACCGTGGGAAAAAATACACACACGAACACACACAAAATGAGATTTGAGAATTTTGTGAAATTTGACAATTTTGGCAATTAAAATTGAAAAATTTCAAATTTAATTGCTGAAATTTAATATTTTTAATGGTCGAAGCACATACAGTTCCCTACTACTGCTAATGCAGATCATCAAGGAACCTTTACCTAACACATCTTGAAATAACTAAATATATTTATTTCAAACTTCCACTTTAATAAGTGAGAAGCCTAAGCAAAAATCAAAGACAACAAGAACTCACTGATTAATTTTCCTTTTATTTCCTTTAGTTTTATTCTACAACTGGTTGGCTTTTTTAAGACTCAAATTGTAGCTGTAAGAGTAATATAGAACAACAACTACTAATAATTGTTTTAATATAAAAACAATTTATTTAGAGTGTTGACAACATAACTTGTTTTCTTTTGCACAAGCACTTGCATTTTAAATTAGTACATATGATGGGTAATTGTCGCTTTTAAACTCTGTAATTTTAATTATATGCTGATTGTTTTTTCACGAAATCTTACTGACAACTTCAGAGTGATCAATTGAAGTGTTTTTGCTAGTTCCTATGCGCATTTCACTGGGCCTAATGCAGATCATCAGGGAATCTTTACTCAATATTTCTTAGAATAACGAAAGATAATTAATAAGTGAAAGGCTTAAAAGATATATCAAAGTCATAACTGGAACTCACTGATCAATTGTCTTTTTTTTCTTTTCTTACGTTTTATTCTACAACAGTTGTATACATATAAAAAGTGGCTTCATACCTACGCTACGTCGGGAGATGAAGTTGTTTGATTGGTATGCTACGTTGGATGTGTCTTAGTGTATTAAATTTACGACCAATACCGACGGTAGGTGCTTTCTATAAAATATATATATACAATGATAGCTTATTTTTTTAAATTCAGCGTTGTGTTAATCACTGTATATGTATATTTTCTAAAAAGCACCCTATCGCCGGTGCTTTTAATTATTTTCCCATTTCTTTATTGTTTTATTTGATACGAATTAACAAAGCTTCCTGATTTATTCTCAAACCACTGATATAAAATTCCTATATATATGTATGTTTATATGTGTATATATATGTACATATATATATATATATATATATATATATATAATATATACATTTATATAAACATATATATATATATATATATATATATATATATATATGTACATATATAAATATATGTATATATATATATATATATATATATATATATATGTACATATATATATATATATATATATATATATATATATATATGTATATATATATATATATATATATATATAATATAATGTATGTACATATATATATATATATATATATATAATATAATGTATATACATATATATATATATATATATATATATACAATATATAATATATAATATATATATAATATATATAATGTATATACATATATATATATATATATATATATATATATATATATATGTATATATATATATGTACATATATATACACATATAAATATACATATATATAGGAATTTTATATCAGTGGCTTGAGAATAAAATCAGGAAGCTTTGTTAATTCGTATCAAATAAAAGAATAAAGAAATGGGAAAATAATTAAAAGCACCGGCGATAGGGTGCTTTTTAGAAAATAAAAACTGCAAATAAAAGGGAATAACTAACGAATGTGTGTGTGTGTATGATTAATATAGGCAGATGCAGCTGCTGTGTGTTTCGTTGGTTTTGGGAATAACACCAAGTTATTGTGTAATTTCTTATCAAACTTAGAAATGCATTACAAATGTATTGCTAGAAAAAATAGTGATCGCTGAACTGATTAATGGTAAACATGTGCATGTGAAGTGCATTCTTATCGAACTTGAGCATTTATCTACATTGCTAGATGAAATATAGATCGTTGTACTCATTAACTGCAAACATGTGCACTTTAAGTGCAATAAAATTATACAAATGCATTAAAAATGTATTGCTAGAAAATACATAATAGTAACCCTGAAATATCATCCTTCGTCAAAATGACTACGGAAGATTTTATTTTCAAACTAAAACCAGTCTTTTATTTTTGTTTTGCTCTCAGCTTTTGTATAGCGGTAGTCGTCTGCAAGCTATTGTTAAGTGTAAAAGTTCAACGAACTGCGTATGTTGTAAGTGTTTTTTTTTTTTCGCTTTTAATTTTTTATCGTAGTCAAAACGACGAAGGATGACATTTGTGTAACTTTCAGGCTCTTCCGTGTATATTTTCTTTTTGTCTAAAATCTAGTTCGTTTTTACTAAAATGGCAAATCAGCGATCTCTATTATTCATATTATTAATTCATATGTAATTTATGCACACAATGTACTCCAAGATGGTAAAAAGCCTCTAAATCGCGTCAGTTTTATGAGAGCTCTGTTTTCAGGACTAGTCAAAAATCACCTGGCAGACAGATTTGAAATGCCGACATTGCCGACTAATATCAGGAGAGATATACAAAGTCATCTTCAAATAAATAACCCCGGGGAAATATCTACAGAAAATCAAACAGGAAAAAGAAAAATATGTGCAGTTTCCCCTTCTTCAAAAAGAAGAATGACAAATGTTGTTTGCGCAAAGTGCCAAAAAAGGCTGTGTGTCGGCCACAAAATAGAAGTTTGTGACTCGTGTTTTATATAAAATATAAAATCTGAAGTCTAATGTTCCTTCTTTAGTGTAATACTTATATTTTAAGAAAATGAAAGACTGAATTGAAAAAAATTGCTTTATGTTACCTTTTTTAATGTTTTGTTATGACTTGTTTCACAATCTATGCCAATTGAAGGAAGACTATGAAATGTTAAGTTTTTGTTAAATATTAATATATATATATATAAATGAATTTCTTTAAATATTCATTAAAAGGTGTCTATTAATACATAAGAACAATATTTTGGTATCAACTTTTGCTCACAACGTGTTTTATAATCTCTTGAAGTAAGCCGTAGTCAAAATGACGAAGGATGACGTTAGTGTATGTAAAATAAGGATGATATTTCAGGGTTAAAAGCAATGACGGTAGGATGTCTTTTAGCAAATAAAAAACTGCAAATAAAAAGGAAAAAACTAACGAAAAAATACTGCCCAAAGTGTAAAACGAAGTAAGGATGATGATGATTTATAAAAACAATAATAAAAAATTAATAAATAAATTGTCTTTATGATTTCGCTCGTATTATGTATTTTTTATTATCTAATTAATAAATAAATAAAAAAAACAAACATCCAAAGAAAAAACAAAATAAATAATATATATATATATATATATATATATATATATATATATAAATTGTTTTTATTTCACTTTTATATAGGAAATTCTTTTTACAGATTTATCATTATTAAATGTATAAATTGAAAAGCTTGCATGCTAACAAATATTACTCATAAAATATTTTACAGCTACATATGTTAAGTGATTGTGAATGAATATTTTCACAATAATATATATGTATGTATGATATTATTTGTGTAATTACACATTCTTAATTTGTCAATAATTAGTAAAAATAAATCTACATGTTGCTTTTCCATCTGATTGCCATATTTTACTAAAATACGGTAACGAATAACTAAAATAAAATTAAAAACCTTAAATACAAATTAAGAAAATTTCTTAGTAGAATTACATTCTTTTCAGCACATATTTGATTAATATTACTATTAATATTATTATGGTTTTTACAAATATTTATAAAAGTATTATTTTTATAGAAACTTTTTAGATTACGGCAATTCTTATCATGCAGACTAATAACATGTTTCTATTTCTCCTTCAGGAGGATTTTTTAACCATCTCACTTTTTAAAGCCCTTTAACATATATAACAGGATATTCTATTCCTCTTTTTCTCATAGTTACTACTAAGTATTCTAAAAACTCTTTTGCGGTAAAGTCGCCACTATTCCAATGCAATCCATTTATTTGTATATCTATCTTTATTAGTTAAATGAGACTTCTTTTATGTCGATTTTTTATCAAGTTAAATTCTTGCACATCGATGACTAAAAATCTTTTTTCACTCCTTATATTCTTATATTAATAATGATATATGATATACGTAATATGTATTTGTTTGATTGTTTGTTTATTGCTTCTTTGCAAACTTAATCTTATAATATATTCCGACTAGAGCTTTTTTAATACAGATATATAGGTATATTTTTAGGGTAAAAAGACGATATGATTCCCTAGATATAACACTATCCATAGTCCATATAATGTTAGCTTGCTTTCACATTGTTTGATTTCCAAAAGCCTCACACAACGGAAAGTTTCTCAGTGACAGTATTAATTTTAAAATTTTCTTCTCACCGATGTTGTTTTGAAACTTCAATTGTACTATTAAATTTTTACGGATATATATAAATATATTTAAACACCAATGACCAATCTCAGACTAAGAATAAATCTATACATTAAAAAATCGTGGATTCTTAGAATAAAACAGGTTTGGGAAGAGATGTAAAGATATAAGAGGAGAGGGGATGGTATTATTTTGTGGTTTTGAATAACATCTATCTGCACAATGTCGACAACATAAACACGAATTATTTATTATTATTTTTAAAATATATTATGTAATTAAATATTTGTGGTTTTGAAACCTTTTGATAATAATATGGCATATATAAGGTTACTCTCCACCTATTATAACCCCCCTCACAAACAACTTAGGGCTTAAATACGTTACTTCCGGGGCACAAACTCATTCTTGTTTATAACACTGGATGAGCCAGGAGCTTTTTCCTGTCACAAAGCAATGTGTTGGACAATTTCTTCTACCGATGTAGAAGACCAAAATTCAAACTAAAAAAACAAAAACTGTTTGCAAAAATTCAAAGACTTTATTGAACCGTATTAGTTGATAAATTCTATACGACTGTGTCAATAATTAAGAGATACATTCAAGCCTATCACAGAACCTTTAAAAGAATTTATCAATAGCTCTAAATACGTTGGTAGACCGGTTAAAAAAGAACCGAGCGATAAGGAAACTGGAATTGATGACAATGAAAGTTTTCATCCTCAGAATTCAACAATAAAATTGGAAACGAGTACGCCCAAGAAACTAATTGAAGAATCAATGTTTAAACAACCGAATAGTAAAAGTAGCAGTAATTATAATGAAGATGACTATTACTCAAAAAATTCGAATAATGAAGAAAGTTATCCTGACTTATCACTATTACAATCGAGGAACTAGATACTAACTATGGTCCAAATAAAGACAATAATAATCAATGGAGATTTGGTAATAGCACCATCGAGTTATATCAAGATAAGATACAGGTTGGTGGACAAATATGGGCTCTCACGCCAGGACTGTGTTCTTTAATGTTTCATAAAACACCAAAAGACTATGACAAATTTGAGCTTGAAATCTATAAAAAAATATTACTTACTACCAATGTTCACAGGAGTGACTATAAATCTGATGGTCAAATCAAAGGGAGCAAAGCCCAAAAGTACAAACATACTATTGGAAAACTTTTCAAAGGAGAAAATCATAAAAGCTCATCAGATGTAACAAAAACTAATTATTTAGGAAGGGGTTTGGTTCAGTTTAACCCTCATAATCCAAACTATATATACTGGGATGATCCAAACGAGTTGGTAGATCGAGTTAGACTACTGCTTGCATCACATTCTGCAGGCCATACTAATCACAACAACGAAATTGTCTCAATTATTGAAGAACTTTGTGAGGCTAATATAATTGTATAAACTATATACATAAATAGATTTTTTTTATAAAACATGTCCGTTGATAAATTTGGGCATTATATTAACGATAGAAGTGAAGTAATTTCAACAAAAAATGCACCTAAGTTGTTGGGCTTCTTTATGGATACGAACAAAAACATTGATGTCCAATACAAGAGAATCAAAAATGTTGCAAACGCTCTGGAGGTAAACGATGTTATCAGTAAATTGTTTCTGCAAACTGAACTCAAAAAACAGCAACAAGAAGTAGCTTTCCAGTTAGAAAATCTTAGTGCTCACTTGCAGGATATCAATAAGAAAATGGATGATAATAAATTACTTTTTGATATGGAAATTGAAGAGTTACGAGAAAAAATTTATAGAATAGAAAATTACATGTTCGTATCAATAGCTGAAAGTGCGCCAAGTAGATCACAACACACTTAAAACAGCGACTGGAAAAATAAGATGTCTTCAAAAAGAAATATTGTAAATGAATTGCATAAGCAGGCTCGAAAACGTTTTTTACGTCGTAGAGTTGTGATGAAAGGAATAGGTGATCTATGGCAAGCTGATTTAGTTGAAATGGGAAATTATTCCTTAGACAATAGAAATTATCGATTTTTGCTATCTGTAATTGATACATTCTCAAAATTTGCTTGGGCAGTACCTTTGAGCAGAAAGAATGCATTCGAAACAACTCAGGCAATGGAGAATATTTTCAAATTGGGACGAATACCGAAAAACTTGCAAACAGACGATGGTAAAGAATTTTTCAATAAACATTTCAGTCAGTTGATGAATAAATACAATATTAATCACTACTCAACATATAGCACTATGAAAGCCTCAATAGTAGAACGATTCAATACAACATTAAAAGGAATGATGTGGAAGGAATTTAGCTTAAATGGTTCATATAATTGGATTGATATGTATAGAGATTTACTTGATGCATACAATAGAAAAATTCATCGCACCATTAAAATGTCACCGATTAAAGTAAATTCAACAAATGAAAAACAGCTTTTAAAAACAGTATACAGTCATTTAAAGATGTATAAAATGTCAAAATTTAATGCAGGAGATCATGTACGCATAAGCAAATATAAAAACATTTTTGAAAAAGGTTATACTCCGAATTTGGACAACAGAAATCTTTACAATTAAAAGAGTACAAAATACATATCCTACAACATATATATTAGAAGACTATCGCGGAAATCCTATTAAAGGTGGATTCTATGAAGAAGAACTTTCAAAAACCAGATATCCTAATACATACCTAGTTGAAAAGGTTCTCAAAACTAAAGGACATAAGGTGTTTGTCAAGTGGCTGGGCTTTGGTAATGAGCACATTTCTTGGATAAGCAAAGATGAGATATTGTAAATGGAAGAATACAATAAATAAACAACAACAAAAACAACAACAATGGCATCAATATTTAATTTAGTTTAAAATAAGTAAATAAACAATAAATACGAAACTGCTTCTTATAAATCATACTGTGTGTTTAACCTCATTTATTTATAATCAAACAGTCACAATGTCAATAACATTGACTCTGAGCTCCAATTCATCAGAGCTATCTGCTAATTATTTTCCTCCTATTGACTTTAACGGAACCTATGAATGTGCTCTAACTGATTTTCATTCATACAACAGTATCCCGAATGTGGATATCTACAACAATATATTTTATATCGGTGAACTTGTAATTGAAATACCGATCGGATCTTATGAATTAAATGATATAGTTGACTACATAGAAGAAAAATACAAACGATATAGACCAGAAAACAAAATTTTGATTGAAGCTAATAACAATACAATGCAAATCAAAGTCAGCAGCTCTAAAGAACCAATATATTTTAATAAAGAAAATACAATAGGTAGACTTTTAGGATTCAATAGCAGAATATTAACGCCAAACAAAGAACATTACTCTGATCTTCCAGTGAATATCTTTAAGGTGAATCTCTTGAGGATTGAAAGCAGTATTGTGGTTAATACTTATATGAATAATTCTAAAGCTCATACACTACATGAATTTCCGATTAATGTACCGGCTGGATATAAAATAGTTGAGATTCCCAAAAATCTTATTTATTTGCCAATAAACTCCAGAGAGATAAGTTCACTAGCTCTTCGCGTGGTTGATCAAAACGGCGACTTAATTAATTTCAGAGGTGAGGAAATTACAATACGAATACATTTAAGGACAACTAAATAATGATAATATACAACACGAGTATATCGAAGAATACTACAGCAACATCTAATTCTCAAACGTTACAATCTAAGCAACAATTGAAAAGATCTGTTCGTCAAAAATCGCTTACAGCAGCAAACAAGAGTTTTCTCAAGTCACTGAACTTTAAACTGAAAACAAAATGAGTTCAATAATAGACGTTTTAGATAAACCAATATCTGACGAAAATATTATCAAAAAGGATTATCACACATACATACCATACCTTCAGTCTTTTAACAACAACGATGAAATAAGAATTTCAATACAAAACCAAGATCTATATGTGTTACCCAGTGAAAGCTATATATATGTGGAAGGACTTGTTGTAGACGAAAAAACATCGAAATCTACACCCAACTTTCAGTTGAAAAATAATTTTGTTGCATATCTCTTTGATGAAATCCGCTATGAACTGAATGGTATTGAAATTGATCATACAAGATATTTGGGAGCCACCAGTACCATAAAAAATTTGGTTTCTTTATCACCTACGGAAAGCGTTGTGTTGCAAAATGCCGGATGTAATAAACTTGATAAAATAGATCTTCAAAATGGAAATTTTAATTTCTATGTACCACTCAAACTTCTTTTAGGATTCGCTGAAGACTACAATAAAGTTTTATTAAATGGTAAACATGAATTGATACTCTTGCGTAATAAGAACGATGAAGATCTTGTACACTCGAATGTTTCCACCGAGAAAGCAAAACTTACGATTTCACTAATATCATGGAGAATTCCACATATTCAATTATCTGATCATAGTAAATTGAATATGATCAAAATACTTAATAATGGTGCTGCTATACCAATGGCATTCCGTAGTTGGGATTGTCATATGAATCCACACCTTAATACGGGAACCAATCACATATGGAATGTTAAACTGGCCGCTAATAAAGAATGCCCTCGTTTTGTCTTGATTGCTTTTCAACAAGAAAACAAGTTTGTTCATTGTGATCTTACTAACTTAAAAGTACATTTAAACTCAACATCTTACCCATATGACGATCTTAATATAAAATTCAAAAATGAGCGCTATGCGATTCTATATGATATGTATCTAAGATTCCAACAAAGCTACTACATGAAACAACCCCAACCTCTTCTAACAGGTCAAGAGTTTAAAAATAACGCTCCAATTATTGTAGTCGATGTCAGTCACCAAAACGAAACGCTCAATACCGGACCAATCGACATAAAAATTGAATTTGAAACAGCAACAAATATTCCAGCAAAAACATCAGCTTACTGCGTTCTTATTCATGACCGCATAATAGAATACATACCAATAAAAGGTCAAGTCCGGAAGCTCTTATAAATTAAATAACATGGATGGTGATATTGTTTTTGTAGACTTGCAAGGTTTCAAAACTAATTCAAATGACTTCATCGCAAAAGAACTAGCTGTAGTTTTCAGCAACAAGGAATGGTTCAATTTCATCATAAAACCTCCTTTTGATTTCGCATGTTTATCAGCCAAAAAACAGAGAGAAGCAGTTTGGTTAACAAAAAACTATCATCATATTAACTGGAATGATGAATCAGTCTCATTTCAAAGCGTTTGCAAGTTTTTAAAATCGAATATAAGAAATTCACAAATATATGTTAAGGGGGGAGAGAAGAAAAAATGACTGGAGAAAATTATTCATCAAACAGTTTATAACATTGAAGACATAGGCTGCATTAATTTCAAACAAATGGAAACTAAGCATTCCATATATCTCTATTGTAGCTATCACGACTATGGTGTTTGTGCCTTAAGGAATGCAATTTTACTTAAAAATGAAAGTGTTAACAAACTTTTAAATAAATGCTTATAAAAATTAAAATAAATGTCTTTTTATTTCAAACAAAAAACCTACATACATATTTATTTTTTTCAGAGAACACACAAACAAACATACACAATGGTTCATTCATTCATTCAAATGGTCAAGGGAATATTTGGGCACAAAGAATAAACGCTTATTATTTGTTTGTATGTATATGCGTAAATGAAGTAAATTTGTAGATATTTATGTACGCATGAATATGTACACCTTATCACATTTTATACTGACCAGGAAAGCAAGAAAGCGGACTGTCATACAGACTCACCAATCGTCACACACACAGACTGTCTGACAGCCAGACATTCCAACCGCCACTCAGAACACAAAAAACACACACACTTAAACATAGCATAAATATTCATATTCTACAAAATACAGAAATCACACCACCATCCAGATCCCCAAATAAAATCCATCGATGATCGTCATGTATAAAATAAACAAAACATCAGTTTCAATATTTATGCAATAGTAATTTTTTTTTTCACAACGTCTTCAAGATCAGAATAATCAAATTATTCCTCCAGACTCAAGCACTGCAAGCAAAAAAGTAAAAAAAAAAAACATTTTTCCCACGGTTAAATAGGGTGTTCACATTGTTGTTGTTTTTTTTTACAATGTTGAGTTAGGCGGGGAAATTTGTGTCTGTCCATATGTGACCTAGAGAATACATGTCCGTCCGTATGTGAGCGTGGGAATTTTTGTATGTCCATATGTGACCTTGGGAATACATATCCGTCGGTATGTGAGCGTGGGAATTTGTGTCTGTCCATATATGACCTTGGGAATACATCTCTGTCGGTATGTGAGCGTGGGAATTTGTGTCTGTTCATATGTGAGCGTAGGAATTCTGTCTGTCTATGTGTGCTATAGCCTAATAGAAAATAACAAATTTTTAGGAACATTAGAACATTTTTTTAGGAATTACACTATTTCAAAAGTGTTGTAGTTATATATGGTTATAATGTTTGTGGTTCGTTTCTTCTTGCTGGAGTGAGATTTCTTCTTTTATTTTTTGTTTGTTTTTAATTTTGGTATGTGTTTACTTAAGACATTTTGTCCAGCAATTCAGTTATTTCTTTTTTGTTTGCGATGCTTGAGTCTGGGGGAATAATTTGATTATTCTGATCTTGAAGACGTTGTGAAAAAAAATTTACTATTCCATAAATATTGAAATTGATATTTTGTTTATTTTATACATGACGGATTTTATTTGGGGATCTGGATGGTGGTGCTATTTCTGTATTTTGAAGAATATGAATATTTATGCTATGTTTAAGTGTGCATGTTTTTTGTGTTCTGAGTGGGTGGCGGTTGGAATGTCTGCCTGTCAGACAGGCTGTGTGTGTGGCGATTCGTGAGTCTGTATGACAGTCCGCTTTCTTGCTTATGTTACCGATTGATTATTTTCTTCACGTCCCATTTTTCTGATTTTTTTGTTCCATCCTAAATAAGTCAAACGTTTTTGGTTTGACTTTTATACTTAAGTACATGTGAAAGTTTTTCCAATTTTTTTATTGGTAGTTCAAGCCTTAGCTTAAAGTTGTATGTGGTCATTATTTTAACGAACATTTGTATTGCTATATTACATCGAAATAATATTCATAGGATAAATGTCCGAAATTTCTTTAAATCTCAGAAAGACATGATGATAAATATTCCAAGACACCAAGGAAAGTCAACATCAGTTTCATTCAACTAACACAGCAGAGCAGAGCAGCTGTTTTCGAAAGTCGCAACACTTTCGTCATCCGTGCTCATGTGAGTAGTAGGATACTGTATGTGCCCGGACAATTAAAATTCTCAAATTTCAGCAATTAAATTTAAAATTTTTCAATTTTAATTGTCCAATTTATGTTAATTGGTGTTTTTAGTAATGTGATACTTTAATGTGTGTTTGTGTGTGTATTTTTTCCCACGGTTAAATAGGGTGTTCACATTGTTGTTGTTTTTTTTACAATGTTGAATCAGGCGGGGGAATTTGTGTCTGTCCATATGTGACCTAGAGAATATATGTCCGTCCGTATGTGAGCGTGGGAATTTTTGTATGTCCATATGTGACCTTGGGAATACATATCCGTCGGTATGTGAGCGTGGGACTTTGTGTCTGTCCATATATGACCTTGGGAATACATCTCTGTCGGTATGTGAGCGTGGGAATTTGTGTCTGTCCATATGTGAGCGTAGGAATTCTGTCTGTCTATGTGTGCTATAGCCTAATGGAAAATAACAAATTTTTAGGAACATTAGAACATTTTTTTAGGAATTACACTATTTGAAAAGTGTTGTAGTTATATATGGTTATAATGTTTGTGGTTCGTTTCTTCTTGCTGGAGTGAGATTTCTTCTTTTATTTTTTGTTTGTTTTTAATTTTGGTGTGTGTTTACTTAAGACATTTTGTCCAGCAATTCAGTTATTTCTTTTTTGTTTGCAATGCTTGAGTCTGGGGGAATAATTTGATTATTCTGATCTTGAAGACGTTGTGAAAAAAAATTTACTATTCCATAAATATTGAAATTGATATTTTGTTTATTTTATACATGACGGATTTTATTTGGGGATCTGGATGGTGGTGCTATTTCTGTATTTTGAAGAATATGAATATTTATGCTATGTTTAAGTGTGCATGTTTTTTGTGTTCTGAGTGGGTGGCGGTTGGAATGTCTGCCTGTCAGACAGGCTGTGTGTGTGACGATTGGTGAGTCTGTATGACAGTCCGCTTTCTTGCTTATGTTACCGATTGATTATTTTCTTCACGTCCCATTTTTCTGATTTTTTTGTTCCAACCTAAATAAGTCAAACTTTTTTGGTTTGACTTTTATACTTAAGTACATGTGAAAGTTTTTCCAATTTTTTTATTGGTAGTTCAAGCCTTAGCTTAAAGTTGTATGTGGTCATTATTTTAACGAACATTTGTATTGCTATATTACATCGAATTAAGATTCATAGGCTAATTGTTCGAAATTTGTTTAAATCCCAGAGAAACATGATGATAAATATTCTAAGGCACGAAGGAAAGGCAACATCAGTTTTATTAAACTCACACAGCAGATCAGAACAGCTGTTTTCGAAAGTCGCAACACTTTCATCATCAGTGCTCATGTGTAATGTGTTTGTCATCACTTCTTATGCGGCTTAGTTGAATGTGATAAGAGTTCCTATTTGCACAACTTTTATTATGAAAAGGAATCGGAGAACTGTATCAACCTGATGTTAACACGTTTTTGTTTTAATACCCGTGTTACCGTTTGATTATTTTCTTCACGTCTCATTTTTCTGAATTTTGTTCCATCATGCCTAAGTCAAACTTTCTTGTTTGAATTTTATACTTAAGTACATGTGAACGTTTTTCCAATTTTTTCATTCTTAGCTCAAGCCTTAGCTTAAATTTGTGTGTGCTAATTATTTTAACGAATATTTGTATTGCTATATTAAATCGAATTAAGATTCATAGGCTAATTGTTCGAAATTTGTTTAAATCCCAGAGAGACATGATGATAAATATTCTAAGGCACGAAGGAAAGGCAACATCAGTTTTATTCAACTCACACAGCAGATCAGAACAGCTGTTCTCGAAAGTCGCAACACTTTCATCATCAGTGCTCATGTGTAATGTGTTTGTTACCACTTTTTAGGCGGCTTAGTTATATGTGATAACAGTTCCTATTTACACAAATTTTATTATGAAAATAAATCCGAGAACTGTATCAACCTGATGTTAACACGTTTTGTTTTAATACCCGTGTTACCGTTTGATTATTTTCTTCACGTCCCATTTTTCTGAACTTTTTTGTTCCATCATATCCAAGTGAAATTTTTTGATTTGAATTTTATACTTAGGTACATGTGAATGTTTTTCCAATTTTTTCATTGGTAGCTCAAGTCTTAGCTTAAATTTGTATGTGGTACTTATTTTAACGAACATTTTTATTGCTATACTAAATCGAAATAATATTCATAGGATAAATGTCCGAAATTTCTTTAAATTTCAGAAAGACATGATGATAAATATTCCAAGGCACAAAGGAAAGTCAACATCAGTTTTATTCAACTAACACAGCAGAGCAGAACAGCTGTTTTCGAAAGTCGCAACACTTTCATCATCTGTGCTCATGTGAGTAGTAGGATACTGTATGTCCCAGGACAATTAAAATTCTCAAATTTCAGCAATTAAATTTAAAGTTTTTCAATTTTAATTGCCAAATTTATGTTAATTGGTTTTTTTAGTAATTTTATACTTTAATCTGTGTGTGTGTATTTTTTCCCACTGTTAAATAGGGTGTTCACATTGTTGTTGTTTTTTTATAATGTTGGGGTAGGCGTGGGAATTTGTGTCTGTCCATATGTGACCTTGAAAATACATGTCCGTCCGTATGTGAGCGTGGGAGTTTGTGTCTGTCCATATGTGACCTTAGGAATACATATCCGTCGGTATGTGAGCGTGGGAATTTGTGTCTGTGCATATGTGACCTTGGGAATATATGTCCGTCGGTATGTGAGCGTGGGAATTTGTGTATGTCCATATGTGACCTTGGGAATGCATGTTCGTCGGTATGTGAGCGTGGGAATTTGTGTCTGTCCATATGTGAGCGTAGGAATTCTGTCTGTCTATGTGTGCTATATATAGCTTAATAGAAAACAAGAAATTTTTAGGAACATTAGAAAATTTTTTTAGGAATTACACTATTTCAAAAGTGTTGTAGTCATATATGGATGGCCTTAATGTTTGTGGTTCGTTTCTTCTTGCTGGAGTGAGATTTCTTCTTTTATTTTTTGTTTGTTTTTAATTTTGGTGTGTGTTTACTTAAGACATTTTGTCCAGCAATTCAGTTATTTCTTTTTTGTTTGCAATGCTTGAGTCTGGGGTAATAATTTGATTATTCTGATACTGAAGACGTTGTGAAAAAAATTTACTATTCCATAAATATTGAAATTGATATTTTGTTAATTTTATACGTGACGGATTTTATTTGGGGATCTGGATGGTGGTGCGATTTCTGTATTTTGTAGAATATGAATATTTATGCTATGTTTAAGTGCGTGTGTTTTTTGTGTTCTAAATGGCGGTTGGAATGTCTGCCTGTCAGACAGGCTGTGTGTGTGTGACGATTGGTGAGTCTGTATGATAGTCCGCTTTCTTGCTTTCATGGATTTTGCGCAAGTGGGGCACTGAGAAATGTGATAAGATGTACATATTCATGCGTACATAAATATCTACAAATTTGTTTCATTTACGCATATACATACAAAGAAATAATAATCTTTTATTCTATGTGCCCAAATATTCCCTTGACCATTCAATGAATGAACCATTGTGTTTGTTTGTTTGTGTGTGTGTTCTCTGAAAAACAATATGTATGTAGGTTTTTATTTGAAATAAAAAGACATTTATTTTAATTTTTTTAAGCAT
This sequence comes from Linnaemya vulpina, assembly GCA_963675445.1. NCBI lineage: Eukaryota > Metazoa > Arthropoda > Insecta > Diptera > Tachinidae > Linnaemya > Linnaemya vulpina. The sequence continues at coordinate 39,989,895 of OY776276.1, forward strand.
TTATTTAAAAGTTTGTTAGCATTTTAATTTTTAAGTAAAATTGCATTCCTTAAGGCACAAACACCATAGTCGTGATAGCTACAATAGAGATATATTGAATGCTTAGTTTCCATTTGTTTAAAATTAATACAGCCAATGTCTTCAATGTTATAAACTGTTTGATGAATAATTTTTTCCAGCCATTTTTTCTTCTCTTCCCCCTTAACATATATTTGTGAATTTCTTATATTGGATTTTAAAAACTTGCAAACGCTTTGAAATGAGACTGATCCATCATTCCAGTTAATATTATGATAGTTTTTTGTCAACCAAACTGCTTCTCTCTGGGGTTTGGCTGATAAACATGCGAAATCAAAAGGAGGTGTTACAATGAAATTGAGGTATTCGTTGTTGTTGAAAACTTCAGCTAGTTCTTTTGCGATGAAGTCATTTGAATTATTTTTGAAACCTTGGAAGTCTACAAAAACAATATCACCATCCGTGTTATTTAATTTATAAGACCTTCCGGACTTGACCTTTTGTTGGTATGTATTCTATTACGCGGTCATGAATAAGAAGGCAGTAAGCTGATGTTTTACTGAAATATTTGTTGCTGTTTCAAATTCAATTTTTATGTCGATTGGTCCGGTATTGAGCGTTTCGTTTTGGTGACTGACATCAACTACAATAATTGGAGCGTTATTTTTAAACTCTTGACCTGTTAGAAGAGGTTGGGGTTGTTTCATGTAGTAGCTTTGTTGGAATCTTAGATACATATCATATAGAATCGCATAGCGCTCACTTTTTAATTTTGTATTAAGATCGTCATATGGGTAAGAGGTTGAGTTTAAATGTACAATCACAATGAACAAACTTGTTTTCTTGTTGAAAAGCAATCAACACAAAACGAGGGCGTTCTTTTTTAGCGGCTAGTTTCACATTCCATATGTGATTGGTCCCCGTATTAAGTTGTGGATTCATATGACAATCCCAACTACGGAATGCCATTAGTACAGCAACATCATTATTAAGTATTTTGATCATATTCAATTTACTATAATCAGATAATTGAACATGTGGAATTCTCCATGATATTAATGAAATTGTAAGTTTTGCTTTCTCAGTGGAAACATTCGAGTGCACAAGATCCTCATCGTTCTTATTACGCAATAGTATCAACTCATGTTTACCATTTAATAAAACTTTATTATAGTCTTCCGCGAATCCTAAAAGAAGTTTGAGTGGTACATAAAAATTAAAATTTCCATTTTGAAGATTTATTTCATCAAGTTTATTCCATCCAGCATTTTGCAACACAACGCTTTTCGTAGGTGATAAAGAAACCAAATTTTTTATGGTACTGGTGGCTCCCAAATATCTTGTATGATCAATTTCAATACCATTTAGTTCATAGCGAATTTCATAAAAGAGATATGCAACAAAATTGTTTTTCCACTTTTAGTTGGGAGTAGATTTCGATTTTTTTTCATCTACAACAAGTCCTTCCACATATATATAGCTTTCACTGGGTAACACATATAGATCTTGGTTTTGTATTGAAATTCTTATTTCACCGTTGTTGGTAAAAGACCATGTATGGTACGTATGTGTGATAATCCTTTTTGATTATATTTTCATCAGATATTGGTTTATCTAAAACGTCTATTATTGAACTCATTTTGTTTTCAGTTTAAAGTTCAGTGATTTGAGAAAACTCTTGTTTGCTGCTGTAAGCGATTTTTGACGAACAGATCTTTTCAATTGTTGCTTAGGTTGTAATGTTTGAGGAATAGATGTTGCTGTACTATTCTTCGATATACTCGTGTTGTATATTATCATTATTTAGTTGTCCTTAAATGCATTCGTATTGTAATTTCCTCTCCTCTGAAATTAATTAAGTCGCCGTTTTGATCAACCACGCGAAGAGCTAGTGAACTTATCTCTCTGGAGTTTACTGGCAAAAAAATTAGATTTTTGGGAATCTCAACTATTTTATATCCAGCCGGTACATTAATCGGAAATTTTTTAGAATTTTTCATATAAGAATTTTTCATATTTAGAATTATTCATATAAGTATTAACCACAATACTGCTTTCAATCCTCAAGAGATTCACCTTAAAGATGTTCACTGGAAGATCAGAGTAATGTTCTTTGTTTGGCGTTAATATTCTGCTATTGAATCCTAAAAGTCTACCTATTGTATTTTCTTTATTAAAATATATTGGTTCTTTAGAGCTGCTGACTTTGACTTGCATTGTATTGTTATTAGCTTCAATCAAAATTTTGTTTTCTGGTCTATATCGTTTGTATTGTTCTTCTATATAGTCAACTATATCATTTATTTCATAAGATCCGATCGGTATTTCAATTACAAGTTCACCGATATGAAATATATTGTTGTAGACATCCACATTTGGGATACTGTTGTATGAATGAAAATCAGTTAGAGCACATTCATCCTCATAGGAGGAAAATAATTAGCATATAGCTCTGATGAATTGGAGCTCAGAGTCAATGTTATTGACATTGTGACTGTAAATAAATGAGGTTAAGCACACAGTATGATTTATAAGAATCACTTTCGTATTTATTGTTTATTTACTTATTTTAAACTAAATTAAATATTGATGTCATTGTTGCTGTTTTTGTTGTTGTTTATTTATTGTATTCTTCCATTTACAATATCTCATCTTTGCTTATCCAAGAATTGTGCTCATTACCAAAGCCCAGCCACTTGACAAACACCTTATATCCTTTAGTTTTGAGAACCTTTTCTACTAGGTATGTATTAGGATATCTGGTTTTTGAAAGTTCTTCTTCATAGAATCCGCCTTTAATAGGATTTCCGCGATAGTCTTCTAATACATATGTTGTAGGATATGTATTTTGTACTCTTTTAATTGTAAAGATTTCTGTTGTCCAATTCGGAGTATAACATTTTTCAAAAATGTTTTTATATTTGCTTATGCGTACATGATCTCCTGCATTAAATTTTGACATTTTATACACCTTTAAATGACTGTATACTGTTTTTAAAAGCTGTTTTGCGTTTGTTGAATTTACTTTAATCGGTGACATTTTAATGGTGCGATGAATTTTTCTATTGTATGCATCAAGTAAATCTCTAGACATATCAATCCAATTATATGAACCATTTAAGCTAAATTCCTTCCACATCATTCCTTTTAATGTTCTATTGAATCGTTCTACTATTGAGACTTTCATAGTGCTATATGTTGAATAGTGATTAATATTGTATTTATTCATCAACTGATTGAAATGTTTATTGAAAAATTCTTTACCATCGTCTGTTTGCAAGTTTTTCGGTATTCGTCTCAATTTGAAAATATTCTCCATTGTCTGGGTTGTTTCAAATGCATTCTTTCTTCTCAAAGGTACTGCCCAAGCAAATTTTGAGAATGTATCAATTACAGTTAGCAAAAATCGATAATTTCTATTGTCTAAGGAATAATTTCCCATTTCAACTAAATCAGCTTGCCATAGATCACCTATTCCTTTCATCACAACTCTACGACGTACAAAACGTTTTCGAGCCTGCTTATGCAATTCATTTACAATATTTCTTTTTGAAGACATCTAATTTTTCGAGTCGCTGTTTTAAGTGTGTTGTGATCTACTTGGTGCACTTTCAGCTATTGATACGAACATGTAATTTTCTATTCTATAAATTTTTTCTCGTAACTCTTCAATTTTCATATCAAAAAGTAATTTATTATCATCCATTTTCTTATTGATATCCTGCAAGTGAGCATTAGGATTTTCTAACTGGAAAGCTACTTCTTGTTGCTGTTTTTTGAGTTCAGTTTGCAGAAACAATTTACTGATAACATCGTTTTCCTCCAGAGCGTTTGCAACATTTTTGATTCTCTTGTATTGGACATCAATGTTTTTGTTCGTATCCATAAAGAAGCCCAACAACTTAGGTGCATTTTTTGTTGAAATTACTTCACTTCTATCGTTAATATAATGCCCAAATTTATCAACGGACATGTTTTATAAAAAAAATCTATTTATGTATATAGTTTATACAATTATATTAGCTTCACAAAGTTCTTCAATAATTGAGACAATTTCGTTGTTGATCATCCCAGTACATATAGTTTGGATTATGAGGGTTAAACTGCACCAAACCCCTTCCTAAATAATTAGTTTTTGTTACATCTGATGAGCTTTTACGATTTTCTCCTTTGAAAAGTTTTCCAATAATATGTTTGTACTTTTGGGCTTTGCTCCCTTTGATTTGACCATCAGATTTAAAGTCTCTCCTGTGAGCATTGGTAGTAAGTAATATTTTTTTATAGATTTCAAGCTCAAATTTGTCATAGTCTTTTGGTGTTTTATGAAACATTAAAGAACACAGTCCTGGCGTGAGAGCCCATATTTGTCCACCAACCTGTATCTTATCTTGATTTAACTCGATGGTGCTATTACCAAATCTCCATTGATTATTATTGTCTTTATTTGGACCATAGTTAGTATCTAGTTCCTCGATTGTAATAGTGATAAATCAGGATAACTTTCTTCATTATTCGAATTTTGTGAGTAAAAGTCATCTTCATCATAATTACTGCTACTTTTACTATTCGGTTGTTTAAACATTGATTCTTCAATTAGTTTCTTGGGTGTACTCGTTTCCAATTTTATTGTTGAATTCTGAGGATGAAAACTTTCATTGTCATCAATTCCAGTTTCCTTATCACTCAGTTCTTTTTTAACCGGTCTACCAACGTATTTAGAGCTATTGATAAATTCTTTTAAAGGTTCTGTGATAGGCTTGAATGTATCTCTTAATTGTTCATGTGTATTTATTTCACCAGTTCTTATACTTCGAAGCTTTTTCTTCAAGATATTTCTTGTAGTCACCAAGTCTTTAAAAATTTGTTCATTCATTTTAGTTATCAAGTCAGTTCAATAGGAAGCAGATCAGTTTATTAGATCAGGTTAACAGATCAGGTATCAGATCAGCTCATCAGGTATCAGATCAGCTTATCAAGTACCAGATCAGCTTATCACGTCGGTTTAACAGGTATCAGATCAGTTTATCAGGTATCAGCTTATCTGATCAGTTACAATAATCACATGTATAAAGTTTAAGGTCAGATTAAATACTGAAGGGTGCATTAGATGAACAGCAAACTATATTATGATGAAGTAATCAAATGACTTTTTCTAACGACCGTTGTTTAGTTCATTATCTTTACTTATCATCAAAAATCCGTATTTTTCCTTCCAACCTTCTCTACAAATTTTGTTGAAACATTTCAAAGTTCATATCGCTGGCAACGTGATCATTATATATATGTTTCATATTTCTCGAATCTTGTTTAAACATAATAACTACATTAGCATTATCTCTAATTAAATGTTTTGGAATCCGCGTGTAAGTTTGACACAAGTAAAATGAATCTACGTTCTTATGACGACCCATACAAAAATATGCACGTATATTGTTTTGTTTTGCACATGCAATATCATCAAAAATCATAATTTAGTTGCTTTTTGCTTCACTAGGAGGAACAACGTACTCGTTATCTGCGAATATATTCCTTTAATTGGTGAAATTAATATCTTTAGGTATTTATATTTAGGTTGATATAAAGCTTTTGAGTACAAGTAAATATTTTCAAACTTGAGACCATTAGGACTTTCCAGCAAACTAATCATTATTTAGTTTTTCCAGAATTTGAAGGACCAACTATTAATGCTCGAATAGAATTTGGTAACAAGGAACTATGTCTTATTTTTTTACTGTCATTTGAACAAATATCAGCATTATGAACTAATATATTTATATGTTGTTTTACGAAGCGCATTTTAATAACTACTTGTGAAATTTGCAAACAATATCTTTTATTGTAGATTAAAGTAATATGGTTGTATTGTATAACAAAAGTTTTAGTCTCAAGCATACCATCGTTGGAGAAGGTTTACTAAATAAAGCAATAAATTCGCTGCTTTTTGAATTACATCTTCCTGGATATCAGTACTGTGGACCTGGCACAAGATTACGAAAGCGCTTAGATAGAGGAGATAAAGGAATTAACTTATTGGACTTACACAGCAGACATCAAGCTGACAAAATTCTTGAAAATAAAGCTTGGGAAAGAGTTCTTTCAAAAGATAGTGATCTGGCAGAAAAAACATTTGCATATATAGTCACCAACGCAATGAAAGCAAAAACTAAACCTGGTATGGGTGTTGAAGCAAAGAAAAGGAATACAGTGAAAAGACCATCACCACGAATTCGTATAAATGACAAAAAACTGTTTCATAAAGCAATTAAATCAGCAACAAAGATATTGAAGAAGGAAAAACCAAGAGATATTAATTCAGCCATTAAGATTGCTCGTAAAGCTATCAGTAAATCTCTTAAGGGGAAAAAAGCTCGTGTTGTAATACCACGCATTATAAATGTCCCAAAAATTGGTGGCTTTTTGCCCATAATACCGATTCTAACTGCTCTGAATGCACTTGGTAGTCTAGCAACTAGAGGTGCCGCTATAGCTAAAGCTGTAAATGCAACAAAGAATACAAAAAAACAACTTGAGGAAGCCACTAGACACAACAAAGCAATGGAGTCAATTGCGGTGGGAGATGGACTATACCTTAAACCATATAAAAGCGGTTATGGACTTGTTTGTAAAGATCAATCAAAAAACTTTTAGACATGCTACCCAACAGATCATTATCAGAATTTGATCTGAGAAAATTTTCAAAATATATTCCACACTTCAGAGGAGTTTTTATGTTGGATTCGCTACCAAAACGACCAAAGACTGTAGAGTGTGGAATAATCAATTTGGATTTATCAACAGGCCCAGGTACTCATTGGGTAGCATACTATAAAAACAAGAATGAAAAACAGTATTTCGACAGCTTTGGAAATTTACAACCTCCTCTAGAATTAATCAAATATTTAGGTAGAAATATTGAATACAACTACAATCAATATCAAAACTTTAATACATATAACTGTGGCCACTTATGTTTGAAATTTCTTTATGAGATAACCAAAGATATTAAATAAAACACAATCATATATATTTAAAAACATTTTATTTTTTATTATTATTATTATTTTTTTCTTGTTAATTACAAAATATATCCACATAACATTTTTTTACTGCCAAATGGGGTACTGGGAGTTTGGTATCAAAAACTCATTCATCTCACTATCCAGGATAAGGTTTCGCTCTCCTTTTCTTTGTAGTCGATATTTATCACTTGAAAGATCATCTAATTCGACACCTGTTAAAATATTATATCGGTTGGGGAGAAGCATTATATGGTTTTCCAGCTCAAGTTGAACTGTTTCCCCATACTTTGTTGTTACTCGCTTTGCACGTACGATGGTGTATTTGGATGTTTCACAACTTATAAGTTTGAACTTAAATTTCGAATTAATCTCGATATAAGCTTTCTAGACTTTAAGAAGTCTAACTGAAAATTATTAAGCAATGATATTAGATTTGTGTGTGTGTGTGTGTGTGTGAGTGGGAGAGAGAGGGAGCAAAAGACTAAAAGATGAATAATAAAATCTGGTGTTAGAAGATGATAGAGAGATACTTATATACATTTTTAGTCCTTTACTCTAAAATTTGAATTTGCTTTTGGAATGGAAAGCAGATTTAGTTTTATAAATTATATAAAATTTCTCTTACAACTTGTTCGTTGAAAACAATTATTAGTAGAGAACTGACATTCAAAAAGATCGGAAGTAAATTTTGGTAATAGTATAAAATATTCCATAAAAATCATGAGTGACATTATAAACAAGCTCGCACAATTCTTAGTTGATTTTGAGGGATGTCAACTATACGAACACATGGAAATGGTGAAAATCTTCCTCGATATGTTAAATGAAAATGATGATTTTGGTATAATGGAAGATGAGGACAAGGACGATGGTCACTTTAAGCCTTGTCCATGGAGCCATCCAGATTATGAGGAAGGGACAGATGCCTGTCGGTGCTCCGTATTTTACTTAAGAAAAATGACGATAAATCATTTAATTAATTCATATTATTTCGATGAAACTAGATAATAAGTCACAAAACAAAATAAAACAAATTCTGAATGTTTTTCATTTTATATATATTTGTACAATTTTTGTTTATTTCTCTTAACAATACAACAATTTTTTTTACTTATTAATATATTTCACTACTTAAATATATATAAAAATTATTACTTAAAAATAGGGATACAATTATTGCATTGCTTCTTCCTCTTCTAGTCTTGAAATTTCCCACAGTAGCATGTCAAGTTCATAATCGGGATTAGTTTCCTCGATTCGAAAATGACACCATGCATATGTACTCATCTTATCACTTCTTATTTTTCTTTTATCGTCTGCATAATTTAACACTACTTTATTTATTTCATTTGTATAAATTTGATGAACTTTTGATTTAAATATTAACATGTCATCATGTACAATAGACTTATTAAATAAACAGTTTCTATAAGAAGTTGTGTCGTACTTATCAAGGATGCATTTCTTTACCCTTTTCGATTTTTTAATATCATTTTCATACTGCACACTAAAGGAATACATCTTTGATCTCAATCCTACAAACTCCTTCATTATTTTTCCACAATTCTCATCCTTCATCATACCCAATACCTTTTTGTTTACTAGAGGGAAACCGTATATATTGTTTTTTGGGTAATTAGACGTATCAAACTTATGGACGACGTCAGTTCTTATGTCAGCGTAAAAGTCTTCTGTTTTTACTGTGTAAGTGAAAGAGTCAGTATCCATATAATTCAGTGATAAGTTCGACTTGAATTTGGGTTGCATGTACCCATAATGGAAATCATACATTTTCCGTTTGGAAAGCTCTAATACACAAAATCCTAAATATATAGGTTTATTGTAATAGGTTTTCACTCTATTTATTTCAATCGCTACCATATTCTCAGAAAATATTGACAAACTATGAAAATTAGCTTTAGATATCCAATCTTGAGCTCCTAAATGATTACAGTTTGTCCTATTCCAGTTCGTAACTATTCCTACATCTTTTCTCTTTTCCACATTCTCCGTAGTTTTGCCATATACTGCATTAGTTAGTAATTTGAAGAAATTTTTCTTAAATGCGTTTTTTGCAGTTGCTCTATGTTTGGTGTTTAAGTCTATATAACTTTTCAACCAGGTTGATTGTTTATAAGTGAGAATCCGATGCACTTTTTTTAGAACTAGACCATACTTCAAACATTGTTTAAGAACTCTATGAGTTCTCAACACATCTGTATGACGCATGTTTGTTTTGTGGAAAAATCTGCAATTAATTTAGTGCACTTTGTTTGCTGAATTTTTTTGTTTTCCGGGCAGAAAGAAAGGTCATTGTGAGAGTCATGCAAATGAGAAGGATAGTCTAAAGTAACTGCATAGACATATCCATCACTTGAACTATCATCTATGGTTTTAGGATCAGATTTAGCTCTTCAGCTGATAACCATCTGAATCCGCCATAAGGTAGATACCCAGACATAGCCCAACCGTAGAGGTTATTTGTGTCTAAATGCACAATAAATTCTGAGGGCTTCTCTCTATCGGAATCAGGTAAATATTTGTTGTTAGGCTTTGAATATGGGTTACTGCATTGTACAAGTCCACCAAGTATTCCTTTCTTGAACAAATTGTACATATCTATGTCCGTCAAAAGCTCCAGTTCTATATTTGTATACTTAAGCATAGCATCCCACGATAGTCCTGGTGCAGTGTAATATTGACATGGATCTAGGTGATAGATACTCTTACAAACCTTTCTAAAATTTTCAAATATATCGGCAAGTAAGAGTACGTCCGTTTTTAAATAAACTTCCATATAATCTTGCAAGATTTTGCAGCTGAAAGCGTTCCAAACTTCTTTCGCATGCTCATAGTCTTCAGTCGAACACTCCTTATTATTGAGGTGATTGAAGAAATCTTCCCTTGCTGGAAGCTTACCTAACTTCAATTTTTCAAAAGAATTTAGGAAATCATAAGAAAAAACGCCTTTCCTTCTCACAAGGTCAAACTCTTTTTTTGTTTTAAATTGTGTTTTAATGATGTGAAAGTCTTGCTCTGAAAGATTATTAGCTAAAGATTCTAAGCTTTCAGGCATAAAACGAATTGTGTCCAAAAATTTAAGTTCAAGGTTGTAGTTGTCGATCATTTTTCAAAATCTAGATAGTGATATGTATAATTCTTTATCGAGCGGAAGGACTTTTATATTGTCAGATTTTTTACCCAACTCTTTTACAAAAAGATGTGAGTCATAAGATGAATAATTATGGAAATAGATTGGTATAAGTTTTGGAATTTGAAATTTGAAATTTTAAATTGCATATATTATGAGCAGCTCCTCTAAATTTACCACTTATGTGGCAGTGATCTCTCACTCTATCATTGCCTAGATATTTATGACAAATGTGACAATTTATCGCATTTCGAAAATTAAAATTTTCGGAAGGAGATAAATCATCCATTCGGTTCTTGTTTTTCAAATAATCATTGTAAATATTTTCGCAATCGCTAATTATACAATCTACAAACTTTTCGCCTGCATCTTCCCCCGTATATATTTTAAACTTATCTAACTTATCATTATGCTTACATTTAATATAATAACTAAAAGCACAAGGAATGTGCTTTTTGCTATACCTACTTTTGTCACTTACTCTAATACTAGTATTTGCAATACGCATTCAAAATCTGCATATACAACAAATGGTACATCCATCTGTCGTTGATGGTCTTTGAAGCATAATGTTGACTTGTCCTCTGATGGAAGCTCAGACACAATTTGTCCACATTCCAATTTGTATTGCTCCATAGTCCTACCACTGTGGCTATATTGCAGACAGCTGTTGCAAAACATCAGTTTTTGCAGTGTTTCGTGGTCTGGTATTTAAAAGTCTGTGGAAGGAAAATAGAAATAAATTTGCAATCAATATATTTATATGTGCATTGGTGTATATGTATATTTCTTGACTTACTTTGATATTTGTTTAATAAAAATATAGTGATGGTATCCTTCAGCATTTTCTAAAACTAATAAATTTACATGTCTATGTTTTTCTTTCTTGGTGGGTTGGTACGGTCCAACAATTTCATTGCTTTCATTGCTATATCCGAATACATTAACGCTAATATCAGGATTACGTTCTTCAAATGTCTTAATACTTTTTAAAGCTAACGGGAACTTTAAACTTGTAAAATCAATTTCAATTCCGTTTTGCAAATGAATAATAACAGCGCTAATGTCTGCAATATTGTATGAGCTGCACCGTTGTCTGAGTTTAATATCAGATGTATCCATGCAGATGTAATGGCCTATTTAAAACAATAAATGTCATTGTTTTCAACGTTTATGCATGCCATTTTACTTTTTAGTTTCTCTGGCGTACAGTGAAAAGACCATAACCACGAATTCGTATAAATGACAAAAAACTGTTTCATTAAATAATTAAATCAGCAACAAAGATATTGAAAAAGGAAAAACCACAAGATATTAATTCAGCCATTAAGATTGCTCGTAAAGCTATCAGTAAATCTCTTAAGGGGAAAAAAGCTCGTGTTGTAATACCACGCATTGTAAGTGTCCCAAAAATTGGTGGTTTTTTGCCCATAATACCGATTCTAACTGCTCTAGGTGCACTTGGTAGTCTAGCAACTGGAGGTGCCGCCATAGCTAAAGCTGTAAATGCAACAAAGAATGCAAAAAAGCAACTTGAGGAAGCCACGAGACACAACAGATCAATGGAGTCAATTGCGGTGGGAGATGGACTATACCTTAAACCATATAAAAACGGTTATGGACTTGTTTGTAAAGATCAATCAAAACACTTTTAGACATGCTACCCAACAGACCATTGCCAGAATTTGATCTGAGAAAATTTTCAAAATATATTCCACACTTCAGAGGAGTTTCTACCCAAAACGACCAAGAACTGCAGAGTGTGGAATAATCAATTTGGATTTATCAACGCTTATACATGCCATTTTACATTTTACTCTGGCGTACTAGTTTTAGAAGTACAGCGGGTATATGAGATGGAACTTATGCATGCCTCTACAATACAAAATGTTTAAGGGAATGAAACTGCTACGTAGACAATATTTATGTAAACAAAAATTTTGACAAGTGATATCTACAGAGTACAGAGACATGCTTGTGCATGCAGACGCGTTACAAAGTTTTGAACGGAATGTGATATATACAGAGTACAGGGACATGCTTATGCATGCCTCTACGATACAAAATGTTTACGGGAATGAAACTACTACATAGACCATAGTTATGTAAACAAACATTTTGATAAGTGATATATATATAGAGTATAGGGACATGCTTATGCATGCCTCTACGATACAATATGTTTACGGGAATGAAACTGCTAAGTGGACAATATTTATGTAAACAATCATTATGATATGTGATATACACAGGATACGGAGGTATGCTTATGCATGCAGATACGTCACAAAATTTTGTAGCAAAAGAAACTGCTACGTGGACAAAACATTGTGGTATCTGATAAGCTAGAAAATTTTTGTAGCTTCACAAGTTTTCAAAGCAAAATTATCAAATTTTGAAGTTGATCTTTTATTTGTACAATGAAGCCCTTCTGATACACACCATTATATCGGAGACTTCAGCGTCACCATTTGAAGGAATATTTAAGAAAAGCCAGACAGGAAGAGTTCGAGAAACATCTTGAAGGAGATGAGGAACTTTTGTTAGAGCTGTCATCGCAGCCAACATCTGCACCTGAGATATCAAATCTTTCAAATGCAGAATACGATGATATGCTAACAGGCGATGAAGATCACTTTTTAGCTGTGTCTTCGCAGCCAACCACAACAGACCATCGAAGAGAGGTATCAATCAAACCTCAAATAGAAATATTGAGTGTTGACATACTACCAAAAATAGATATACCTCTTCTTCTTGCGATGTATGGAGACGATCAATTGCTGTTAGAGGAAGCGGATGTAGTAGAGGCAAATTTAAATGGAGGTATAAATAAAAATATATACATAGTTTGATAAATATTACATATTAATAAAAATTAAAACAATGCATATGTTTAAACAATGGTTCATTCATTCATTCAAATGGTCAAGGGAATATTTGGACACAAAGAATAAACGCTTATTATTTGTTTGTATGTATATGCGTAAATGAAATAAATTTGTATATATTTATGTACGCATGAATATGTAATTCTTATCACATTTTATACTGACCAGGAAAGCAAAAAAACGGACTGTCATACAGACTCACAAATCATCACACACACAGCCTGTCTGACAGGCAGACATTCCAACCACCACTCAGAGCACCAAAAACACATACACTTAAACATAGCATAAATATTCATATTCTACAAAATACAGAAATCGCACCACCATCCAGATCCCCAAATAAAATCCATCGATGATCGTCATATATAAAATGAACAAAACATCAGTTTCAATATTTATTCAATAGTAATTTTTTTTCACAACGTCTTCAAGATCAGAATAATCAAATTATTCCTCCAGACTCAAGCATTGCAAGCAAAAAAGTAAAAAAAAAAACACTGAATTGCTGGACGACAAATCTTAAGTAAACACACCAAATTTTAATAAGCAAAAAAATAAAAGAAAAAATCTCACTCCAGCAAGAAGGAACGAACCACAAACATTAAGGCAATCCATATATAACTACTACACTTTTTAAATAGAGTAATTCCTAAAAATGCTTCTAAATTTTTTTATTCACCAGGCGTACACAGTATAAATGGACAGACAGAAATTTCCACGCTCACATACAGACGGACATGTATTCTCAAGGTCACATATGGACAGACACAAATTCCCACGCTTGCATACCGACGGACATGTATTCTCAAGGTCACATATGGACAGACACAAATTCCCACGCCTGCCCCAACATTATATTAAAAAAACAACAATGTGAACGCCCCTATTAAACCGTGGGAAAAATACACACACGAACACACACAAAATGAAATTTGAGAATTTTGTGAAATTTGAGAATTTTGGCAATTAAAATTGAAAAATTTCAAATTTAATTGCTGAAATTTAATATTTTTAATGGTCCTAGCACATACAGTTCCCTACTACTAAGAAATGTCCTGAAGTACGACAAAGAATACAATCAGCTACATTCGAATTAGAATTTACTACATGAACTTTAGTTTTTTGCACTGAAGGTTTCCCTACCGATGAGTCTTTAAGATCGCGGACACATTCTAAAGTCTGAATTCTTTCTGTCTGAAAGGCGTCAAAATCTTTCCATTTTGACAATTCAGATTTTTTCTTAACTCTGTGTTCCCATAAACTAATAGTGGACGTGGGCAAACGTTGAATACACATAAAAATCAGGATTGGATCCCAACTTTCTGTCGAAACTTTATATATTATAAGCGAAGTCAAACAATTATTGACACCTCGTTGCAAAATTTTGAGACCATCACTAGATTCTTTGTCAAATGAAGGAAGCTTGAACAAAATTTTCAATTGATTATTGACAATCATGCGAGGATTCTCATATGCGTCCTTTAAATTTTACCAAGCTATATCAAAACCCTCATTACTAAGTGGGTACTTTGATACAATTTTCTTTGCCTCGCCGGCAGTTTTCCGTATCAAATGACAAAACCGCTCTATATTACTCAAACGCGAACTATTTATATATAAGGCAGTGAAAAGTGAAAAGGTCACGAAAGGCTGGCCATGAAATATAATCACCTTCAAATGTGTTCACACGGAGGTAAGGTGAGATTATGGTCAGAACTATTCACGTTATAATTCTTTGTAATCGAATCATTCACTTGCGATACCTTTTCAAAACCACTCACTTTCTCATTAATCAGAGATAAACAATTCAAATAAGCTGCTTAAGAAGCGTCATATTTAGCCATTGTGGTTGTAAAGTCATTAGGATCTGTCTTTGAATCACTATCGAAATCATCCAGAGAGTCTTCATAAACTACTTTTACTTTCTCCCATAACTTTTTTAATTCTTCACGGTGAATTTCCAACGTATATACAGTGTGCAAATCCTCGCGTGTTTCATTAAATTTTGCTTCGAATTTAATCAGTGCATCTGACACACGGATAAACTTCTTTAAAATTGACGCCATTATATTTAGTGATACAAATTTACACTTTAACACTTTGTTTCAAAGATATAAATTTGTGGCTTTTGTTTCACTAAATCTAGATTGAGTTTTATAAAATTTAATTTTAATGAAATTTATTAACCCAAATGCAACACAAAATTTAACTCGACCAATTTGACCGACTATAGCGTGCTAAATTCCACAAGTAAAAAAAATGGAACAAAGAATCAACAATTTATGTGCTTTATTTATTGCACCAACAATGTATCACAACAATATATGTATATGCACTTATGTATTTTCTCCAAGCAATTTTCTTTGCGTATTTTAATTTTAATTTGCCACTTTACAAAGTATTTCTTTAGAAATTCACCGATAAAAATAAATTTAATATTAAAATTATTCTATGATAATATAAACAATACGCACGATTGATTTTATTAGTACGTGATATATTGATCACGAAAATAAATCAAAGCAAACGTCACAA
>OY776276.1:40010508-40073008 GCA_963675445.1 Linnaemya vulpina
CAAATTTTACTTTAGTTTTCATTGCATTCGTTCTAAACCAGGCATTTGCTCGTTTTTTTAAATCGCTATTTGTAGATTTTACTCGTTGCTCAGCCTATTCAACTAGTATTTGATCAGCTTGATGTCTTTCATGTTCTTTGCAAGCCGCATCCAATAAATTTATCCCTCTATCTCCTCTTTTCAATCGTTTCTCAAGCTTTGTATCAGGACCGCAAAACTGATATCCAGGTAAATGTAGCTCTACTGGTAATTTATTTATTAAGTTGTTAAAGAATCCTCTTCCAGTCTTATACTGATCTCGCTTATAGCTTTTACCATAATTTATAACCATTTTTATTACAAGTGCGTCTGGTTTAAACAATTAATTAAGAATGATGCAATTTTCTTATATAAGAGTCAGTTTATATCATTAACATTTTAGCTATCAATCAATCAATATGCGATTAATTAAACAAGCAAAAAAAAATTGTTTTAAGACACGCAAATGAAACGAAAGAAAATAAACAAAAGATTGTACAGAGTACATTGTTACCAAATTCAATACGAGCACTAATTGTAGGAGACCTTCAAACTGTGGAAAAACTAATGTAATGATTAGTCTAATAGAAAGTCCTAATGGCCTTGCCTTTAAAAATACTTACATTTATTCGAAATCATTTTATCAAACAAAGTATATTTATCTAAAGACATTAATTAATCCAATAAAAGAGATAAATCTGTTCACGTTTTCGGAAAATGAAAAAGTTTTAAGCCCGACTGAAGCAAAACCACATTCTATAATTATATTCGATGATGTTATTTGTGAAAAAAAAAATACTTTTGTATGGGCAGACACAAGCATATTGATTGTTTTTATCTACGTCAAATATATACAAATATATATAAAAATGTCAAATATATATAAAAATAAGTTGCATTGTGTTAGTAATTGATGTTCTCCGGAATGCCTGAACCGATTTTGTTGCTGCAAAGTTTATATGAAAGGTGACGTCAATACCAAAGTTTTTATGTATATACGGTTTGGATGTGTGTTGGTTCATGAGTTATAGCCATCTTAGTGAACTCTGCAATCTTTTCGAAATATTTAAGTTATTATTTTGAAAGACTGAAAAACAATTCGTTGTTAAATTCATTACAATTCAATTTTAGTCAAACCATTAATTCAATTTATATACTTAGTTATTCTATATCACAACTTCGGGGATCTATGAAATAAATTACATATAAATACATCACTAAAAACTTAAATATTTAAATACATTATGCACAGCGCACGTCATATGCATAAGTACGCGAATAAGAAATCTGTTGAAGCTTTGGAAAGATCAATGAAAGATCTCCGAGATAACTCAGAGTTGTTGTTATTGTCAGGCGATTTTAGGCAAACATTGCCCGACATTCCTAGATCGACAGCTGCCGATGAAATTAACGCTTGCTTAAAGTCTTTATATTTATGGAATGATCCATCTGCTGATAAGTTCTCTAAGCAATTGCTGAAAATTGGGCACGGTGCAATGCCTGTAGATGACACTGGATTGATAACGTTGCCAAATGATTTTTGCCCTTTCGTCCAGTCAAAAGAGGAATTGATTGAATGTGCTTCACTAACATAGTACTACAATATACATGCCATACATGGTTGAGTGCCAGAGCGATTTTAGCGGCAAAGAACAAAGATGTTACTGAATTAAACATGGCTATACAATCAAAGATTCCTGGCGAAGTGGTGTTGTGCAAGTCTGTCTATACTGTTACCAATGAAGAAAATGTTGTGAATTATCCAAAAGAATTTTTGAATTCGTTGGACTTACCAGGATTGCCTCCGCATAATCTCCAATGGAAATCAACCCCGTTTGTGTAATGGTACAAGACTTGCTATTAAAAAGTTGATGGCTTATATAATTGAAGCTACTATTTTAACTGGAAAATTCAAAGGCGAAGATGTATTCATTCCAAGCATCCCAATGATTCCTTCTGGTATACTATTTGAATTTAAACGACTTCAGTTTCCTGTTCGCCTTGCATTTGCGATTACCATTAATAAGGCGCAAGGCCAATCCTTAGAAATTTGTGGAGTGAATTCAGAGTATCCAGTTTTCTCACATGGACAGTTGTATGTAACCTGTTCGCGCGTTGGCCAATCATCGGTTTTGTATATTTACACCGAAAATGGAAAAACAAAAATGTTGTTTTCCACAGAGCATTACAATAAAAGCAGTTTATCGCTGATTTAAATGAATTCGAAATAATTGTTTTATTTTCTTTTTTGCACTACGAAGTGTGCAGGGGGTTCGCTAGTATAATTATAATATTTAAACAAGATGAAATTGGGCTACGGAAATTTTCAAGGTTAAAACTATAAGAAACACAAATCCCAAAACATATATTTTAGAAGACAATCAAAAACATGAAACTAAAGGTGGTTTTTATGAATTTGAGCTGATGAAAACAAAATATCTACAAACATATTTAGTTGCAACAGTTTTAAAGAGAAAGGGAAGCATGATATATGTTAAATGGTTAAACTTTTCATCAAAACACAATTCTAGTATTCAGGCTAACGATATATCACTATAAAAAAAATAATATTAATTTAAAACTGATTTATTCATTCATCGAACGTTAAGATGTCGTTAACATTAACGTTAAACGAACATTCATCATTACTTGTGGCGAACTGTTTCCCTCCCATTATGTTGGATAAGAATTATGTTTGTGGATTAATAAGCACTAGTAGTAGGATACTGTATGTGCCAGACAATTAAAATTCTCAAATTTCAGCAATTAAATTTAAAATTTTTCAATTTTAATTGCCAAATTAAAATTAATTGGTTTTTTTTAGTAATTTGATATTTTAGTGTTTGTGTGTGTGTATTTTCCCATGGTTAAATAGGGTGTTCACATTGTTGTTGTTTTTTTTATAATGTTGGGGTAGGCGTGGGAATTTGTGTCTGTCCATATGTGAGCGTAGGAATTCTGTCTGTCTATATGTGCTATAGCCTAATAGAAAACAAGAAATTTTTAGGAACATTAGAAAATTTTTTTAGGAAACACACTATTTCAAAAGTGTTGTAGTCATATATGGATGGCCTTAATGTTTGTGGTTCGTTTCTTCTTGCTGGAGTGAGATTTCTTCTTTTATTTTTTGTTTGTTTTTAATTTTGGTGTGTGTGTACTTAAGACATTTTGTCCAGCAATTCAGTTATTTCTTTTTTGTTTGCAATGCTTGAGTCGGGGGGAATAATTTGATTATTCTGATACTGAAAACGTTGTAAAAAAAATTTACTATTCCATAAATACTGAAATTGATATTTTGTTAATTTTATACGTGACGGATTTTATTTGGGGATCTGGATGGTGGTGCGATTTCTGTATTTTGTAGAATATGAAATTTATGCTATGTTTAAGTGTGTGTGCTTTTGTGTTCTGAGTGGCGGTTGGAATATCTGCCTGTCAGACAGGCTGTGTGTGTGTGACGATTGGTGAGTCTGTATGATAGTCCGCTTTCTTGCTTTCCTGGATTTTGCGCAAGTGGGTCACTGAGAAATGTGATAAGATGTACATATTCATGCGTACATAAATATCTACAAATTTGTTTCATTTACGCATATACATACAAAGAAATAATAATCTTTTATTCTATGTGCCCAAATATTCCCTTGACCATTCAATGAATGAACCATTGTGTTTGTTTGCTTGTGTGTGTGTTCTCTGATAAACAATATGTATGTAGGTTTTTATTTGAAATAAAAAGACATTTATTTTAATTTTTATAAGCATTTATTTAAAAGTTTGTTAGCATTTTAATTTTTAAGTAAAATTGCATTCCTTAAGGCACAAACACCATAGTCGTGATAGCTACAATAGAGATATATTGAATGATTAGTTTCCATTTGTTTAAAATTAATAGAGCCAATGTCTTCAATGTTATAAACTGTTTGATGAATAATTTTTTCCAGCCATTTTTTCTTCTCTTCCCCCTTAACATATATTTGTGAATTTCTTATATTGGATTTTAAAAACTTGCAAACGCTTTGAAATCAGACTGATCCATCATTCCAGTTAATATGATGATAGTTTTTTCTCAACCAAACTGCTTCTCTCTGTTTTTTGGCTGATAAACATGCGAAATCAAAAGGAGGTTTTATAATGAAATTGAGATATTCGTTGTTGCTGAAAACTACAGCTAGTTCTTTTGCGATGAAGTCATTTGAATTATTTTTGAAACCTTGCAAGTCTACAAAAACAATATCACCATCCATGTCATTTAATTTATAAGACCTTCCGGACTTGACCTTTTGTTGGTATGTATTCTATTACGCGGTCATGAATAAGAAGCTGATGTTTTTACTGAAATATTTGTTGCTGTTTCAAATTCAATTTTTATGTCGATTGGTCCGGTATTGAGCGTTTCGTTTTGGTGACTGACATCAACTACAATATTTGGAGCGTTATTTTTAAACTCTTGACCTGTTAGACGAGGTTGGGGTTGTTTCATGTAGTAGCTTTGTTGGAATCTTAGATACATATCATATAGAATCGCATAGCGCTCATTTTTTAATTTTATATTAAGATCGTCATATGGGTAAGAGGTTGAGTTTAAATGTACTTTTAAGTTAGTAAGATCACAATGAACAAACTTGTTTTCTTGTTGAAAGGCAATCAACACAAAACGAGGGCGTTCTGTATTAGCGGCCAGTTTCACATTACATATGTGATTGGTCCCCGTATTAAGGTGTGGATTGATATGACAATCCCAACTACGGAATGCCATTGGTATAGCAGCACCATTATTAAGTATTTTGATCATATTCAATTTATTATGATCAGATAATTGGACATGTGGAATTCTCCATGATATTAGTGAAATTGTAAGTTTTGCTTTCTCAGTGGAAACATTCGAGTGTACAAGATCCTCATCGTTCTTATTACGCAATAGTATCAACTCATGTTTACCATTTAATAAAACTTTATTATAGTCTTTAGCGAATCCTAAAAGAAGTTTTAGTGGTACATAGAAATTAAAATTTCCATTTTGAAGATTTATTTCATCAAGTTTATTCCATCCAGCATTTTGCAACACAACGCTTTCCGTAGGTGATAAAGAAACCAAATTTTTTATGGTACTGGTGGCTAACAAAATATCTTGTATGATCAATTTCAATACCATTTAGTTCATAGCGCATTTCATCAAAGAGATATGCAACAAAATTGTTTTTCAACTGAAAGTTGGGTGTAGATTTCGATGTTTTTTCATCTACAACAAGTCCTTCCACATATGTATAGCTTTCACTGGGTAACACATATAGATCTTGGTTTTGTATTGAAATTCTTATTTCATCGTTGCTGTTAAAAGACTGAAGGTATGGTATGTATGTGTGATAATCCTTTTTGATTATATTTTCGTCAGACATTGGTTTATCTAAAACGTCTATTATTAAACTCATTTTGTTTTCAGTTTAAAGTTCAGTGATTTTAGAAAACTCTTGTTTGCTGCTGTAAGCGATTTTTGACGAACAGATCTTTTCAATTGTTGCTTAGGTTGTAATGTTTGAGGATTAGATGTTGCTGTAGTATTCTTCGATATACTCGTGTTGTATATTATCATTATTTAGTTGTCCTTAAATGTATTCGTATTGTAATTTCCTCTCCTCTGAAATTAATTAAGTCCCCGTTTTGATCAACCACGCGAAGAGCTAGTGAACTTATCTCTCTGGAATTTACTGGCAAATAAATAAGATTTTTGGGAATCTCAACTATTTTATATCCAGCCGGTACATTAATCGGAAATTCATGTAGTGTATGAGCTTTAGAATTATTCATATAAGTATTAACCACAACAGTGCTTTCAATCCTCAAGAGATTCACCTTAAGGATATTCACTGGAAGATCAGAGTAATGTTCTTTGTTTGGCGTTAATATTCTGCTATTGAATCCTAAAAGTCTACCTATTGTATTTTCTTTATTAAAATATATTGGTTCTTTAGAGCTGCTGACTTTAACTTGCATTGTATTGTTATTAGCTTCAATCAAAATTTTGTTTTCTGGTCTATATCGTTTGGATTATTCTTCTATATAGTCAACTATATCATTTAATTCATAAAATCCGATCAGTATTTCAATTACAAGTTCACCGATATGAAATATATTGTTGTAGACATCCACATTTGGGATACTGTTGTATGAATGAAAATCAGTTAGAGCACATTCATAGGTTCCGTTTCAATCAAGAGGAGGAAAATAATTAGCATATAGCTCTGATGAATTGGAGTTCAGAGTCAATGTTATTGACATTGTGACTGTTTGATTGTAAATAAATGAGGTTAAGCACACATTATGATTTATAAGAATCACTTTCGTATTTATTGTTTATTTACTTATTTTAAACTAAATTAAATATTGATGCCATTGTTGTTGTTTTTGTTGTTGTTTATTTGTTGTATTCTTCCATTTACAATATCTCATCTTTGCTTATCCAAGAATTGTGCTCATTACCAAAGCCCAGCCACTTAACAAACACCTTCTGTCCTTTAGTTTTGAGAACCTTTTCAACTAGGTATGTGTTTGGATATCTGATTTTTGAAAGTTCTTCTTCATAGAATCCACCTGTAATAGGATTTCCGCGATAGTCTTCTAATGTATATGTTGTAGGATATGTGTTTTGTACTCTTTAAATTGTAAAGATTTCTGTTGTCCAATTCGGAGTATAACCTTTTTCAAAAATGTTTTTATATTTGCTTATGCGTACATGATCTCCTGCATTAAATTTTGACATTTTATACACCTTTAAATGACTGTATACTGTTTTTAAAAGCTGTTTTGCGTTTGTTGAATTTACTTTAATCGGTGACATTTTAATTGTGCGATGAATTTTTCTATTGTATGCATCAAGTAAATCTCTATGCATATCAATCCAATTATATGAACCATTTAAGCTAAATTCCTTCCACATCATTCCTTTTAATGTTCTATTGAATCGTTATACTATTGAGACTTTCATAGTGCTATATGTTGAATAGTGATTAATATTGTATTTATTCATCAACTGATTGAAATGTTTATTGAAAAATTCTTTACCATCGTCTGTTTGCAAGTTTTTCGGTATTCGTCTCAATTTGAAAATATTCTCCATTGCCTGGGTTGTTTCAAATGCATTCTTTTTTCTCAAAGGTACTGCCCAAGCAAATTTTGAGAATGTATCAATTACAGATAGCAAAAATCGATAATTTCTATTGTCTAAGGAATAATTTCCCATTTCAACTAAATCAGCTTGCCATAGATCACCTATTCCTTTCATCACAACTCTACGACGTAAAAAACGTTTTCGAGCCTGCTTATGCAATTCATTTACAATATTTCTTTTTGAAGACATCTTATTTTTCCAGTCGCTGTTTTAAGTGTGTTGTGATCTACTTGGCGCACTTTCAGCTATTGATACGAACATGTAATTTTCTATTCTATAAATTTTTTCTCGTAACTCTTCAATTTCCATATCAAAAAGTAATTTATTATCATCCATTTTCTTATTGATATCCTGCAAGTGAGCACTAAGATTTTCTAACTGGAAAGCTACTTCTTGTTGCTGTTTTTTGAGTTCAGTTTGCAGAAACAATTTACTGATAACATCGTTTTCCTCCAGAGCGTTTGCAACATTTTTGATTCTCTTGTATTGGACATCAATGTTTTTGTTCGTATCCATAAAGAAGCCCAACAACTTAGGTGCATTTTTTGTTGAAATTACTTCACTTCTATCGTTAATATAATGCCCAAATTTATCAACGGACATGTTTTATAAAAAAAATCTATTTATGTATATAGTTTATACAATTATATTAGCCTCACAAAGTTCTTCAATAATTGAGACAATTTCGTTGTTGTGATTAGTATGGCCTGCAGAATGTGATGCAAGCAGTAGTCTAACTCGATCTACCAACTCGTTTGGATCATCCCAGTATATATAGTTTGGATTATGAGGGTTAAACTGCACCAAACCCCTTCCTAAATAATTAGTTTTTGTTACATCTGATGAGCTTTTATGATTTTCTCCTTTGAAAAGTTTTCCAATAATATGTTTGTACTTTTGGGCTATGCTCCCTTTGATTTGACCATCAGATTTATAGTCACTCCTGTGAACATTGGTAGTAAGTAATATTTTTTTATAGATTTCAAGCTCAAATTTGTCATAGTCTTTTGGTGTTTTATGAAACATTAAAGAACACAGTCCTGGCGTGAGAGCCCATATTTGTCCACCAACCTGTATCTTATCTTGATATAACTCGATGGTGCTATTACCAAATCTCCATTGATTATTATTGTCTTTATTTGGACCATAGTTAGTATCTAGTTCCTCGATTGTAATAGTGATAAGTCAGGATAACTTTCTTCATTATTCGAATTTTGTGAGTAATAGTCATCTTCATTATAATTACTGCTACTTTTACTATTCGGTTGTTTAAACATTGATTCTTCAATTAGTTTCTTGGGCGTACTCGTTTCCAATTTTATTGTTGAATTCTGAGGATGAAAACTTTCATTGTCATCAATTCCAGTTTCCTTATCACTCAGTTCTTTTTTAACCGGTCTACCAACGTATTTAGAGCTATTGATAAATTCTTTTAAAGGTTCTGTGATAGGCTTGAATGTATCTCTTAATTGTTCATGTGTATTTATTTCACCAGTTCTTATACTTCGAAGCTTATTCTTCAAGATATTTCTTGTAGTCACCAAGTCTTTAAAAATTTGTTCATTCATTTTATTTATCAAGTCAGTTCAATAGGAAGCAGATCAGTTTATTAGATCAGGTTAACAGATCAGGTATCAGATCAGCTCATCAGGTATCAGATCAGCTTATCAAGTACCAGATCAGCTTATCACGTCAGTTTAGCAGGTATCAGATCAGTTTATCAGGTATCAGCTAATCTGATCAGTTACAATAATCACATGTATAAAGTTTAAGGTCAGATTAAATACTGAAGGGTGCATTAGATGAACAGCAAACTATATTATGATGAAGTAATCAAATGACTTTCTCTAACGACCGTTGTTTAGTTCATTATCTTTACTTATCATCAAAAATCCGTATTTTTCCTTCCAACCTTCTCTACAAATTTTGTTGAAACATTTCAAAGTTCATATCGCTGGCAACGTGATCATCATATACATGTTTCATATTTGTCGAATCTTGTTTAAACATAATAATTACATTAGCATTATTTCTAATCAAATGTTTTGGAATCCGCGCGTAAGTTTGACACAAGTAAAATGAATCTACGTTCTTATGACGCCCCATTGTTTTGTTTTGCACATGCAACATCATCAAAAATCATAATTTAATTGCTTTTAGCTTCACTAGGAGGAACAACGTACTCGTTTTCTGGGAATGTGTAGTATCAAATTCCTTTAATTGGTGAAATTAATATCTTTAGGTATTTATATATAGGTTGATATAAAGATTTTGAGTACAAGTAAATATTTTCAAACTTGAGACCATTAGGACTTTCCAGCAAACTAATCATTATTTAGTTTTTCCATAATTTGAAGGACCAACTATTAATGCTCGAATAGAATTTGGTAACAAGGAACTATGTCTTATTTTTTTACTGTCATTTGAACAATTATCAGCATTACGAACTAATATATTTATATGTTGTTTTACGAAGCGCATTTTAATAACTACTTGTGAAATTTGCAAACAATATCTTTTATTGTAGATTAAAGTAATTTGGTTGTATTTTATAACAAAAGTTTTAGTCTCAAGCACACTATCGTTGGAGAAGGTTTACTCAATAAAGCAATAAATTCGCTGCCTTTTGAATTACATCTTCCTGGATATCAGTACTGTGGACCTGGCACAAGATTACAAAAGCGTTTAGATAGAGGAGATAAAGGAATTAACTTATTGGACTTAAACAGCAGACATCAAGCTCACAAAATTCTTGAAAATAAAGCTTGGGAAAGAGTTTTTTCAAAAGATAGTGATCTTGCAGAAAAAGCATTTGTATATATAGTCACCAACGCAATGAAAGCAAAAACTAAACCTGGTATGGGTGTTGAAGCAAAGAAAAGGAAAATAGTGAAAAGACCATCACCACGAATTCGTATAAATGACAAAAAACTGTTTCATAAAACAATTAAATCAGCAACAAAGATATTGAAGAAGGAAAAACCACAAGATATTAATTCAGCCATTAAGATTGCTCGTAAAGCTATCAGTAAATCTCTTAAGGGGAAAAAAGCTCGTGTTGTAATACCACGTATTATAAATGTCCCAAAAATTGGTGGTTTTTTGCCCATAATACCGATTCTAACTGCTCTGAATGCACTTGGTAGTCTAGCAACTGGAGGTGCCGCTATAGCTAAAGCTGTAAATGCAACAAAGAATGCAAAAAAACAACTTGAGGAAGCCACTAGACACAACAAAGCAATGGAGTCAATTGCGGTGGGAGATGGACTATACCTTAAACCATATAAAAGTGGTTATGGACTTGTTTGTAAAGATCAATCACAAAACTTTTAGACATGCTACCCAACAGACCATTATCAGAATTTGATCTGAGAAAATTTTCAAAATATAATCCACATTTCAGAGGAGTTTTTATGTTGGATTCGCTACCAAAACGACCAAAGACTGTAGAGTGTGGAATATTTCGACAGCTTTGGAAATTTACAACCTCCTCTAGAATTAATCAAATATTTAGGTAGAAATATCGAATACAACTACAATCAATATCAAAACTTTAATACATATAACTGTGGCCACTTATGTTTGAAATTTCTTTATGAGATAACCAAAGATATTAAATAAAACACAATCATATATATTTAAAAACATTTTATTTTTTATTATTATTATTATTTTTTTCTTGTTAATTACAAAATATATCCACATAGCATTTTTTTACTGCCAAATGGGGTGCTGGGAGTTTGGTATCAAAAACTCATTCATCTCACTATCCAGGATAAGGTTTCGCTCTCCTTTTCTTTGTAGTCGATATTTATCACTTGAAAGATCATCTAATTCGACACCTGTTAAAATATTATATCGGTTGGGGAGAGGCATTATATGGTTTTCCAGCTCAAGTTGAACTGTTCCCCATACTTTGTTGTTACTCGCTTTGCACGTACGATGGTGTATTTGGATGTTTCACAACTTATAAGTTTGAACTTAAATTTCGAATTAATCTCGATATAAGCTTTCTAGACTTTAAGAAGTCTAACTGAAAATTATTAAGCAATGATATTAGATTTGTGTGTGTGTGTGTGAGTGGGAGAGAGAGGGAGCAAAAGACGAAAAGATGAATAATAAAATCTGGTGTTAGAAGATGATAGAGAGATACTTATATACATTTTTAGTCCTTTACTCTAAAATTTGAATTTGCTTTTGGAATGGAAAGCAGATTTAGTTTTATAAATTATATAAAATTTCTCTTACAACTTGTTCGTTGAAAACAATTATTAGTAGAGAACTGACATTCAAAAAGATCGGAAGTAAATTTTGGTAATAGTATAAAATATTCCATAAAAATCATGAGTGACATTATAAACAAGCTCGCACAATTCTTAGTTGATTTTGAGGGATGTCAACTATACGATCACATGGAAATGGTGAAAATCTTCCTCGATATGTTGAATGAAAATGATGATTTTGGTATAATGGAAGATGAGGACAAGGACGATGGTCACTTTAAGTCTTGTCCATGGAGCCATCCAGATTGTGAGGAAGGGCCAGATGCCTGTCGGTGCTCCGTATTTTACTTAAGAAAAATGACGATAAATCATTTAATTAATTCATATTATTTCGATGAAACTAGATAATAAATCACAAAACAAAATAAAACAAATTCTGAATGTTTTTCATTTTATATATATTTGTACAATTTTTGTTTATTTCTCTTAACAATACAACAATTTTTTTTACTTATTAATATATTTCACTACTTAAATATATATAAAAATTATTACTTAAAAATAGGGATACAATTATTGCATTGCTTCTTCCTCTTCTAGTCTTGAAATTTCCCACAGTAGCATATCAAGTTCATAATCGGGATTAGTTTCCTCGATTCGAAAATGACACCATGCATATGTACTCATCTTATCACTTCTTATTTTTCTTTTATCGTCTGCATAATTTAACACTACTTTATTTATTTCATTTGTATAAATTTGATAAACTATTGATTTAAATATTAACATGTCATCATGTACAGTAGACTTATTAAATAAACAGTTTCTATAAGAAGTTGTGTCGTACTTATCAAGAATGCATTTCTTTACCCCTTTCGATTTTTTAATATCATTTTCATACTGCGCACTAAAGGAATACATCTTTGATCTCAATCCTACAAACTCCTTCATTATTTTTCCACAATTCTCATCCTTCATCATACCCAATACCTTTTTGTTTACTAGAGGGAAACCATATATATTGTTTTTTGGGTAATCAGACGTATCAAACTTATGGACGACGTCAGTTTTTATGTGTAAATGAAAGAGTCAGTATCCATATAATTCAGTGATAAGTTCGACTTGAATTTGGGTTGCATGTACCCATAATGGAAATCATACATTTTCCGTTTGGAAAGCTCTAATACACAAAATCCTAAATATATAGGTTTATTGTAATAGGTTTTCACTCTATTTATTTCAATCGCTACCATATTCTCAGAAAATATTGACAAACTATGAAAATTAGCTTTAGATATCCAATCTTGAGCTCCTAAATGATTACAGTTTGTCCTATTCCAGTTCATAACTATTCGTACATCTTTTCTCTTTTCCACATTCTCCGTAGTTTTGCCATATACTGCATTAGTTAGTAATTTGAAGAAATTTTTCTTAAATGCGTTTTTTGCATTTGCTCTATGTTTGGTGTTTAAGTCTATATAACTTTTCAACCAGGTTGATTGTTTATAAGTGAGAATCCGACGCACTTTTTTTAGAACTAGACCATACTACAAACATTGTTTGAGAACTCTATAGTGTATGACGTATGTTTGTTTTGTGGAAAAATCTGCAATTAATTTAGTGTGCTTTGTTTGCTGAATTTTTTTGTTTTCCGGGCAGAAAGGAAGGTCATTGTGAGAGTCATGCAAATGAGAAGGATAGTCAAAAGTAACTTCATAGACATATCCATCACTTGAACTATCATCTATGGTTTTAGGATCAGATTTAGCTCTTCAGCTGATAACCATCTGAATCCGCCATAAGGTAGATACTCAGACATAGCCCAACCGTAGAAGTTATTTGTGTCTAAATGCACAATAAATTCTGAGTGCTTCTCTCTATCGGAATCAGGTAAATATTTGTTGTTAGGCTTTGAATATCGGTTACTGCATTGTACAAGTCCACCACGTATTCCTCTCTTGAAGGAATTGTACATATCTATGTCCGTCAAAAGCTCCAGTTCTATATTTGTATATTTAAGCATAGCATCCCACGATAGTCCTGGTGCAGTGTAATATTGACATGGATCTAGGTGATAGATACTCTTACAAACCTTTCTAAGATTTTCAAATATATCGGCAAGTAAGAGTACGTCCGTTTTTAAATAAACTTCCATATAATCTTGCAAGGTTTTGCAGCTGAAAGCGTTCCAAACTTCTTTCGCATGCTCATAGTCTTCAGTCGAACACTCCTTATTATTGAGGTGATTGAAGAAATCTTCCCTTGCTGGAAGCTGACCTAACTTCAATTTTTCAAAAGAATTTAGGAAATCATAAGAAAAAACGCGTTTCCTTCTCACAAGGTCA
Organism: Linnaemya vulpina; assembly: GCA_963675445.1. NCBI lineage: Eukaryota > Metazoa > Arthropoda > Insecta > Diptera > Tachinidae > Linnaemya > Linnaemya vulpina. The sequence goes on from OY776276.1 coordinate 40,024,260, forward strand.
AACTCTTTTTTTGTTTTAAATTGTGTTTTAATGATGTGAAAGTCTTGCTCTGAAAGATTATTAGCTAAGGATTCTAAGCTTTCAGGCATAAAACGAATTGTGTCCAAAAATCTAAGTTCAAGGTTGTAGTTGTCGATAATTTTTCAAAATTTAGATAGTGATATGTATAATTCTTTATTGAGCGGAAGAACTTTTATATTGTCAGATTTTTTACCCAACTCTTTAACAAAAAGATGTGAGTCATAAGATGAATAATTGTGGAAATAGATTGGTATAAATTTTGGGATTTGAAATTTTAAATTTTAAATTGCATATATTATGAGCAGCTCCTCTAAATTTACCACTTATGTGGCAGTGATCTCTCACTCTATCATTGCCTAGATATTTCTGACAAATGTGACAATTTATCGCATTTCGAAAATTAAAATTTTCGGAAGGAGATAAATCATCCATTCGGTTCTTGTTTTTCAAATAATCATTGTAAATATTTTCGCAATCGCTAATTATACAATCTACAAACTTTTCGCCTCCATCTTCCCCCGTATATATTTTAAACTTATCTAACTTATCATTATGCTTACATTTAATATAATAACTAAAAGCACAAGGAATGTGCTTTTTGCTATACCTACTTTTGTCACTTACTCTAATACTAGTATTTGCAATACGCATTCAAAATCTGCATATACAACAAATGGTACATCCATCTGTCGTTGATGGTCTTTGAAGCATAATGTTGACTTGTCCTCTGATGGAAGCTCAGACACAATTTGTCCACATTCCAATTTGTATTGCTCCATAGTCCTACCATTGTGGCTATATTGCAGACAGCTGTGGAAGGAAAATAGAAATAAATTTGCAATCAATATATTTATATGTGCATTGGTGTATATGCATATTTCTTGACTTACTTTGATATTTGTTTAATAAAAATATAGTGATGGTATCCTTCAGCATTTTCTAAAACTAATAAATTTACATGTCTATGTTTTTCTTTCTTGGTGGGTTGGTACGGTCCAACAATTTCATTGCTATATCCGAATACATTAACGCTAATATCAGGATTACGTTCTTCAAATGTCTTAATACTTTTTAAAGCCAACGGGAACTTTAAACTTGTAAAATCAATTTCAATTCCGTTTTGCAAATGAAGAATAACAGCGCTAATGTGTGCAATATTGTATGAGCTGCACCGTTGTCTGGGTTTAATATCAGATGTATCCATGCAGATATAATGGCAAGGTGCTGAAAGCATTCCAAACTTCTTTCGCATGCTCATAGTCTTCAGTCGAATACTCCTTATTATTGAGGTGATTGAAGAAATCTTCCCTTGCTGGAAGCTGACCTAACTTCAATTTTTCAAAAGAATTTAGGAAATCATAAGGAAAAACGCCTTTCCTTCTCACAAGATCAAACTCTTTTTTTGTTTTTGTCTTGCTCTGAAGGATTATTAGCTAAAGATTCTAAGCTTTCAGGCATAAAACGAATTGTGTCCAAAAATCTAAGTTCAAGGTTGTAGTTGTCGATCATTTTTGAAAATCTAGATATTGATATGTATAATTCTTTGTTGAGCGGAAGGACTTTTATATTGTCCGATTTTTTACCCAACTCTTTAACAAAAAAATGTGAGTCATAAGATGAATAATTGTGGAAATAGATTGGTATAAATTTTGGAATTTGAAATTTTAGATTGCATATATTATGAGCAGCTCATATTTTAAACTTATATAACTTATCATTATGCTTACATTTAATATAATAACTAAAAGCACAAGGAATGTGCTTTTTGCTATACCTACTCTTGTCACTTACTCTAATACTAGTATCCTGCAATACGCATTCAAAATCTGCATATACAACAAATGGTATCTGTCGTTGATGGGCCTTGAAGCATAATTTTGACTTATCCTCTGATGGAAGCTCAGCTCAGCTGCATTAGAGGGGGTATCGTTCAGTGTAGTAAACGACATTCTATAGCTAACAATAAATACGTTAGTGATAATGATTCTACTAAAGAATCAAATTATCTAATATATTTAGATGCAAATAGTTTATATGGTTACGCAATGTCGCAATTTTAAATGGATAGAAAATGTTGAAAATTTTAATGTAAATACTACAGGAGAAAATTCTGAATTTGGATATATACTGGAAGTAGACTTTTAATATCCAACTATATTACACGACTATCATAATGATTTTCCCTTTTGTGCAGAAAACAAAAAAATTTAAAGTATGAAACAGCGAAAATTAATTACAGATTTAAACCATAAAACCAATTATATTATACATTATCGCAACTTTCAACAATGTCTTCAACTTGGTTTGATTTTAAAGAAAATTCATAGAATTCTTCTATTTAATCAGTCAGATTGGTTGAAAAAATATATTGATTTAAATAATCATCATAAAACATTAGCTAAAAACACATTTGAACAAAATTTTTTTAAATTACTAAACAACGCTGTATATGGTAAGACTATGGAAAACGTTGATAAAAGAAAAGACATTAAAATAGTATGTGAATGGGAAAATAAAGGTAAGCGATTAGGAGCTAGAGCTCTTATTGCTAGACCTAATTTTCATAGTTCTCCCATAATTCATGATAATATGATTGCAATTCAAATGAATAGAGTGAGAACTAAATATAATAAGCCTATTTACATTGGGTTTTCAGTTTTAGAATTGTCTAAATATAAAATGTATGAATTTCATTATAATTATATGAGACCGAAATATCTTGAAAATATTAATCTTAATTACATGGATACAGATTCCTTTATATATGATGTAAGAACAAATGACATATACGATGATATTAGAAATGATATCAAAACACATTTCAACACATCAGCATATTCAAAAGAAAATCCTTATAATATTCCACTAATGAATAAAAAAGTATTAGGAATGATAAAGATGAGTGTAATGGGAAAATTATTAAGGAATTTATTGGTTTACGAGCTAAAATGTATTCTGTAAAAATAGACAGAGTAGATCAGGAAATAAAAAAAATAAAGGGAGTAAAACAAAATTTAACCAACAAACTAACTAGTTATAAACGATTTTAGAAAATGTTTGTTGTAGAAGAAACTGTATTATAATTCAATGTATGTATTTAGATCTAAAATTCATCAAATCTATACACAACATATAAGTAAAGTAACATTAAGTTATTTAGATGATAAGAGATTTATACATGAAAATAATGTTGATGCTTATGCCTGGGGACATTATAAAATAAATGACTATAAATAAAAAGTAAAAAAATTGTTTTTATTTTAAATTGTGTTTATTGTATAGGAATTTTAAGCACAAGTGACCACAATTATATGTATTAAAGTTTTAATATTGATTGTAGTTGTATTCAATATTTGTACCTAGATATTTGATTAATTCTAAAGGAGGTTGTAAATTTCCAAAACTGTCGAAATATTGTTTTTCATCCTTGTTTCTATAGTATGCTACCCAATGAGTACCTGGTCCTGTTGATAAATCTAAATTAATTATTCCACATTCTACTGTCCTTGGCCGTTTTGGTAGAGTCCAACATATAAACTCCTCTAAAGTGTGGAATATATCTTGAAAATTTTCTTACATCAAATTGTGATAATGGTCTGTTGGGTAGCATTTCTAATAGTTTTTTAATGATCTTTACAAAGAAGTCCATATCCCTTTTTATATGGTTTAAGGTATAATCCTTCTCCCACAGCAATAGACTTCATTGCCTTATTGTGTCTGGTGGCTTCCTCAAGTTGTTTTTTTTTTTGCGTCCTTTGTTGCATTTACAGCCTTAGCTATTTTGGCACCTTTATTTTCCCATTCACACACTATTTTAATGTCTTTTCTTTTATCAACGTTTTCCATAGTCTTACCATATACAGCGTTGTTTAGTAATTTAAAAAAATTTTGTTCAAATGTGTTTTTAGCTAATGTTCTATGATGATTATTTAAATGAATATATTTTTTCAACCAATCTTACTGATTAAATAGAAGAATTCTATGAATTTTCTTTAAAATCAAACCATGTTGAAGACATTGTTGAAGGTTGCGATAATGTATAATATAATTGGTTTTATGGTTTAAATCTGTAATTAATTTTCGCTGTTTCATACTTTCAATTTTTTTGTTTTCTGCACAAAAGAGAAAATCATTATGATAGTGGTGTAATATAGTTGGATATTAAAAGTCTACTTCCAGTATATATCCAAATTCAGAATTTTCTCCTATACTATTTACATTAAAATTTTCAACATTTTCTATCCATTTAAAATTGCGACATTGCATAACCATATAAACTATTTACATCTAAATATATTAGATAATTTGATTCTTTAGTAGAATCATAATCACTAACGTATTTATTATTAGCTATAGAATGTCGCTTACTATACTGAATGATACCCCCTCTAATACCTCGCACAACGAAATTGTACATGTTAATACCTGTGAACAATTCCAGCTCTATTTCAGTTGTTTTCAACATTGCATCCCAAGATAAGCCCGGAGTAGTATAATATTGGCAAGGATCTAAATTGTAAATTTTCTCACAAACTTTACGGAAATTTTCAAATACATCAGAAAGTAATAAAACATCTACTTTTAAATATAATAGAAGATAGTCTAATAGTTTAGTACAATGAAATGTATTCCAAACTTTTTCAGCATGTTCATAATCATCTACACTACACGACTTACTAGTAAGTTTATTAAAGAAACTCGATAGGGGTGGTAGCTGTGTTTCTTCCAGACGATTAGTTGAATCTAGATAATTATACGGAAAGACACCTTTACGTTTCATCAAACTGAATTCATTATCAAACAGGTAGCTAGCTAGTTTTTTCTAAGCTTGATGGCATAAACCGACAAGAATCTAGAAAACGCAGTTCTATTGTCTTTTTTTCATTATCATTATTAACCAGAATTGTTTTGGATATAGATACGTATAACTCTTTATTTAAAGGAATTATATTTATATCACCTTCAATGGATGAAAGTTCTTTAATGAACAAATGACAATCATATAATGAAAGATTGTGAAAAAATATGGGTATGATTTTTGCTATTTGATACTCTAAATAAATTTACTACGCACAGGGCCTCTATATTCTCCTGTTAAATGACAATGATCAGCTACACGATCTTCAAGAGATTGCTACAAATATGACAAATGGGATCCTGAATTTGTCTTATTTGTTGAAGAAACGTTAAGGAATTCATTGGTTTAATTATACTTAAATAATTATTATATATATCTAGACTATCTTTAACAAAATTAGTAAAGAAATGTTTTGGTGAGTCATCACCACTGTATGTTCTAAATATATCTAAACTAGTGTTAAATGAATATTTTATATAGTAACTATAAGCAAATGGAATATGAATTTGTATGGACTTAATATTAGTTGAATTCTGAACATTAATAGAATTACGAATACATTCAAAATCAGCGTATACTACAAAAGGCACGTCCATTTCCTTTTTTATATTCTTAAAACTTTCTAAGTTTTTATCTGTAGTAGGTAATGTAGTCACAACTTTGTTACAATGTTTCTTGTGGTTACGTAAAGACGTCTCAGTACGCAAATGAATCAAGCAACTATTGCATATATGAATCCTATTTTCTCTCTTTGTTGTTTGTGTTCTTATAAGTCTACAATTACATACGAAAAGTTGAATAATTTCTTATGAATATTTATTTATTTTGTTTCAATATAAAATATTATAAATACCTTGAAAGATTTTTAATCCAAACATAGTGGAACTTATTGCCTTCTTGTAAAAGTAATAGGTTAATGTGATTAATTTTTTCTTCAGTTGTAAAGTAATATGGACCCACTATATTACCACCATCTAAGCCAAATACATTTATACTCATATCTGGATTGTTGATTTCGAAGACCTTTATTTGATTAAGCGCTAGCGGGAAACTCAAGCTTTTGAAATTCAATACAACATTATTATTCAATGTTATAATTTCGTCTTTTATGTTCATAACATTATACGATGTACATCTGTTTGAATTGAATTCACTTGGACACAATGCTGATATTATAGCCCACTTGAAACAATATTCATTCTTATTTTGTACATTGATGCACGCGAATTTTCTTTGTATTGTTGATGGCAAAGGAATATGTTGAGAGCCTTCCTGAAATTCACTTTTTTTTATAATGGCATCACATTGTTCATTATAAACATTAAGAATCTCATCTCTTGCCACAGATGTACTTAAAATAGTCATTTTAGTTTGATGAGACTTTACTTCGATGGTACATGAATCGTCTTCTTCTTTAATCAGCACATATTCACTAAATAGTTCCATGTTAAATTTTATGCTTTGACGTGTCTTAAGCTCATCATTTAATAATTCGATTACCTTGTCTCTATTTGTGTCCAAAAAGTTTTCAGGTATTAAATCACCTTTGTTCTTATTTTCAATTAAGTATATTACAATGCGATTGTTAAAAACTGATTTTATGCATTTAACATCATCATTATTCACTTTTTCAGCGCTATTTAGTTTATGCTCATTTGTCCTTTTATGGTAATGCCATATTGTTTTGTGAATATGTTTTCTACAGTCTTTACAATAGACATTGATTCCATCATCTCTAACCCCTCCTGTACAGTGAAACGAAGAAGTTGTCTCTTCACGATCATGATATAAACGGATATGCCGTCTTAGTGATGAATTTAAATTGTACACCTTTTGACAAATCTCACAAATAAAGCTTGCCATTTTTTCTTTTTTGTGGGTATGTTAAACAAATTGCTTGATACAACATTCTAGACAATAATGAGCTTGTGTTCTGAGAATCAACGTATTTAAACCCTAAATTGTAGACGAGGGGAATTCGAATAAGTGGTGAGTAACCTTACATTTGTCATATTATTATCAAAAGACTTCAAAACCACAACTACTTCATATATTAAAAATATAAAAAAAAATAAAAATACAATTCAAAATATCTGCTTGTCAAAGGTCACTTACAACAGCAACAAATAATCCAGCAACGACACCCGCTTACTGCGTTCTTATTCATGACCGCGTAATAGAAATACATACCAATAAAAGGTCAAGTCCGGAAGGTCTTATAAATTATATAACATGGATAGTGATATTGTTTTTGTAGACTTGCAAGGTTTCAAAAATAATTCAAATGACTTCATCGCAAAAGAACTAGCTGTAGTTTTCAGCAACAATGAATGTCTCAGTTTCATCATAAAACCTCCTTTTGATTTCGCATGTTTATCAACCAAAAAACAGAGAGAAGCAGTTTGGTTAACAAACAAAAACTATCATCATATTAACTGGAATGATGGATCAGTCTCATTTCAAAGCGTTTGCAAGTTTTTAAATTCCAATATAAGAAGTTCGCAAATATACATATGTTAAGGGGGGGAGAAAAGAAAAAATGGTTAGAAAAAAATTATTCATCGAACAGTTTATAACATTGAAACATTAGCTGCATTAATTTTAAAGAAATGGAAACTAAGCATTCAATATATTGTAGTTATCACGACTATGGTGTTTGTGCCTTAAGGAATGCAATTTTACTTAAAAATGAAAATGTTAACAAACTTTTAAATATATGCTTATAAAAATTAAAATAAATATCTTTTTATTTCAAATAAAAACATACATACATATTTTTTTTCAGAGAACACACAAACAAACATACACAATGGTTCATTCATTCATTCAAATGGTCAAGGGAATATTTGGGCACAAAGAATAAACGCTTATTATTTGTTTGTATGTATATGCGTAAATGAAATAAATTTGTAGATATTTGTGTACGCATGAATATGTACATCTTATCACATTGCATAGTGACCCACTTGCGCAAAATCCAGGAAAACAAAAAAGCGCACTGTCGTACAGACTCACCAATCGTCACACATACACACACACAGCCTGTCTGACAGGCAGACATTCCAACCGCCACACAGTGGGTTAGAATAGCATGTTTTCTTGGATCAAATCAGGGAAGCTATGTTCGGATAATTTTTCTTTATTTTTCAGTTAATACCATTAAAATAAGTTTAAAAAAATGTTTTCTAAGTATATTTGAGTATAATATTATTAAATAATGCCAAATATCTGTGTAGGTATATAGTGCAAGGAGTACATATTAGAACTTAAACATTACATTTTATACATCTTAAAGTTAATCATCAACATCATCATCATCATCATTATAATCATCGTTATCATCATCATCGTTATCATCATCATCATCATCGTTATCATCATCATCATTATCATCATCATCATTAGCAGCATCAGCAAGTTCAACATCACTGTTCTTGTTCGGAGCTGCAGGTACAATTAAATTAATTGCCTTCTCTGGCAAGCTTTGAACCTTCTTTGTAGGCAATTTTTGCATGCTTGAAATAATTGGGTCAGAGGTTATCAAAAACATATTAAAAATGTCTTGGTTTGATTTTTCGCGACTGCACTTTTTTTTTTTTAATTTTATTTAATCTATCATCATCACAGTTAAAAATATATACAAATTTCTTATATACCTATTTTGAGTTATTACTATATTAGTATTACAACAAATATAAATGATTTAGAATTAACTTAAAATAGACATTTGAAAGATTTTATTTACATTATAGGGAAAAATAGATAAAAAACCTAATAGGAATTAAGAGAAATTTTTACATTAAACCTTCTGTCAACTTTATATAAAGTTGGAGAAGAAAATAATATTACAAATTTCTTATCAAGGCTGAATTTGAAATTTCTTATCAAGGCTGGTTTCAAATCTTTGTGTGATATTATTGATCACTGTTACAAACATATCCTGTTGGTATATTCTATGTAATCTATTTGTTGAATATCGTCTCGGTAGGTTGAATATAATCTTCTGATTCTTGTTTTGTATGACTTGGAGCTTTTTCAAATATGTTTTGGCACATCTTTTTGACCACACTTGACATCCATATGTCATAATTGGCCGTATGCACATTCTGTAGAGCAATATTTTGTTTTTTCTATTTAGAGTTGACCTTCGGTTTAATAAAGGAAACAGAGCTCTTCCATATCGGACAGCTTTTTCACACGTTTGGAGAATATGATGTTAAACGTTAACTTTTTATCGAGCTCTATTCCCAAATATTTCACAGTTTCTCTGAGAGGTACTTCTGTTGCACCCAGAGATAAGGCGAGAGTAGGTGTTCTTTTAGGTGATTTGTTGAATGGAAAAATTATAGCTTGTGTCTTTGCTTCATTAGTCTTAATTTTCCACTTAGAGAAGTATTTTTCAGCGTGTAACAGCCCATTTTTCATTTTCTTGATAATAGCATTGGAGACTTTCTCCGTTGTTATTATTGCCGTATCATCTGCGTATAATGCAGCTGCCTGTTCTCTTAATATTTTGAAATCCGAGATGAAAATTGAGTATAGTGTAGGCGATAAAACTGATCCTTGTGGTAGTCCTGCAGGAATGAGCCGCGGGGAAGAAAGTTCATTCTCTACATTTACAACGAATGTTCTTTCGTTCAAAAAACTTTGTATGATCTTTTGCAGATAGACTGGGTATCCAAACATATTAAGTTTATATACTAACCCATCATGCCATATGGAATCGAAAGCTTTTTCTATATCCAGAAAAACAATTCCTGTACTTCTGCGTTGGTTTTTATTACTTGATATAAGTTTTACGATTCGTTCTACTTGGTGCACTGTCGAATGCTGTTTTCTAAAACCAAACTGTTCATCTAGTATTATATTATTATCCTCAGTGAACTCGTTCAGTCTGTTCAGTATGATTTTCTCGAATACTTTATCAAGACAACTTAGCATACTTATAGGCCCGTAGTTATTTGGCAATCTGGCATCCTTCTTAGGCTTAAGTATCGGCACTACTTTTGCTGTTTTAAAATGCTTTGGAAAATATCCATTTGTTAAACACCAGTTAAAAACTTTTGTAATTACGGTGTAAAATTTATCTGTCATATTTTTTAACATAATGGCATTTATTCCGTCCAAACCAGGTACTTTGGAATTTTCCAACGTTTTAATAAGCATTATTACTTCAGTATTTGTTGTTAGATACTGCTCTGTGTTTCGAGGTATTGTTTGGGTTATCAACCACTCAACATGTTTCCTTACAGCTTTTTCTTTTCTGGATGGCATATTATATGTTGTTTTGTGATAACTTTCGAAACTGTTCGCGATTATGTTTGCCTTTTCTTTACAATTGTGTACATGCACGCCATCTACCATTAAGTAGCTCAATGTGTTATTTCCTCCCTTCATTGCGTTTGTCAGCAACCAAAATGTTTTGCTACCTACTGGCAACTTCTTTATAAACTCATGCCAGCTGTTATTTCTGTCAATGCTAAAGTTTTTATTTATTAGAGAGTTCAGTTGTTTAAGCAAGTTCAATATAAAGTTTCTTTCTGTAATATTATTGCTTCTTTGTAATTTACGTCTGAATTTATTTCTTTGGCCAATTAGTAATAAAGTTTGCCGTGACAGCTTTCTTTGCCAACAATATTTTGTTGCAACAGGTATTTGCCTCGAGGCTTCTTGTACAATGTGAGTAATTTTAGACAAAACCTCTTCAATGTTTACATGTGTCAAAACAGTAGATTGCAAATTATTATTTCTCAACTCATTTTCAACCCATTTTTCTATTTCTTTCCAGTTTGCCAGTTTATATTGAGGTATTTGAATCCTATCCTCATAAAATGAGCACTCTATTTCACAGGTGATCGGCGTGTGGTCAGAGTTAAGTAGTGTAGGATGAGTTTTAAGTGTCGAAAATTGTAAATTGGAGTTTGATAATAGAAGATCTATGCAAGACGATTGATTTGAAGCAGCAGTTTGACTAAATCGAGTAAAAGTGTTGGGAGAAAAAATGTAATATTGACCGTTTAGTTGGTGGTTATAAAGACTGTTACCAGCTGTATTATTGTGGTGGCAATTCCAGCTCGTATGCTGGGCGTTGAAATCCCCAAAGATGAAGAAATCTAAAGCAGATGTGGTTATTGTGTCCATATCATTCATAAAATCATTTGTGTATTTTGGACAGTAAATAGACGTAAATCTTATTGGCCTATTGTGTATTTTAATTATTATGGAAACGTTCTCCATTGAGGATGTTGGGAGTTTTGAAATACGTTCGTGGGGAATATTGTTTCTAACTGCGATTAGAACGCCACCACCATGTGTGTTACGGTCCTCCCTAGGTACTTTAAAATTTCTAAGTTTAAATACGTGTTGCGGTTTAAGAAATGTTTCATTTATGAAAACTATATCTATTTGTTTTTGTTGTAGAACTTGTTCTAATTCTATAATAGCAGTGGGGGTTGTCAAACCTTGAGCATTCCAATGCATTAGATTTAAAAAATCCATGGTGTTAACAGGGGTTTATATAACATGCCTAAGCATGTTACCTAGAACTCTCAATTTGTCGTATTTAGTTTTACATTTTTCCAAAGCATTAATGGCTTCGAAGTAAATGTCTAGAAGTCGTTCATTTGACAGATTATCACTCTCCACAGTTTTGTGGTTTGTGCTAGCTATTTTAGCATATGATAGTCTGCCAGTATCTTTACCTGGATTTTTATTTAAAACGGGATTCAGTTCAGGTCTGTCTCATGCAAATCTTCAATCGATGAAAACAGATGTACATCGTTGCATTGTTTTACTATTGTTGGACGCCTCTTGATGGTCACTTTTTGTCGAATCTCCAGATATTCTTTTCGTGCAGGACACTGCGGATCATCCGCACGATGATTTACGTTTTTCATGTTTCTCTTGATGCAGTTGAAACACTTGTTGATTACAGGACCTTTTTCAGGAATCTTATTCAGTTGGCATGTTGAGTAGTCGTGTGAGCCACCACATCCTAAGCACACTGCTGATCTGTGGCAATTTGATGCTCCGTGACCATACATCACACATTTGGAGCATTGCGTTGGGCCTCTTTAGCGCCGAAGAGGGTTTCTCCAGTGCACAGCGATACCATTTATAAATTTAATTTTAATTACCTCTTGTTTAGTAATCTGCTCTCGGTTAAATTCCAGCATGTACAGCGCATCGTCCGGGTTTGATCGGGAGGTGTTTATTTCTTTTATGCTAACTGGTTCGATGTTAAGAGTATGTTTAAAATCGTCCTTCATGGTCGCAATGAGTTACTGCCCCAAAATGTTTTCCGTTTTGAAGCCATTGAGGTTTAACTTTTTATTTTATTTAAATGCACAGTGCAAAAATGTATATATTATTTTGTTTGCAGAAAAGAACAGCTGAGATGCCACCGTGCTGACCCGCGACTGCACTTTCGTGAATGAAACTCCCTATATTTTTTAAAATCTTTATTTCGAGCTTCTTGCGCTGCTTCTGATAACTGCCCAATAGGTAAAATGGCATTTGACACAATTTCGGATCCGTGAATAAAATACTTGTGCAAAGTGGGAGGCATATTGTACCAAGGATACGTTTCAACAAAAAGTCGTCCTGTATTGTGTGCATATATTTTAAATTTTCATTATTAATTTCATGGCCACTGGATACAGCAATAAGCAACACGTGCATTTTTTTTATTAAATTAACATCTATTTTTGTTATTTCGGCAGATTTTTCAGCGTTTTGAAAAAAACGTCTTGCCGTATTCCCATCATTCGTGTTTCCAAAACCAGGTTTGGGTTAGTCAACTATTAATCCCATATGCTCCATATTGGAGCAGCTTGTCTAACAACATTGTATTGATTTCGTGTCAGTTTAGCTTCTACAAAAACAGCCAAAGCTTTTGTATTCGATATTTTCAAGGTGGGAAGTGGTTGTTTCAACTTTTTTTTAAATTTATGCCCTTGCAACACTTTTCATATATGGCTCGCAACACTTTTGATTCCTCGACATAACCTGCGCTTTGTAATTTAACCTGTGAAGCATAAAGTAACTCTGGCAATGATATGATGTCTCTTAAAATCTTTGTTTTTTTATATTTACTCCAACCACTGGACTCGGTAAAACTAATTTCTTTTCGACCACGTTTTGCAGTCGGGGCAAGAGTAAAACCAATAGAGGATTCCAACCAGACATCCATTCTTTTATTAAAATCACACATATTATCCTCAGAGCAGTTGGTGCGTTTTTTGATTTCTTCAGCTAAAAATTTCATCTAGTCATTCATTGTTTGAGCGCTTGAATTCATCATAATATCAAATAAGCTTCGACGAGTATAAAAAACAACGTTCGAACTTGTTTCTATATAAAACAAAAAATAATTCTAATACAAAAAAAACCTTTCAAAAATCCCTTTTACCCGATTACTTAAAACTGTACAACACGATCACTGTTTGTCAAAACAAAGAATATTATTAAAATAAACAAAAACAAAATATTATTGAAACAAAGAATATTATTAAAAGAAACAAAAATAACATCATTAATATACTGAAAAGAAGAGCACAAATAAATGGAAAAAAGTAACATGAAAAAAACAAAACAAAATACACAACAACAGCAGCAGTCGCGAGATCAATGTGATTTTTAGCTAATTTGACTGCTGCAACACTTGCATTAAACAATGCATAGCTTCTAAAAGGCACAAAAAGGCAGCGTAAAATTTTGCAAAATAATAGAGATTTATGTCTTCTTTAATATAAACTAAAAATTATGGCCTGAATATGGACGAATAATAACTATTTATCCATTTAAACTATAAAAGTGCTAATTTTTTTGGCATTTCCAATATAAATAACTATATCTAAAACACTTCCACACACAATTTGACACACAAATGTTAACGAAGTATTTGCAAAATAACCTGAACTTGATGGTTCCATTGAAAAATTTTTAACTTTTGCAATACTTTTTAAAATAAATAAAATTTTCAACGGGAAAGTTTTCACATTTTTTCAGTTTTTCACAATTTCTATAAAGTTTGACTTTGAAGTTTCACTACAAAAACACCAGAGCACTTTTGACATTTATTTTAACGACAAGTGATGTAGAATTTTATATACTCTAACCGGGTGCAAAAAATTTTGACAATACTTAAAATTTTTTTTTAATTAATCCAAGAAAACAGGCTATTCTAACCCTCTGTGCGCCACTAATAACACAAAAAACACACACACTTAAACATAGCATAAATATTCATATTATACAAAATACAGAAATCGCACCACCATCCAGATCCCCAAATAAAATCCATCGATGATCGTCATGTATAATATAAACAAAATATCACTTTCAATATTTATGGAATAGTAAATTTTTTTTCACAACGTCTTCAAGATCAGAATAATCAAATTCTTCCCCCAGACTCAAGCATTTCAAACAAAAAAAGAAATAACTGAATTGCTGGACAAAATATCTTAAATAAACACACACCAAAATTAAAAACAAAAAATAAAAGAAGAAATCTCACTCCAGTAAGAAGAAACGAACCACAAACAGTAAAGCCATCCATATATAACTACAACACATTTGAAATAGTGTAATTCCTAAAAAAATGTTCTAATGTTCCTAAAAATTTCTTATTTTCTATTAGGCTATAGCACACCTAGACAGACAGAATTTCTACGCTCACATATGGACAGACACAAATTCCCACACTCACATACCGACGGACATGTATTCCCAAGGTCACATATGGACAGACACAAACTCCCAAGGTCTCATATGGACAGACACAAATTCCCACACTCACATACCGACGGACATGTATTCTCAAGGTCACATACAGGTCACAGACACAAATTCCCACGCCTACCCCAACATTATTAAAAAAAACAACAATGTGAACACCCCTATTAAACCGTGGGAAAAAATAAACACACACATAAAATGATTTTTGAGAATTTTGCTGAAATTTGAGAATTTTGGCAATTAAAATTGAAAAATTTTAGATTTAATTGCCGAAATTTGAGAATTTTAATTGTCCTGGCACATACAGTATCCTACTACTAATATGTATACAGTAATCATTGAATGTAATATTGTGAATGGATCATATATATATATAACGTGTCAGCACGAACTATTCATCTGTTTTCACTTGACGTTAGTCCAGGATATAAAAGAACAGAAAGACCGGCTATCTACACTGGTTTTAAGAGCATGCTTTATATTGAAGGCCATGTAATAAAAGAAGTTGAGTCTTCTCTGCAAATATGCAACTACTGAACAATTGTATGGCTCACCTCTTTGATGAGATTCGATATGAATTAAATGGAATAGAGATTGATCGTACACGCCATTTGGGGATTGCATCAGAAATTAAAAACTACGTTTCGTTAAATCCATCCGAAAGCAATAACTTGATTAATGCTGGATGGGCTCCAATCAAGTGAAAAAAATCTTGTACTTATTAGCGGTTATTTATATTTTTGTGTGCTATTGACAAATTTTCTAGGATTTTATGTTCTCAAATTTGAAACATTTAAAACAATTCATAGCCGCCGAGCAGGGATGCCAGTTTTTTTTCGAGCTTCATCGCCAAATGGCTTGTAAAATGCCGCCAAAATCGCTAAAACATTGCCAAAATATTAAAGAATGTAATTCAAGTAATAATATACATATATATATATATATATATATATATATATATATATATATATATATATATATGTATATATATATATATATATATTTTTTTTTTGCAATACAAAAATGTAGCAGTTGATTTAGTTTAACATCCGAATGCCTTACCAAATATCGCCAAAATCGAGCGAATATCGCCAAAATGTAAGATAATGTAATTTTTTGCTGGTTTTTTGTTTTAATTTTATTTATACAAATATTTTTATATGTATATAAAAAAATTCAATTATTGTATTAAGAAAATAATCCTTACAAATATAAAAAAAACAAATCATATTAAAAAATATTGAAGTAAATTAGTAAAGGGTACATTGGTTAAATACTACACTTATTGTAGTATTTAACCAACCAGAAGTTCATTAGTTTGACAACTGTATATATATATATATATATATATATATATATATATATATATATAAATTTTGCATAATAATACGCATCAAACGTTAAGCAAACATTGACATAACTAAGATAAAACAATGGCAGTTTACTGCCATCTCTCCTGTACTTGATATAGACACCCATGTAAATACTTTGAATTCGCCTTTGTATACATACCATACTAATGACCAGTTTTTGACTTCGTATTTAAGTTCTATTTAAGCT
Source organism: Linnaemya vulpina (assembly GCA_963675445.1). Lineage (NCBI taxonomy): Eukaryota > Metazoa > Arthropoda > Insecta > Diptera > Tachinidae > Linnaemya > Linnaemya vulpina. Next base: position 40,040,440 of record OY776276.1, read on the forward strand.
TAAAGTCTATTTAAATACAAAATTCATTTTTACAAATACAACTTACACAAAACTTAAATACCCCTCATTGGACACTTAAATAGCATTTAAATAGATCACAGTAACATATGACTTTGATTTTTTTTTCTTTTAAGAAAAAGAAAACATTGTGATGTTGAGAAAAATTTGCTAGAAAATTTTAAAAAGTTACATATATTTAGTTAATTATTAATAGAAAAAAGTAAAAAATCAATAAAATGATATTTATTGTACGAATAAACTCTTAACACTATTGAAAAACTTAAAATAATTTCATGCACAACACTTGAAATGCTTTGACTCAAAAGCAAAACCTATGTTTTCTAAGCAATTTCGAGTTTTATTTACATATTTCATGGTGCTAGCACATTTTTCGCATAAATTAATTGAAGTATTTAAATAAACTGAAAAACTGAAAGCGTATTTAAACACAACTTAAGTTTATGGAAAAATTAACTAATTTTGTATTTAAATACGAAGTCAAAAACTAGGCATAACTAGACTCAATCACTTAAATAAAAGTTACCAGACAGCTTTTTTTGGACTCTAAGGAAATAAAGCGAAAAAGTCAGAAATTTATGGAAAAATAAAAAAACAGTCAAAAATTTCATCATGGACAAATATCGCCAATCGCAATATCAAAATTTTCATAGCCACACACAATTTTTCATCGCCACGTTTGGCGAGAAATCGCCATATCTGACAGCGCTGCCGCCGGGCACTAATCACTACTGTATTATGGAATGTTAAGCTTGCTGGTTAAAATGAAAGACCACAAATGTAAAGATACATCTAAACTCTGACGTACATCCGTATGATGATCTAAACTTGAAATTTGATCGAAATCGGTTTGCACTACTATACGATATGTATCAAAAGTTTCAACAAACCTACTATTTCCGAGAGCCACAACCGCTACTATCACGAGAAGACTTTAAATCAATAGCGCCAATAATTGTCTTAGATGTAACACATCAAAATGAGACTGTTAAAACCGGACCAATAGATATTCGTATTGAATTGAAAACGCTTAATAATATACCAACCGGAACATCTGCATATTGTTTAATTATATACGATAGAATGTTTGAATATATTCCCCTTACAAATGAAACAAAAAAAAATATTGTAAAAACTATATTAATATAAGTAATAAATAAATAAATATGTTTTTAATTAAAGCTGATTTGTTTTTATTTAATTTATGACCTATTTAGGTTAAGTATAAAAATTGTGAAATTGAAGAACTTGGATTAAAAAATATTTTAGGGTATATAAGGAAGTCATATTCACCCCGATTATGAAAACCAATTCCCTGGGAATTTGTTCCCAATTCCCTGTTCCCCTATTCTAAATGAACTTCGAAATTGGGAAACTCTTCCCCGGGAAAAAAGTAGGTATTACGAATGTCAGTGAGAGGGAGAATGTGATGACAAATTTTGGGAATAATTCCGCCAAAAAATTCAAAGGGAGTTGTGCAAAAAAATGTAAGTATTTAATATTTTTCATGAAAAATGTTAATGATATCGTAATTTATTGTTACTTTCAGGTCAAAAACAACAAATAGAAAGCAGTTGGACATTCTCTTAAATGCTATGCAATTCCAGCCAGATATTGCACGAGGATGGTTCAAGGGAAGCAAGGAAGATTTAAACGGAGTATGGCGCAATTTGGAGGCGGAATTGAACGCAGCTGGGCCACCATCAAAAAGTATCGCCGAATGGAAGAAGGTATGAATAACAAAATTAGTCCTTTAAAATATCATAAATTTTAAGCAAAACATTTTTCAGGTTTGGTGCGACCAGAAAAAGTACGTCCGGCACAAGGCGGCGCAGAATTTAAAATTTTCAAAGGGAACTGGTGGAGGCCCGAATATGGAGCAGAAATTGTCTCCATATGAAGAGGCAATATACAATTTAGTATGTATGAAGGAGTCTGTGGAGGGTGTGGCCAACAAGTTCGGGTTAGGCTCTACGAATCCAACTGCAGAGAGTGTCTCAAATGCATTGCTGGATTTGTTAGATGATGTAGTTGAAAGCAGTGTACATAGCGAAAACGAAACACCCCAAAAGCCACCCGCAAAAAGAATTAAACCAAACACAAAAAATGGTTTGGACACGCTCGCATCTCATAGAGACGTCCTCACAGAGGAGATCGGCATACAAAAACAGATGCTGGAAGCGATGAAAGAGCAGCAACAAATCACCAGGAAAGTATATCGCTCTATTGACCGCCTTTACGATTTAAAGAAGGCAGAGTTGGAAGAGCAAAAGCGTCACAACTTGGTGATGGAAAAATTGCGACTCAAAGAAATCGAAGATAAAATCGAAAGAAACCGACGATTATTGGAGTTGCAAGAACTGAAATATTAAGGATTAATATGTACATATGTGATATGTGAACAATGAATTGTACCTGAAAATGATTTCTGTTTTTATAGTGTAGGTTATTTTAGTTTATATTTATATGTAAGTTATTTTAGCTTTTAATTTTTAACTGAACAACCTGTGAATAATCAATTATTTTTGTTTTTAATCTTTAAAAGTCTTTATTTTGTTTTTTCTTTTTAGTTTTAACTTTTTTTAAAATAAAATGTGATGAATTTTTTATTAGTAAATTGTACTTGTGTTCAATTATGATTGAGGTTTATTATAGGTTATTCCCTATGTTATTTCTAATATTTTGGGCAACGGACAAATATTGCGCAGAAGCTAAGGATACCACATCATTATCTTGAACACTAAGAATATCTCCATTTTCTAGACCCTCTACACCAGTATTGCACTTAAAATGAATACAAATATTATGTAACGCACAGCAAACATTTGTGATTTTAGCTGCTTTTTCGGGAGCATAGTGTAGCTCTCTAGCACCAAGAATGCATCGCCATCTATTTTTCAAGACGCCATTGGTGCGCTCAACAACATTGCGACACTTGGAGTGAATTTCGTTGAATTTTATTTCAACGGACCCATCCTGTGGACATCTATGAGGGGTCAGAAGCCATGGCTCTAGTGCATAGCCTGCGTCTCCTAATAAAAATGCGTTGTTAATTTTTCTTATCATATACATACATAAATACTTACCAAGAAGCCAATAACTGCTGCCGCCTCTAAGGTATTCTTGCTCAAGATGTACTCGCAATTCGCTGGAATTCCAAATAAAGGAATCGTGACACGCACCAGGATGGGAGGCATCAACGTACTGAATCCTCAGCTCATGATCACACACCTGCAATTTTTTTTTTAATTTTGGTTCAAAATTTCAAATAGAAAACTAATTTACCAGCATTACATTCAAACTGTAGTACCCCTTTCTGTTGTAGTATAGGTGTTTATTCTTGGAAGGTGCAATAATACGGACATGCGTTCCGTCAACGCATCCTACAACGCTAGGAATGCCATGCTTTAAATAAAGAGCTAAGGCAATTCTACGTTTTTCTTCTTCCGTTCTGCAGAAAGTTATCCACCTTGGGCATAGATGATCCTCAAATAGGTTGATAACTTCTGCCAGAACTTTGCTAAGGCTACACTGGGCTACAGACACATCACAGTCTTTCCCTATGTCCGTTTGGTAATATTTTTCAAACCTTACAGAGAAAAATTATAATACCAAGAAATGTTATTAATAGTTTCTTCATAAACTTACAAAGTTTGCGGCAACTCAAGTGGATTGCTGGCATCGCGTAACTTTCTTCTTGCTATCCTTTGCTCCTTCTTGTCTATCTGCTGAGCTTCAACGTGTTCTGCTTCAGCTACCATTATAAAAGCTACACTGAACATTGTTATTGAATTTTTATTAATTTTTTTGCACTTTGTACGTTTAACTCTTCAAAAACTGAATTGTAAATTTTTTTGTTATAACAAAACAAAACAAAACAGCTGACTTCGAATTTTTCGAATTCTCTCTCTCCTATTATTCCCTTCCCCAGTTGTTTAGAATAGGAGGATATTATTCTCGGGAAAAGCTAATTCCCAGGGAATTTGTTTCCCCGGGAATGTTTATAATCGGGGTGATTAATATATTTTATCATATCATCTTTAACCTTTATATAGTGTGTATGGTATGCAGATTACTAAACTTAAAATGAAATTTATCATTTTTTATTTACTCATTATATAAAAAGTGGTATATGGTATTTCACTACCAATACCTATAATCGGTAACGATATATTTCCATATGAAAGCGATTATCAAGAGAAACCAAATCGTATAGTTAGTCGCGGTATAAATGATATAAATACAAGAACAATTAACGTGAAATATTATTCACGAATATTACATATGAGTATTCAGTAATTAACAATATGCAACTAAGAGAAATATATAATTTCTTAAAAAATTTCTCCAACATCAATTCCAACGAGCATAAACAAGAACTTGTTAACATTCAATCATATTTGGAGCATACAAACAACATGAAAATAAATAAAAATATACTTGTGAACATTATGAGGATTGTGTTTGGTCTAAAGAAACTACTAGATGTGGACCTGATACCTGTCGCTGTGCGAATTACAAAAGAAACAATTTTGAATTGCAAGAAGAAGCAAGAAAAAAAAATAAATTTATATACTTTATCTAAATGTAAAAATTGTATCTTTTATAAAGTTTAATATTACACAATACACATATTTTTATTTGCTTAAGATTTAGTTGTAAAATAAAATTTTTAATATATATGTGTATATACATATATATATATATATATATATATATATATATATATGTATATATATATATATATATATATATATATATGTATATATATATATATATATATATATATATATATATATATACTAAAATTTAAATATCTTTATTTCATTGTCAAGGGTAAATATTTCAATTACACTCGTTTATTTCATTGTCAAGGGTAAATACATTCATTGAAGCATTATAAAAAATTTATAAAAATATATTTAATGGCTTTTAAAAACAATGTGTTCTTATCAGTTTAAAAAAATGTGTTTGAATTTCACAACCACAGCTAACGCGTACGTGTTCTTATCATATATAATTTGTATTTTTCTTTAATATGTATTTTGAATTAAAATTGTACAAATGTATATTACATTTTTTTACTAAAATTCAAATGTGTTTATTGCGTTGTCAAAGGTAAATATTTTTAAAACACTCATGTATCCAGCATTTCGATATCAAACCACAGGGTGGGCCAAAAGAAACCAAGGGGTGTAAAAGTTTAATAACTTTTTTGTTTATTAACTTTTTTATTTTTTCTTTCAGATTATATAATATAAAAAATGGAAATTTTTTTACACTAAGTATGAAAAATGATGTCTCTTAAATGACCACCGTTTTCAGCTTCGCACTGATGGGCTCTTTTTAGAGCATTTTCCATAACATCTTTCAAAACTTGTGGCTGTAGCGTTCGAATTTCTGCAACAATGTTTGCCTTGACTTCAAGGATTGTCTCTGGCTTGTTCACATACACTCCCTCCTTCAAAAAACCCCAAAGAAAATAGTCGGGTGCTGTCAAATCTGGAGATCGCGCTGGCCAAATAATTTCCGAATTTCGAGAAATTATTTGCTCTCCAAAAATTTTACTTAAAAGTGTCTCGGACAGTATGGGCAGTGGCTCCGTCCTGCTGAAACCACATACCAGGTCTGTTTTCAAGAGCAGGACGTAAAAAAAATTTCTATCATAAACCTATACCGCTCTCCATTTACGATTACAGCACTTCCATCTTCATTCTCGAAGAAGTAGGGCCCAATGACATTTTCAGATGTGATCCCACACCATACTGTACACCTGATGGGGTGCAATTGGCGTTGATAAATGGCTCTTGGAATTTGAGAACCCCAGAACCTACAGTTCTGCTTATTAACAAAGCCATTTAAATGAAAATGAGCTTCATCACTCATAATCAAATTTTCAATAAAGTTGATTTCATTCCTGGCCAACTCTTGAAATTTAACTGCAAAATTTAGACGTTGCCGATGATCTGCGGGTTTTAATTCTTGGACCAATTGCACCTTATATGGGTATAACTGTAAATCTTTTTTTAAAATGCGCCGTAGTGACGTACGAGACATTTCTAGCTGAGCAGAACGCTTTCTGCAAGATGTTTCTGGTGCTTCGTAAACACTTTGCTGTACTCGTTCAATATTTTCCGCAGTGCGACTTAAACGTGGTCTACCGGATCGAGGCAAATCTCTTGCGCTGCCATGTTGGTGATGACGATTAACTAAGCAACGAGTCATCGCTTCAGAGGGCGAAATTCTGACGTTAAAATGTCGACGATATGCTCTTTGCGTTAAAATAATTGATCTCTGGTTTAAATAATAAAATTCTATTGTTCTGGTTCTCTGTTCAGTTGTGAACCTCTCCATTATAAATTCTCCAAGTGTTGTCTATATAATCTGAAAGAAAAAATAAAAAAAAATTAATAAACAAAAAAGCTATTAAACTTTTACACCCCTTGGTTTCTTTTGGCCCACCCTGTATATAGAAAACCAAGCGCAAGAATTTATATGGTCTTATTTATCTGTAAAAATGTATATACATACATATATACATATGTATTTATGCATACATGTTTGGATATTTATGAATGCCAAGGCGAATAAATACAGGTTTTGGTTGTTTTATTTAGAAATAAAATACAATTGCATAAATATATGTACATATGTATATAAAAGTTTGCGCCTTAATTAGTGTTGTCATGTGTTGATACAATATATTTGCAAAAAAAAAAAACCTTACAAAATGACCATTTTCCGTGTGTGTAAAATTAATTACCCAAAGGGGGTAGAGGAAATTTGTTTCGTGTTCCTAGCAAGGAAGAGGACCGAAGAAGATGGAGCGAGATTTGTGGCGTTAGTCTAACACCGACCGCTCAAATTTGTGCTAATCATTTTTTTCCTCAAGTGTTGTGAATGCTGGAATCAGAGCATATCTAATGCCTGACGCGGAGCCATGTTTGATCCAACCGTAAGTATTACTTTTCTTACAATAAAACGTGTAATGAATTTTTTTTTTAGAAATTACTACGTAGACCAATCAATGGAACATCAGGATACATCCATAATGGAAACTTCAATGACAGGGTATCAAACGCATATATGTTTGTACATATGTATGTATGTATATGAAGATAGATATACGCATATATACGCGTAGATTAATACATATCGTTATTATTTCAGTGCTGACAGCTTGGATCCGTCGTATTTAAGTTCATTACCTGCACAAAAAGAAAATAAGCTGGAATATAAAAAGGAATGAACCCAAACTGAGTATGTGCTGAACAGTTTTATTACTATCTACATACCTGTAAATACATTACTACAAATGTAACTGCGTTAAATAAATGTTTATATTAAAGTTTTTATGAAGAAAGCGATTTACAGCGGTCATTTTTATCCATCGTTAAAAATCTTACACAGTTTTTTGTACTTATTTCTATAGTTATTGAAATTTTGTGATATGAACTGGTATTAAAAATAAGCAGTTATTTGCCTTTACTAAAAATGTTTAAATTTTGCGTTGACTCTCCTTAAAAAGCTTAAACTGATGCAAGGATTTTCTTTTTGTAAATTGCAGTTCATTTCATTTCAAATGGAAAGGAATGCTTTCAACTTATACGCATTTTGAAGGCAAAACACAAAGATTTAAAATGCCAACTTGCTCAAGCATACGCTGCTGTTGAAGCAATGCGTATTATATTCATGGAAGCCCAGATAAGAAAAATAATGTCACCAGGGAGAATACAATGGAGATGGCATCTCCATTTCTTGTGAGAGATTTCGTAAAAAAACCTGCGAAATATTTGCAAGTAATTATTGCTCGAGATCTTAAAAGGTCGTGGAAACAGCCGGGTTTTTATGATTTTGACTGCAAAGTCACTAAGGACCTTTGAGAAACAATAATAAGACAGCTGTATGATGCGGGATTTCCGGTTGCGTCTACAATTTGTGATATGGGGCCAAGCAATTGTAAGTTGTTGCGAGACTTGGTTGTTATGATAGGTAAGTAAAGGATAATTAAAATAACACTATGCAAGACCTAACACCACACTACTTCGAAGAAATGTTATATGTATTTTTAAAAGGTAATTAATATTTAATATTAGTATCAGTGGTAGGATTCTTTGTAATTTTTTGTGTACAGAGTGGTAAGACAGTTATTAGGTTTTGATACAATTGCTTTCAATATCTTAATAACACTTAACACTTTTTATATACAATTCAAAATAGAATCTTTAAGGATGAATAAAATAACACAATGCTACACTTGACACTACACTACTTCGATTATAAGTCTTATTCATATTAAATATGTCGACATTGCTTTATGGCTGGCTCCAACGTTAGAAGTACTAAAAATGGCAATAGAAAAATATATATGTATATGTGCATACTAATGTTGTTTTTAAAATTTAATATTTGTGATTAATAATAATTTCTTTTCTTGGTATAAGAAATATTTTAGAGTTAAATATGTTTTGTTTGAATAGCTTAGTAACACTTACTACCTCTTGTTTTTAAATAACAATTAAAAATATATGTTACTTAATATTATATTTAATTCCCATTATATGATAGATAAGCCATGGTTTCAAAGCCCTATATCTAAAAGAGATAAAGTTTTTGTTTTTACTGATGCCTCACATTTACTAAACTTGTGCGAAATCACTATTTGGACGATGGTATAGCTTTCGCAAAACACCCTCTTGTCTGCCAGAACCATTGCAGATCTATTAGGTTTTACCTCGAAATCAGATATGTCTATTACATTCAAGCTGACTCATGAGCATCTCGAATTAAAAGGTGCAGTAGGTAAGTCGTTTTTATTATATTTAAAATATATTCTATATGTATTTATTTTACTTTCTACTTAAAAACATACAGCAAGGCAAAGTAAAACTAGCTGCGCAACTATTTTCAAATACAACAGCTAATGCAATTAGAAGGTGTGAGAGTCTGGGAATGCAGATGTATAACTCAACAAAAACTGCAAACTTCATTCAACAGGCAAATGACTGGTTTGATATTATGAACTCAAAAATAATTTTAATTACCCTAGTAAGGTAAGTTGTAAGATTTATGGACATAATTTAATATTGTTTAAGTACTAGAAAACTAATTTATATGTATAAATTTACATTATATATATATATATATATATATATATATATATATATTTATTTATTTATTTATTTATTTACAACCTCTATAGCAACCATACGGGCTTGCGCTGGAAAGCCAAGACGAAGTTTTATTAAAAATGTTAAAACTTATGTCCTCGTCTATTGTTTATGGGCGAAAATCTTTGCAACCATTCCAAAAGGGCATATTAATTACCACTTCTGCATTAATGCAGCTTAAGATATATGTGGAAAAGTTTGGTATGACATACCAGGTTAATCAGGATGTATTGGATCACTTCTTTGGTACTATGAGAAGTAGAGGAGGATTGAATGATCATCCGTCACCAATTGACTTTAAATATAGGCTGCGAAAATATATTGTAGGTAAGTTTTTTTTTAGAACTATATTTTTTGATAAAACGTTACTTACTTTTAAGCAAGAAACACCGGACATCTTGATGGCAAAGGGAATGTCGAAATAAATAAAACGGAATGGATTAACGCTTCCCTAGGCGTCGGTGTTGCATATATTCCGGAAAAATGTGAAACGCAAGAAAAAGAAGTCATCGAAGATACTTGTGTGGACGCGAATGACGATGAGTTTGGTGACCTACATGACACGAATTTCGATGACATTGGTATTCTTCAAGAGGATGCACTGGAACATGTATCTGGTTATAAAATCAGAAATCTTAAAGAATACGAGTGTCATACATATTCGCTTTCATGAGTATGACAAAAGGTACAAAACTCAAAGCAGCATCTTATGAAAAAAATGCTTAAGATAAATATTTAGAATTGTCGATATAATTCTCTTTTGGCTTCCCAGTTTGTTTTTTTAATTACTTCTAATACATAAGCATATTTCATGAATTGGACACTTATTTTATTCAACACAATTCTCTTTTTACACCTTGTTTTTTAACTATTTCTAATACATAAACATATTTCATTAATTAGATACTTATTACATATTAATTTTTTATTATTTTATTCAACAAAATTCTCTTTTTACTTCTCACATTGTTTTCTTAATTATTTCTAATACATAAACACATTTTAATAATTAGATACATATAACTTATTAATTTTTAATTTCCAAATAAATCTCTTAAATTAATTTTATCACAGTTATTTGTTATCCATATTCGTGCAATTATGTCAAATGTATTCATGCTTTCCTTGTATAATATATTAAAACTTAGCATTATATTATTTATATTTTCTTTTTACATTAGTTTCTTAGCAACACTAAAAATCAATAAAGAAAATATTTTAACTACATACATATGTCGTTTAACATTTTTTAGTTTTAATATTACTTTAAAATGGAAGAAGCTTTAATAACTAGGATTTTTCGTTACAAATACATAAAAATATGTTGTTGATGTGGTCACGTACATATAAATTTATTAAAGCATTTTACACAAAAACATCCTATAACCTAGTATATTATGATTTGACCTGTGTACATACGTTTAATTTACAAATGTATCTTTATTATGTTACACGCTTACCGATTTGTATCATAATCAGAGTAAAAAAGTAGCGACTTTATACATTTTGTACATTTATTTTATTAGCCAAATACCCACTAAACCTACACTGTATAGAAATATGTATGTATGTATTTTGTGATGACTGTTGCAATAATTTTGTTACTAATTGTTTAATAAATAAGCAAATACAAATCAATAGAATTTATAGACAATGTCAAGTTTCTTCTCCAATATACTTACGTATGTAGTTATATTTTGGTTACAAATATTGTTTATCCAATTCCTTGTTGATTGTCCAGACCCATAATTTTGTGATCCATAATTTTGTGGTTAATAAGCACACAGTAGAGACCCTATCAAAACCTATAGAAATAACACAATATATATTTTATATATGTTTGTGTACCTATAATGCATACTCACATCTGGATCAGCATAATATTGTGACTCATACACATTGTTCGTAGTTAAAAATCAAACCAAATAATATATGATTTTTAAATAAACACAAAATATTTTTTAATTTTCAAACAATTATATATTATTATGCAATTTCTTTATATTTAAGTGAAGTAAAAAAATTTTTAAGAAATGTGGTATATGAATTAACCCAGGTAAAATTAAAGCTATTTGTTTGAGAGATGCTTCTGGGAAGTACAAGTACTTCATTGTTCCAGAAAGTAAGCAACTCAGGTTAACATCTAAATGGACAAAATAATCCTTTTGTTGCTAATTTAAGATATTTAGGAGTAAATTTTAACAATCTCTTGAAATTTAATCATCATGCTAGAACAGTCCTTAACAAAGCTCGGGGTGTTAAAATCGCATTTGGAAGAATGTTTAATACTAGGTATTTACCGGAAAAAAACAAAATTGTAAATATATAAATTAAGTATTAGCCCGTTACTTTTATATGATTTACTATATCTCCTACGGTTATGAAGGTATTTGAAATTTTTGAGAGAAAAGATCAAGCGGGTTCTAATTGGCTCAACACTTTATAGTACTCTCCCTTGGGTTATGTTGAACAAGAAATTGCTTTTGTTAACAGTTCAATGCCAAGATTTTATGTTTCAAAAGTTCCAGGAGTACACAGGGGCTAATTTTTATTTATTTCTTTTCCTTTCTCTAGTTTTAAGCTTAGTTTTTAAGTCCATTCTTTTCTATATAAATATTATGTATTGTGCCGGGAACAAGCGCTTAAATTACAAAAATTGTTATTACACACATTCACATAAATTGATAAGATTGTTAATGTATAACAATAATGTTATTACTTCAAAACATTATAGATTTAAGTTTTCTTTGTAATACTTTTGTTAAATTTTTACTTTATAATGTTTTTTGAAGTCTCAAATAAACTTGTCTTATAATTTTTTTACAATTATGTATGAAGGCTTGGTTTTTTGAATAAAGCGAATTACATGTTGTTCTTTTTTATATTTGCATTGTTGTAGCGATAAGGTCATGGTACAATAAACAGGTATATGCATCAGCACAGGTGTTAGTGAACTGATTGTCAAAATTTCTTAAATTCGCCGCATTTTTGTTTTCTGTTTACTATGTTTTGGTTGTTTGAAATTTTATAACCGTGAACTTAACAAACTTTTTTTGACATTCCTCCTTGAACCCTATTCCACTCAGAGAGAGCTGGAAAAATCCTCTCTTTCTGGGAATGCTGCCAAGTTAATGCATACGATTGGTTGTTTATTTAAGGATGATTTCATATATTGGTTGGTTCAAGGCACATCTATACTAGGTATACTCAATTTACAACCCTGCAGAAGATATATGTAGTGGATTCGCCTTGATATGTATTTTGTTTGTGTAAAATATTTTCGGCTGTCAAATGGATTTGACAAATAAAACATAAGAAAAATGGCGATACAGAAGAAAAAACAGCACAGTCACCAAGGCACATCTATATTTGCATATTAAAGTCTTTTTTTGTTAAACTGGAACTAAATATATTAAAATAAGAAAATATTTCTATTACTACATGTTCGAGTATACATATATTACATAAATGTAATGCCATGGTATTTAGTGTGAATAAACAGCAAGTCGATGTAAAGTCTAAATAAAAATTGGTTATTTCCAATTAGAGTACAATTCACTTCAACTAGGGAGTTATTATAACAAGAAGTTAATTTAATACATATGTACTTTAATATTGTGCAAACAAAACCACAGAGTAACAAAATGATGCTCTCATCGATAAACAATTCCTTTGAGCAGGATACACATGATACGGATGCCAACTGTGATGGGCCAGATTTAGACTGTGTATGCAGACGTAGATACCTATCAAAATGAAATTGCTGAATTATACAGCTATACGGAGTTTAGCGAGTTTCAGCAGAACGTCAAAGCGTTCGAAGACCAAATGAAAATGTATGATTTGCCACCCAACTGGCAAAAAATAGACTCAAATGCACAAAGAAGGTCTCGAATCGCTCGCTCCGTATGCAAGATGTATATTGTATTTGGCTCAAGATATTTAGATGAGCAAGAGCAGATGGACATGGAGTTAAGTCCCGGCAATGAAAATGCCCCAAACGTTGGGAACAATGGTTCTGGTAATGGAAGAAATCAAAATGGTGAAAAAATCGAATACATCAACCGCAGCCATAATAACTGCGAACCATAACAGTTACAGTGCGCAACCGTCTGTACAAGCACCTCAAATAACTACGCGTTTGCCCTGGACTCCAAAAGTTCGCCAAAAGGATATAGATTCAATTCTTAGATATATCTCGAAATAAATTTATTGGCTGTTCTTTCATTGATGACCACGAAAGCTTAGCTGGTTTACCACAGCCCATACATGAGGGTATATGATTACTTTATTTAAAGTACTGCAGTTTACGAAATATTTGTTTCTTGTTATTCTAAATATATGAATTCATTACGTGTTAATGCCAACTAACCAGTATGCATTAAATAATTTGTTTGAATAATTTTCAAATTCATGTGTTAAATGTATATATAATGCATTTTAAATGATTTTGTTACCTTGAAATTGCTTATCGTGTCATTCAAATCGATTGCATTATTGGAAATCATTTTGTATTTAAATAATAATAATCATTTTTTATTAACAATAATATCTTAATTTCGAATAAATCATACAACTTGAACTTAACTATTTTCAATTTTATATTTAACAACAATTATATACTACAACTTTTAATTAACTTATTAGAACAAATAACTTATTATTATTATTATTATTATTATTATTATTATTATTATTATTATTATTATTATTATTATTATTAGTTATTTATAATGAAATAAAATACAAATGGTCAGCGCAGATCAGTGCTGTTGCAGAAAGTGCTACGTAACAAATCTCACCCCATTTCATCCTGGATACCGCATCTTTCGGCGCCTGGAACAACAATCCCTCTCCCATGAAGAATTTGCGCTTGCACACTGCACAAACACGCATTGTTTTATAAGTTCACAAAATGTTTTTAAATAAAAACTATTCCTTTTAACAATAATAATCAAATGAATTATATATTATATAAATAACTTTTGTTTTTTTAGGAATTATCATAATTTTTGTTTTTGAACTCTTCACAAATTTTTCTTTTTGGCGCAAAGACTAAAAAGCAGATTTTGGCAACCGACTTCAAGGCGAACCAAGGCGACAGCAGAAGATTTTGACAAACGACTTCAAGGCGAATCAGGCCAATTGTATCAGCTGTTCGCCATATTTCGTACTAAGGTCACCTAGTATAGATGCGCCTTGGGTTGGTTATTTGAGGAAAATTGTTTACGAAAATGACTCATCAACAAAGAACAAAACAATATTTTTCAACAAACTTTTTGCTTAGTTGTAACCAGGGCACATCTATACTAGGTATACTCAATTTGCAACCCTGCAGAAAATATATGTAGTGGATTCGCCTTGATATGTATTTTGTTTGTGTAAAAAATTTTCGTTTGTCAAATGGACTTGACAACTAAAACATAAGAAAAGTGGCGATACAGAAGAAAAAACAACACAGACACCAACAGACGCTAAATGAGAAAAATGTAAAGTGTTTATTTCAAGGTGCTTATTTATAAAATGTTTGTGCAGAAGTATGAAATTATTATTTACATATTCATTGCTGGATGGAATTGGTGCTTATAAGGGTAAGCTTTTGTAAATACATATAATAATATTCATATAAAAGTTCAATTTAATTAGTTCTGTCGGAGTTGATTCTGCAAGTTGACTAGACTAAGGTTCACATATTTCCTGCTCTTATGAAAATTATTATTATTTAAATTTTTATTGCTGGATGGAATTGGTGCTTATAGGGGTAAGCTTTTGGAAATACATGTAATAATATAAAATATATAAAAGTTCAATTTAATTAGTTCTGTCGGAGTTGATTCTGCAAGTTGACTGGACTGAGGTTCACATATTTCCTGCTCTTATGAAAGAGTCAGACACAAATTTTGCATCTACAATTGCTATAAACAGCTCTAAACATGTCTCCGTCTAAACCTAAGGAAATGAAGTTGTTGCAACGCTCCAACAATCAAGAATCAATGACATTGAACAATTCGTCTTTAGATGATGTGCCGGCAACATTTCAGCCAATTCTGGTGGTTTTACACAAGCCACAAAATGACTATCAGTCTGCCAATTATACAGCACCATTAGCCAATCAAGCTATAAAAATTGTAAGAAGGCTAACCACATCTACTGAAATCCATAATAATGGTGTACGTCCGAGGCAGCCTATAAAAAATTTTCTTCAAAGAGAACAAGAACCCAGAATATGAGAACAACGGTGAATATAACTTATTTTTTATATAACAGTTTACGAAATATTTGTTTCTTGTTATTCTACATATATGAATTCATTAGGTGTTAATGCCATGGATACCGCATCTTTCGGCGCTTGGAGCAACGATCCCTCTCCCTTAAAGAATTTGCGCTTGCACACTGCACAAACACGCATTGTTTTATAAGTACAGAATATATACTTCAATAAAAACTATTGCTTTTAATAATAATAAGCAAAACAATTATATATTATATATAAATAACTCTTGTTTTCTTAGCAATTTTCACAAAATTAATTTTTGTTTTTGAACTCTTCACAAATTTTCGTTTTGGCGCAAAGACTAAAAAGCAGATTTTGACAACCGAGTTCAAGGAGAACTAAGGCGAAAACAGAAGATTTTGACAAACGAGTTCAAGGCGAATTGTTTCAGCTGTTCGCCATTTTGCATATTAAGGTCACCTAGTATAGATGCGCCTTGGTTGTAACCAAGTGAACTTCCAACAAACTTTGTGCTTAGTTTTTGACCAATAAAACTGAAACCGGGAAAAATACAATAAACAAATGTTAAATAATGTGAAAGGTGTTCTAAAATTACATAATTGGCTATCATTAGTTTTCGACAACAGTTGATTTTTCATTCAACATTTTTAAGAAAATATTTTCAGAAAACACTTTTTGACCTATAACTCCCATACCTGACTTTAAACCAAAAATTGAATTATACCATCTTAAAGGGCATGGAAAGGGCTACAATTTGGCATCATTCAATTTTTGATTTATTGTTACTACTTCGAACAAATTTTTCAAAAACATTTATTTTTTCAGTTTTTGACCTATAACTCCCATACCTGACTTTGAGCCAAAAATTGAACACTACCATCTTAAAGGGCATGGAAAGGGCTACAATTTGGCATCATTCAATTTTTTATTTATTGTTACTACTTCAAACAAATTTTTCAAAAAACATTAATTTTTTCAGTTTTTGGCCTATAACTCCTATACCTGACTTTGAGCCAAAAATTGAATTATACCATCTTAAAGGGCATAGAAAGGGCTACAATTTGGCATCATTCAATTTTTGATTTATTGTTACTGCTTCGAACAAATTTTTCAAAATACTGCTTTTACATGCATATGTGTGTAATATACACTGTATATGCACGTTGTTGTGTAACTCCCATACCTGAATTTGAGCCAAAAATTGAACTATCCCATCTTAAAGGGCGTAAAAGGGCTACAATTTGGCATCATTCAATTTTTGATTTATTGTTACTGCTTCGAACAAATTTTTCAAAAAACGTTAATATTTTCAGTTTTTGACCTGTAACTCCCATATTTGACTTTGAGCCAAAAATTAAACTATACCATCTTAAAGGACAGTTTTTTGGAGAATTTGTTTGAAGCAGTAACAATAAATCAAAAATTGAATGATGCCAAATTGTAGCCCTTTTTACGCCCTTTAAGATGGTATAGTTTAATTTTTGGCTCAAAGTCAAGTATGGGAGTTACAGGTCAAAAACTGAAAAAATTAACGTTTTTTGAAAAATTTGTTCGAAGCAGTAACAATAAATCAAAAATTGAATGATGCCAAATCGTAGCCCTTTTACGCCCTTTAAGATGGTATAGTTCAATTTTTGGCTCAAATTCAGGTATGGGAGTTACACAACAACGTGCATATACAGTGTATATTACACACATATGCATGTAAAAGCAGTATTTTGAAAAATTTGTTCGAAGCAGTAACAATAAATCAAAAATTGAATGATGCCAAATTGTAGCCCTTTTTACGCCCTTTAAGATGGTATAGTTCAATTTTTGGCTCAATGTCAGGTATGGGAGTTACAGGTCAAAAACTGAAAAAATTAATGTTTTTTGAAAAATTTGTTCGAAGCAGAAACAATAAATCAAAAATTGAATGATGCCAAATTGTAGCCCTTTTTACGCCCTTTAAGATGGTATAGTTTAATTTTTGGCTCAAAGTCAAGTATGGGAGTTACAGGTCAAAAACTGAAAAAATTAACGTTTTTTGAAAAATTTGTTCGAAGCAGTAACAATAAATCAAAAATTGAATGATGCCAAATTGTAGGCTTTTTCATGCCCTCTAAGATGGTATAATCCAGTTTTTGGCTCAAACTCAGGTATGGGAGTTACAGGTCGAAAACTGAAAAAAATTAATGTGAGTGAAAACAGTTTTTTGAAAAATTTTTTCGAAGCAGTAACAATAAATCAAAAATTGAATGATGCCGAATTGTAGCCCTTTTCATGCCCTTTAAGATGGTGTAGTTCAATTCTTGGCTCAAAGTCAGGTATAGGAGTAATAGGTCGAAAACTGAAAAAAATTAATGTGAGTGAAAACAGTTTTTTGAAAAATTTGTTCAAAGCAGTAACAATAAATCAAAAATTGAATGATGCCAAATTGTAGCTCTTTCCATGCCCTTTAAGATGGTATAATTCAATTTTTGGCTCAAAGTCAGGTATGGGAGTTACAGGTCGAAAACTGAAAAAAATTAATGTGAGTGAAAACAGTTTTTTGAAAAATTTGTTCGAAGCAGTAACAATAAATCAAAAATTGAATGATGCCAAATTGTAGCCCTTTCCATGCCCTTTAAGATGGTATAATTCAATTTTTGGCTCAAAGTCAGGTATGGGAGTTATAGGTCAAAAACTGAAAAAATTAATGTTTTTTGAAAAATTTGTTCGAAGCAGTAACAATAAATCAAAAATTGAATGATGCCAAGTTGTACCCTTTTTTATGCCCTTTAAGATGGTATAATCAAATTTTTGGCTCAAAGTCAGGTATGGGAGTTACAGGTCGAAAACTGAAAAAAATTAATGTGAGTGAAAACAGTTTTTTGAAAAATTTGTTCGAAGCAGTAACAATAAATCAAAAATTGAATGATGCCAAATTGTAGCCCTTTCCATGCCCTTTAAGATGGTATAATTCAATTTTTGGCTCAAAGTCAGGTATGGGAGTTATAGGTCAAAAACTGAAAAAATTAATGTTTTTTGAAAAATTTGTTTGAAGTAGTAACAATAAATCAAAAATTGAATGATGCCAAATTGTAGCCCTTTCCATGCCCTTTAAGATGGTATAATTAAATTTTTGGCTCAAAGTCAGGTATGAGAGTTATAGGTCCAAAAGTGTTTTTTGAAAAAATTTTCTTTAATACATTGTATAAAAAAATCAACTGTTGTCGAAAAACTAATGATAGGCGATTATGTAATTTTAGCTCATCTTTCAGATTGTTTAACATTTGCTTTTTGTATTTTGCCTGGTTTAATCGTTATAGGTCAAAAACTAAGCAAAAAGTTTGTTGAAAATGCAAAAAGTTTGTTGAAAAAATTTGTTAAAAATGCGCCTTTAGTAATCAACCAATTAATGTTGTTCCCGTATCCTTTTGATATATTGTGCATGCAATATTTGGCATCACTTTTATGTTTTACCTGCATAACACAGCATATATATTACGTTGTAATTATGTAAAAATGTTGAATATTACCAATAAATATATAAATATTTGAAAGAAATACTAATTATATGAATATTTTTAAAAGATAGGTAATTAGTTTAGAAAAAATTACAAAAAAAATGTTTATCACTTCAACGCTAATATAAAAGTAGTTAAATGTTGCCAATGTACATATATTTGAGTCTGGCAGCTCGTTTTGTTAAACTCAAGAGAGCGCAACGCTCTTTTTAAAAATAACTCACTCAATTTGCATTCTCGGAAAAAAGTTTGTTGAAAAGTTTGTTATCTTCTAGCGGGTTGAAATTTTTAAATATAAAGTTGAAATATTTATTCATTGATTTCAAAATAAAGTTATATGAGTATTATTTATTTTATCGGTATCTGAAATCAAATACCATTCCCAAATTTTTATACAAACGGACGCACAGAGGGTTAGAATAGCTTGTTTTCTTGGATTAATAAAAAAAAATTTTAAGTATTGTCAAAATTTTTTGTACCCGGTTAGAGTATATAAAATTCTACATCACTTGTCGTTAAAATAAATGTCAAAAGGGCTCTGGTGTTTTTGTAGTGAAACTTCAAAATCAAACTTTATAGAAATTTTTGTGCAAAAAAGGCTGAAAAAAAGTGAAAACTTTCCCGTTGAAAATTTTATTTATTTAAAAAAGTATTACAAAAGTTAACAATTTTTCAATGGAACCATCAAGTTCAGGTTATTTTGCAAATACTTCGTTAACATTTGTGTGTCAAATTGTGTGTGGAAGTGTTTTAGATTTAGTTATTTATATTGGAAATGCCAAAAAAATTAGCACTTTTATAGTTTAAATGGATAAATAGTTATTATTCGTCCATATTCATGCCATAATTTTTAGTTTATATTAAAGAAGACATAAATCTCTATTATATTGCAAAATTTTACGCTGCCTTTTTGTGCCTTTTAGAAGCTATGCATTGTTTAATGCAAGTGTTGCAGCAGTCAAATTAGCTAAAAATCACATTGATCTCGCGACTGCTGCTGTTGTTGTGTATTGTGTTTTGTTGTTTTTCATGTTACTTTTTTCCATTTATTTGTGCTCTTCTTTTCAGTATATTAATGATGTTATTTTTGTTTCTTTTAATAATATTCTTTGTTTCAATAATATTTTGTTTTTGTTTATTTTAATAATATTCTTTGTTTTGACAAACAGTGATCGTGTTGTACAGTTTTAAGTAATCGGGTAAAAGGGATTTTTGAAAGGTTTTTTTTGTATTAGAATTATTTTTTGTTTTATATAGAAACAAGTTCGAACGTTGTTTTTTATACTCGTCGAAGCTTATTTGATATTATGATGAATTCAAGCGCTCAAACAATGAATGACAAGATGAAATTTTTAGCTGAAGAAATCAAAAAACGCACCAACTGCTCTGAGGATAATATGTGTGATTTTAATAGAAGAATGAATGTTTTCTTTTATGAATTTAAATCTAGGTGGACTAGAGCGCATAGAATGGAAATGAGGTTTATTGCTCAAAATAAAATCTGGTTGGAATCCTCTATTGGTTTTACTCTTGCCCCGACTGCAAAACGTGGTCGAAAAGAAACTAGTTTTACCGAGTCCAGTGGTTGGAGTAAATATAAAAAAACAAAGATTTTAAGAGACACCATATCATTGCCAAAGTTACTTTATGCTTCACAGGTTAAATTACAAAGCGCAGGTTATGTCGAGGAATCAAAAGTGTTGCGAGCCATATATGAAAAGTGTTGCAAGGGCATAAATTTAAAAAAAAAGTTGAAACAACCACTTCCCACCTTGAAAATATCGAATACAAAAGCTTTGGCTGTTTTTGTAGAAGCTAAACTGACACGAAATCAATACAATGTTGTTAGAGAAGCTGCTCCTCAAATATTTCCCTCCTATAACAATATTCAAACTGAAAAACAAAAAACTTACCCAGAATCGACCAGCTTTAAAATAAGCGAGACCTCCGTTGAAGTAACTGTACAAGGTCTTCTTAATCACACAGCGGAGCGACTAATAGAACTTCAAGAAACTGTTATTGACTCATTAGGCATTACGAACTCGAATGTAGTGTTATATTCAAAATGGGGCTTTGATGGAAGCTCTGGCCATAGCTCATACAAACAAGCCATTCATGGATCTGATGCTAGTGATTCATCAGTTTTTTTAACCACAATTGTACCACTTAGGCTTATGTTTGAGGAGAAGGTAATTTGGCAAAATCCACGGTGGTCTTCAACTGGATTTTGCAGACCCTTGAAAATTGAATTTACCAAAGAAACCGCATATGTGTCAATTAGTGAACAAAAAAGAGTTGAAGAGGAAATACAGAATTTAACCTGTTCAACTGTCACGATTGGTGAGAAAGTTGTACATGTTTTCCACAAATTAACTTTGGCAATGGTAGATGGAAAAGTTTGCAATGCCTTAACAGAAACTACATCAACAAAAAATTGTTACTTATGTGGCGCTACAAGTAAGGATTTTAATAATATAGAAGCCATGATCCAAAGACCTGTGCATGTAGACAATTTAAGATTTGGCCTTTCCATTCGTCATGGCTGGATTAGATTTTTCGAATGTCTTTTGCACGTGGCATATAAAATACCTTTACAAACGTGGCAGGCTAGGACTGATTCTGAAAAAAGAACAGTAGCTGAAACAAAAAAAGAAATTCAGAAAAAATTTAAAGAGAATATGGGATTAATAGTTGACCAACCCAAACCTGGTTTTGGAAACACGAATGATGGGAATACGGCAAGACGTTTTTTTCAAAACGCTGAAAAATCTGCCGAAATAACAAAAATAGATAGTAATTTAATAAAAAAAAATGCACGTGTTGCTTATTGCTGTATCCAGTGGCCATGAAATTAATAATGAAAAATTTAAAATATATGCACACAATACAGGACGACTTTTTGTTGAAACGTATCCTTGGTACAATATGCCTCCCACTTTGCACAAGTATTTTATTCACGGACCCGAAATTGTGTCAAATGCCATTTTACCTATTTGGCAGTTATCAGAAGAAGCGCAAGAAGCTCGAAATAAGGATTTTTAAAAATATAGGGAGTTTCATTCACGAAAGTGCAGTCGCGAAAAATCAAACGAAGACATTTTTAATATGTTTTTGATAACCTCTGACCCAATTATTTCAAGCATGCAAAAATTGCCTACAAAGAAGGTTCAAAGCTTGCCAGAGGAGGCAATTGATTTAATTGTACCTGCAGCTCCGAACAAGAACAGTGATGTTGAAATTGCTGATGCTGCTAATGATGATGATGATAATGATGATAAAGATCACGATGATGATGATAACGATGATGATGATAACGATGATTATAATGATGATGATGATGTTGATGATTAACTTTAAGATGTATAAAATGTAATGTTTAAGTTCTAATATGTACTCCTTGCACTATATACCTACACTGATATTTGGCATTATTTAATAAAATTATACTCAAATATACTTAGAAAACATTTTTTTTACTTATTTTAATGGTATTAACTGAAAAATAAAGAAAAATTATCCGAACATAGATTCCCTGATTTGATCCAAGAAAACATGCTATTCTAACCCACTGTGGGACGATTGGCGATGTGACATCGTTGCAAAATAAGTTACATACAATATACTATACAAAAGATTTGAGCAATCACTTCAACAATATTTTTCTTTATTTAATATTTGTAACAATAAACAAATATAATCTTTTTTTATAAAAAGTTTTGTGGTCCGACTGTTTTTAAAAATGGTTATAACATCTTGTACGGTGGTAGTAGTGGTAATTATTGTCGTCAGCCAATATTCGAGCTTGTTCTCCACAAATTCGTCTGGCCAAGAGTATATATGTAGATGGTGCAGAAATTGGTAGTTAGGAAGAGACCAACCAAATAAGCTTCACTAACTTCCTAAAGAGCCATCACAGCAGAACTCTGGAAACGCAAAACAGTTTTAAGATCTTCAACAATTTCACGAGCAATTCAACAAATCAGTTCTATTATGATAGCGACGAATTTCATTCAAAACTACTCTACCAGGATGAAAACGATGTGGTTTCGTACCACCGCCGGTAGCTGGTGCACTTTTACGAACTGCCTTGTTTGGTGACAATGTAAAGAAAATAAGAAATAAATTGTTTTAATAAAGGTGAAGAGTTATAAACAGAACAAAAATATTACCTGAAATCATTAAACATATTCCACTTCTGCTCTCTTCCCAAGCTATATTCATTTGACTTCCATCGTCTTACATTATTACACTAATGCAAACCCCTATTGATCCATAATAAAATGTAAACTAATAATATGATAATTTACTACTGAAAATGCCACAAAGGTATGTACTTCTGCAGGAAAAATTATGAGTGCCACTTAAAATTTTCCGGAAGATGTTTATCTATCACACACTTACCTCTTCGGATTCTTGGGAACCTGTAGAATTTCTGAACTTCTTGGACATCCACAACACATCTGTGTCTCCTAAAATATAAATTATTTTATTTTTTTATTTCATAAATTTTACTACAATTAATACTTACGTCACCACTTTGATATTTTAAAACACAACATTGAATAAAATTAATTTTGTTTACAAAAAATTTTATTTTATTTGGGAAAGGCGAATTCATTAATTTGCCTTGTTTTTGACATTGTGTTTCACAAAAAAGATGCTTTGTTGTAATGAATTCGCTTTGCATATACCTGTTTATTGTACCATGGATAAGATCACCTGTATTAATTCGCCTTGTGTATAAATAAAAAACAAAATAAGTGCTCCACCACAACATAACTTGTCAGCGTTGCCGCAACAAAAAAAAAATATTTGTAAGCAAAATATGAAGATAAAATCAATTTTGGTTAAATATAAACAATATAGCAATACTGGCAGCATGAGCAGCTTTTTTGCGATTACAAAATACCAAATCTTCTCTGCTGAAATAACTCAAAAAGGCTTGTTCTATATTTCGAGACTTTCACGACCTTTTGCACCAAATTACATTGTTTTAATTTTGATGCAAGAAGATCAGACTTGTTTTTTGAGAGCACAATTCACGAATTAAGTTGTTCAGATTAGTTTGATTCGGAATATAAGGTTTACTTGTTGGATTTCCAAATGATTTTAATTGCACGATATCAAATTAAAACTGACTATATTGTCCATCAATTTCCACATACACTGCTACAATAAATATTAGAATCTACCGTAACTTAAGTCTATCAATTAGAACATTGCTACTTACTTTGTCCCCAAAATTATTTTTTTAATATATCTCTAATTTGGTTCCAATCGCTAGGGTGTCCTCGTCTGTGTAAAGCTTCTCTACATTTCCCCAATATTTTACCCTTTACGTAGTTATTAAGTATGTTCCTATGGTTTACATCGAATCCTTGAATTGTTGGATATTTTCTAACTGACTTCTGCATGAACCATCTAATGTACTTATATTTTTGATACAATCTAAAATTACGGTGAACTTTTAAACGTCCATTTTTATTAATCGTTCGAATAAAATTAGGGTTAGTGCCCTATTTTGTTTTACAAACTTTTTACTTTCTAAATTATATATTATACTATAATAAAACTATATATCTATTTTTTGTTTTATATTTCAGTTTTTATTTTACTCTTACTTACTTCAAATAGAACAGAATAGAGCCTTCCTTTTCGTAAATGTTTCTTCGGCCCTTCTTTTTGGTATGCTTTTGATTACGGCTTTTGGTGTCGGGTTTTGGTTACAGTCTGTTGTTTCAATACAGTTGTTGGCTCTCCCGTTAATTAATTAAATTAAACAGCTGTTAAGTGTAGATTTAGCTTTATTTAAAAGTTTATTATGTTTTTTTACTTTACTACTTAAGTGTCGGCGGGAAAAATAGTTTTTATTTATAAATTAGTTTGTAAGCTGTTACTTTAATTTTAATCTTTATTTAATCTTATTTTTAATTGCAGTCTATGGTAGGAACATATCTTGAAATATGTTATTTTAACTTGTTGCTTTTTGTTTGTTTTGTTATTCTCGTGGCCGGAAACGAACGAGAGATATGGTTTTCTTATTTTTATTGATAAGTTTTAACTCTAGAAATACTCAGTAACTATTGATTCCAATTTAATTTCTTAAAACTGATACAAACTCAGCAACATAAGCATTTTTACGCTTATGTTACTGTTAACTATTAAAAATAGCTTATAAGCAATGTTCAGGTTGCTGTCTGGAAGAATGTGGGAAGCACAAAATTTAAAGTGTCATCTACACTCTCACCAGCCCTTATTATTATTTGTATATATATATATATATATATATATATATATTTTAGTATAAATATTATTAGTTATATATATATATATATATATATATATATATATATATATTCTAGCACACTTCGTAGTGCAAAAAAGAAAATATAAAAATTAATTCGAATTCATTTAAATCAGTGATAAACTGCTATTGTAATGCTCTGTGGTAAACAACATTTGTTGTTTTTCTATTTTCGGTGTAAATATACAGAACCGATGGTTTGCCAACGCGCGAAAATGCTACATAGAACTGTCCATGTGAGAAGACTGGATGCACTAAATTCACTCCACAAATTTCTAAAGATTGGCCTTGCGCCTAATTAATGGTGTAGCGATTTGAAAGACGTGTTGATTTGTGTAACCAATTCCAGTTACTAACTCCATTTTATTTTACATATAATCTGTATACCTAATTTCAATACAATTCATCTTTATTCTAGCACTAATACACAGCCATATTTAAAGTCTACAAAAATTAATATTGTCTTACATTGTTGATTATCGAAGTCACATTGTTGTACTATATCGTACACTACAAGATATATTTAACGGAAAATACGATTCGAAAAATATAATTTAGATTTTCTTACAGATCCGCCACAATACCCCCCGGCTAGTATTTTTGTTGTCCCAAAAAACTTGGAAATTTAACTCGTCTTCCATATCGGCTAACTTTTTCGTATTTTTGAGCGTTGTTGTGCGTTGACTGCACTGATTGCTTCTCGGTTGATTCACTGGGTTCGTTGGCATATACTTTTGCAGGTTTAATTCGGTCGATAGAAACTTTTCCGTTTTCTTGACCTCTTTTTATTATGAAGTACTTTTTATAACGTTTTACGACTTTAAACGATCCTTCGTATGCTGGCTCTAGCGGTTTCCGTACTCGATCTACTCTCACAAAAACGAAGTTGCTTGTATTTAAATCAGGATCAACGTAGCCTTTTTTATTAGTATGTCTTGATGGGCTAGGTGTTCTCAAATCACTCATTGCTTTACGAAGTTTTTGTACAAATTCTACTTGACTGTCTTGACTTACTCTGGACCCAAAATTCTCCTGGTAAACGTAAATGTGTTCCATATATCAATTCAGCGGGGCTAGCACCGATGTCTAGCTTTACAGTAGTTCGAAGACCTAGAAGAACGAATGGAAGCACTGAACACCAATCTTTTGTAGCATACCACTTAATTGCATTTTTCAGCATACGGTGCCATCTTTCAACCATACCATTCGCTTGGGGATGGTATGCTGTGGTTCGCAAATGATGTATACCAAGGGTTTCTGTTAGCTCCCGAAAAAGATTCGATTCGAATTGTCTTCCTAAGTCCGTAGTAATTTTTTCTGGGACACCATAAGCTGCTATCCACCCAGTTATAAAAGCTGTTGCTACAGTATTGGCTGAAATATCTGGTATTGGAATTGCTGTTGGCCATCTGGAAAAGCGATCTATACATGTGAGGCAATAACGGTTACCAGATGATGTTGGAAGTGGGCCTATCAGGTCGATATTTACGTGTTGGAAACGGTGGTCTACTTTTGCATATGCACTTAACGGTGCAGACGTATATTTATGAATTTTAACTTTTTGGCACTGTATACACCCTCGTACAAAATTTCCAATATCTTTAGCTGCACCAGGCCATACATACCGCGCCATTACCAGCTTTCGCGTAGCTCTTATGCCCGGATGTGCTAGATTGTGTAAGTTTTGCATAATAATTTGTCGATATTTAGCGGGCACATACGGCCTTATACTTGAATCGTGCATATTGCAGTATAAAACTTTAGATGAATCTGGGATGGGCATACTTGTGAGTATAAGGGAGGAATCCTTACCTGAATTAATCAACGATTTCAGCTCTTCGTTGCCTTCTTGCTCAATTGCGATTGCGTTGAAATCAATAGCATCATTTGTAATACTATTAATGCGTGAAAGCCAATCAGCTGTTGTATTTTCAGTGCCCTTAATATGCCGAATGTCGGTGGAGAATTGGCTTATGAAATCTAATTGTCTTACTCTCCTAGGTGGAGCTTTTTCACTTTTTTGTTGGAAGGAAAATATTAGGGGTTTGTGGTCGGTATAAATTGTGAATTTGCGCCCCTCCAAAGCATATTTAAAATGTTGCACGCCTTGATAAACCGCAGTTAATTCGCGGTCATACGCACTATACATCCGTTGAGCATTCGTGAGTTGCTTTGAGTAAAAACCGAGTGGTTGAGCCACACCATCGACAATTTGGTGCAAGACTGCGCCCACTGCAGAGTCCGAAGCGTCTACTGTTAATGTTAGTTCACTATGTGGAGACATGTAACACAAAAAGGTGGCCTTAGCTATTTCATCCTTACAAGCCTCAAACGCATATGATGATTCACTGGACCACACAATTTTTGTTTTATCGTTTTTCTTGTTTCCTTTTATTAAATTTTGAAGCACACTCTGATGTTTAGTAGCGTTTTTAAGGAACGGGCGGTAAAAATTTAACATGCCTAAAAACTTTTTTAGGTCTTTTGCTGTTATTGGTTTGATGAAATTTCGTATAACTTCGACTTTGCTTTTGAGTGGTCGCAACCCTTCACTCGTAATTGTGTGGCCTAGAAAATCCAACTCTGTTTGTCCCAGTTTGCATTTGTCAACATTGATAGAAAGATTACCTTTACGCAACCTCTCAAATACGGCTCTCAAGTCCTTTTCGTGTTGCGCCTCATCGGTTGAGGCTACGAGAATATCGTCGATGTAAGCGAATGTGCCATCTAATCCTCTTAACAGACCGTCCAGGTAACGCTGGAAAGTTTGGGCAGCATTTCGTAACCCAAACGTCATGTACACAAATTTATACAAACCGAACGGTGTTGAAATTGCTGTCTTCGGTATATCTGCGGGTTCGATGGGTATTTGATGGTAAGCGCGTTGCAAATCAATGGCTGAGAATATTTTCTTACCGTGAAGCACGTTTGTTACATCATGAAGATATGGGATAGGGTATCTATCTGGCACAGTAATTGCGTTGAGAGACCGATAGTCTCCGCAAGGCCTCCACTCGTTGTTCGGTTTTTTTACTAAGTGCAGTGGACTTGCCCACTGACTTTTCGACGGCCGGCAAATACCCTTTTCCGTTAGAAACTGAAATTCTCGCTTTGCTGCCTCTAGTCGCTCGCCTGCAAGTCGTCTTGGACGCGTGAAAACTGGTGGACCTGTTGTTACAATGTGATGTGTTGTGTCGTTTGTTATCGGCATTTTATTTGCATTGAGAATAGCCAAATCAGTATACTCACTTAATATATGCGAAAACTTGCAATTTTTGTTGAACGTTGATATTCTAATTTGTGAATTTTGTGCCACCTTCGCCTTTGTTTCTAACATTGTTTTTCTATCAACAATTTTATCTCTTTTTATATCCACAAGTAAGTCGTATGCTTTCAAGAAATCGGAGCCAATGATTGCAGTCTTAACGTCGGCGATATAAAAATTCCATGTAAGACTGCGGCGTAACCCCAATGATAAATTAAGAAGGCGCTGACCAAACGTTTTAATAGGCGAACCATTAGCGGCGTAAAAAGTTGTTGTCGACGGTTTTTTATGTTTGTCGGCTGCGTTGGGTGGAATAACAGACACATCGGCGCCCGTGTCTATTAAAAAATTTATGCTTGTGTTTTTATCACAAATTATAAGACGAGCTATTTGAAACATCTTATCGCTAGAACCGCTCGAAAGTTCTAGGGAATTTCTTAGTTTTTCTTATAGCTGCAAGGAGAACGACATTTTCGTGCGTCTGCACCGAACTTTTCATGATACCAACAGTGGCCACTTGATGAAATGGGAGTTGTTGATCGACGTTCTCTACTTTTTGAAGTACGTTGGTTGCTTCTACCACGAATGTACGTTCATTTATTATTTGATTTATTTGTTGTTCAATACGTTGTATACGGAGATCAGTCTCTCTTTGTGAAGTTTGCGTCGTGTTTACTGCAGTGACTTGCTGATAGTCGGACACTTCCATTATTTTGTCAGCCAGTTTTGCGAGCTCCGGCAGATCTGCATTTGATGCTTGCAGTATGGCTCTGGTTTGCGCAGGTAGTCTCTGCAGCCAAAGTGACTTTAAAAAATCATTATTTATCTTACCTTTCGCTAAACCGCTCAACTCATTAAGTAGTTGTGTGGGACGCTTGTCGCCCAAATCAATGTCGGAGATAAGTTTTTGAATTTTTTTCTGCTCGCTGTCGCAATATCTTTCTATGATGCAAGCTTTAAGGTTAAGATATTTGTCTCGTTCAGGAGGGTTTAAAATTGCGTCGGATATCTGTGCTAAAACGTTGCTTTCAATGGCAGTCACTACAGTGTTATATCTAGACACATCGTTATTTACACCAGAAATGTTAAATTGTGCTTCCACTTGAGCAAACCATATTTCCGGTTGTTCGGGCCAGAATGGAGGAACTTTGACGGAGACCCTGTTAACGATTGTATTATTCTCATGGTTAGCCGTAACCATATTCGCTGGTGTCTCTGACTGTCTAGATGTTGCTGCTTGTCCCTCACTCTGATTTTCGTTCCTCTTTCCCTCGTTCATGATGGCGTTCGTACGTCGGGGTCACCAATTGTAGCGATTTGAAAGACGTGTTGATTTGTGTAACCAATTCCAGTTACTAACTCCATTTTATTTTACATATAATCTGTATACCTAATTTCAATACAATTCATCTTTATTCTAGCACTAATACACAGTCATATTTAAAGTCTACAAAAATTAATATTGTTTTACATTGTTGATTATCGAAGTCACATTGTTGTACTATATTGTTCACTACAAGATATATTTAACGGAAAATACGATTCGAAAAATATAATTTAGATTTTCTTACAGATCCGCCACAATGGTAATCGCAAACGCAAGGCGAAAAGGAAACTGGGAATGAATACATCTTCGCCTTTTAATTTTCCAGTAAAATAGTAGCTTCAATTACATAAGCCATCATTAATAGCAAGTCTTATACCATTTCACAAACAGGTTCGATTGATATTACGAAGCATAATAATAGTAGCTTCAACTTTCTATTGGAGATTACGCGGAGGCAATCCTGGTAAGTCAAACGGATTCAAAAATTCTGTTGGATAATTCACAACATCTCCTTCATTGGTAACATTATCGACAGACTTGTTCAACACCGCTTCGCCAGGGATCTTTGATTGTATAGTCATGTTTAATTCAGTAACATCTTTGTTTTTTGCCGCTAAAATTGCTCTGCCACTCAACCTTGCATGGCATGTATATTGTTGTGCTATGTTAGTGAAAATACATTCAATTAATTCCTCTTTTGACTGTACGAAACGGCAAAAATTATTTGGGAATGTTATCAATCCAGTGTCATCAATAGGCATTGAACTATTCTTAATTTTCAGCAATTGCTTAGAAAACTTATCAGCAGATAGATCATTCTACAATTGAACACGAACGATGGTAGTGAGTTTCAATATTTTAACAAATCTCCATATATATGAAGACTTTAAGCAAGCGTTAATTTCATCGGCAGATGTCGATCTAAGAATGAACGGCAATGTTTGCCTAAAATCGCCTAACAATAAAATCAACGCACCACCAAACAACAAAGGAGTTGTCTCGGAGATCTTTCATTGTTCTTTCCAAAGCTTCAACAGATTTCTTATTCGCGTACTCATGCATACGACGTGGGCTGCGCATTGACCGTGTATCATATTTTGCACAACAACATCATATAATTCAGGATCACTTATTTGATCTGGAATTTCAGAACATATAACATTGTCAATTTCATGCGATGTGATTTTATTCACCAACCATATTGAAATGTGAGCGTGTGGCAAACCACGCTTTTGCCACTCCACAGAATACATCCAGCACTTCACTTCACAAACACTTTAGATATCACGCTAAGACCCATAAGCGCTTTCAATTTCTGCTTAAAAACACGGGCAGTGATATCATGGCGGTCGGTAGGACTTTGGCCAGCGAATATATTATCTTTAATCTCACTCCATTGCGGATTACACGTAAATGTTATAAATAAAACTGGTCGACCGTAATGACGCACATAAGTCATTGAATCCTGCGCGTACTCATGCATATAACGTGGGCTGTGCATAATGTATTTAAATATTTAGGTGTTTAGTGATTTATTTGTATGTAATTTATTTCATAGATCTCCGAAGTTGTGATTTAAAATAACTAAGTATATAAATTAAATTAACGGTTTGACTAAAATTTAATTGTAATGAATTTCAAAAGGAATTGTATTTCAGTTTTTCAAAATATTAACTCAAATATTTCGAAATGATTGCAGTGTTCACTAAAATGGCTATAACTCATGAATCAATACACATACAGAAACCATATGTACATACCCTTGGTATTGATGTCACCTTTCATATAAATTTTGAAGAAACAAAATCGGTTCACGCATTCCGGAGAACATCAATTACTAACACAATGCAAATTATATATATATATATATATATATATATATATAACTAAAAAACAAGTTAAATGAAAAGATACTTTCCATAGCGACAAAAAAAAAAAGAACTAAACAGTTACATTAATTTATTATTATATAAATTATGTTATGTATAATTTAAATGATTTAAATTTTAATTATGTATAATTTTTGTTCCGTATATTTACGCTTTAAAACAATTTGTTTTTCACTCGCTCCTTTCTTTTACTAAAAAGCCCTTAATATCTAAAGAAATTCCTTTATAAAGTAAATGAAAATAATCCAAAAAAACCGCAATAAGAAGAGCAAAGCGAACATATATACATGTAAATACATACATATTTATATCATACATATTTAAGTGTAAGTTAATATGAAATATATGGAAACAGTTGAGAATTTTAAACAATATTAAGGTGGCGGCGGTAACATTCCACCATGAGCTTGCCATAATGTCTATTACTGACGTCTAGAACAGCTAGCTTAGTTACGGGCATATCCAATGCGGTTGTGCTTGTTTTGACTTTAACGCGACGAACCTGACCATCATTTGAGGTAATTGTCTAGATTATGTGTGTACCGTCCACAATAACCACTATATCGCCAACGGATGGCGGTTTCACCTTCTCGAACCACTTACTGCGCCTGACTAAAATTGGACCATACTCATGAATCCATCTGCATTAGAAGTGTTTTGCGAACTTTTGTGTATGATGCCATCGCTGACGTAGATTATAATTGGCTTAAAACAGGGGCTTGTGTCCATCTACAGAGCCAAGTCAAAGATGACATATTGTTAATGCGTCGTTTTCAGCTGAATCAAGGGCCACAAATGTTAAAGGACGGGAATTTATAATGAACTCGATTTCAAGGACTTGCCATTAAATTTGACGTTAACTATTATTTTCAC
>OY776276.1:40078008-40203008 GCA_963675445.1 Linnaemya vulpina
GTGGTGAAATAAACGTTCACTCTATTCCACCATCGATGCACTGATGGTAGAGTAGTTCTGGATGTGATTAGCGCAGATATAACTGCTTCAAATCAGAGAGTTCATTTTTAGCGCCTACAAAATTAGTTGCATCATCTGACCAAATTGTTTTAGGTTTACCTAAACCTTGTAGCAATAAATCGGCGCAAAGCAGACAAAAATGATGGTATCGATAGATCTTGAACGATTTTTAAATATAAAGCCTTTCTGGAGCAGCATATAAAAATAGCAATATAGCACCTGATTGGTGGGCGGTTTTCCACCTCGGATTTATAATAAAAAGAACCATAAAAGTCCACACCTGTTATATGAAAGATTCTATTGAGTGTTACTCGATCAGTAGGCAAATCTCCCATAACATGTTGACTCAATTTTGGTTTCAATTTGAAACAGCGTAAGCATCTCGAAATTATGGAGCTTACAAGTTTCCGACCTCCTATGGGCCAATATTTCTGACGTATTGAGGCCAATATATACTAAGCATGTAAAAGCTTTGCATGAAAATTTATAACCAACGACGTTGTAAACGGATGATTCTTAGGCGAAACGATAGGATGCTGAGCATCATAACATAATGTTGAATTTTGAAGGCGGCTGCCAACTTGAATTAAACCCTTAGCACAATAAATGGCTTTAAGGAGTAAAGCTTACTGGATGATGGCATACTTTGATTTGTTTTTAAAGACTTATAGTCAGTACCGAAATAAATTAACTGAATGTTTTTTAGGTCATCTGGTGTTAGTTTATCACTTGGTATGCTCAATTCGGGAGAAAGAATTTTAAAAACATATGCAAATATGCGTTGCATTTTTGAAAATGAATTGTAATACTTACATTGTATCGACAAGTCTGATAGTGAAGCCCTTATAAGTACATTTCGGCGCCGTTCAGGTAGTTCAGCTAAAAAATTCACATTATCAGGCCAATTTGATGATTTATGGTACAGAAAACTAGGTCCACCACTCCATAGGGTAAAATGAAGAAGTTTCTCAGATGATGTACCCCTTGGTAAAATGTCTGCTGGGTTTAAATTTGTTAAGAACAAATGCCATCGCATTTGGCTAGTCAGCGTTTGTGTACGAGAAATCCTATTTGAGACGAAAACGTTGAAATTTGATGGCTGCTCTCGAAGCCGTGACAAGGTGACCATGGAATCAGACCAAGAATGAACATCACATTTATACGACAGGGTTTTAACAACAATATCTACAAGTTCAGTTAGAAGGCAGGCTGCAGCGAGCTCAAGCTTTGGTACTGTTAAACTTTTGAGAGGAGACACTCTTGACTTAGAGCACAACAAAGACAGTTTGATGGTGTTATTGTACTCAGCACGTAAATAGATACACGCACCATAGGCAGAGACTGGCATCGCAAAAACCATGAATTCATATGTTAGAATTTGGCATTGAAACGTAGCGTGGATATGTAAATTTCTGAATAGAATCTGTTGTGTATCTAAACCATGTGTTCATAAAAGAATTAACACGCGTTCTCGTTAAGCTTACAATTCAAAGTGAGTTTTATTCTTCATCATTCTGCTTATTAACTACATGTTTCTTATTACTTACATTCTATGATAGCTTAGGTAGTTGCCAGCTTGTTAGATATTACATTTTTAAAATATGTGTGATGTTATGGCTGCAATATCTAACACGCCTCTCCCTAATTGAAATGGAATGAATGTATTGGAACAGTTTCCAATTACTTATAATATAGATATGTACTTTGTTAACATTTCAAGGGACTACATTAGATTTTACTAGCTTCCCATCTTTTCTTGGTCTCAACTTTCTATTCGATGTGCCTTCATACACTGCCCCACCGGTCTCAACATTGACAATTTTCGTAGTCACCTGCATCGATGTTGCTTTCGTTACTTTTCTTAAACAATATGTTGTCTTGTCTGTCAGTATCCAGATCACTGCTGTTTTCTGATTCATGATTACTTAAACTACGCATTTGGTCCAAATGTCTTTTTATTTCTCGGTTGTTGTCAGATATAATACACAAATACAATTGTTCTCCTAACCTTTGCTTGACAGTAGCTTGGGACCAGCTTGATTTATTACAATCTTTGTAATTTCTGATTAGAACTTTTTCTCCTTCACTAAATTGCAAGCTACGTTTTCCTTTGTGAAGAAGAACACTTTTTTTCTTGCGGTTCTTTGATTTTCTCCCTTGTCAAAGGTGGTCTCAAATTACTAAACCTTGTTTTAAGTGACCTACCAAAAAGATGTTTAGCTGGTGATTCACCCGTGGAACAATGTGGGGTATTGCGGTAATCGATTAAGAATCTATTTACCAAAATATCAAGATCCGCATTACATTGTTCTTTTAAACTTGCCAAAAGTGATTTTTTACTGTTTTAACAAAAATTTCCGCTTGTCCGTTCGTCGACGGTTGTCCAGGAGCTGTTAAGATGTGCTTAATATTATTAATTTGAATAAATCTTTTGAATTCATGTGATAAAAATTGACCTCCCTCAATTTGCTCAAAGTCATTCTCAAATTAGTCATATGCTATTGTAAGTTTCTGCCTGTAACAGTTATGTCGTCCTGGTATACTACAACACCTGGTATCTCCCTTAACACTCCCTCTATAGTTTTCTGAAATATTGCTGCCGCGGTTTTTATTCCGAACGGTAGTCTTTTGATTTTTAGAGTCCCTATGTGGGTACTTAATGTACATAAAAGTTGAGATTTCTCATCCAATAATAATGGGTTAGAAGCATTTGAAAGATCCAACTTCGTAAATAAACACCCCCCTTGTAATGCAGCAAAAACTTCATCAATTCTGGGCAACGGGTATTTGAAATCTAGCAAATGTTTATTAATCGTAACCTTAAAGTCTCCACATAACCGGAAACTACCATTCGGTTTAAAATTGGCACAATGGGTGTTCCCCAATCGGAGTGGTCAATATGTTATTTCTAATCAAATCATGTAGTTGATTTTCTACTTTGGATTTCCATGTAAAAGGTAATGGGCGCGGCTTGAAAAAAATTGGCTTTGGCGCTTCATGTATTGACAACGAAATTTTAGCACATTTATAAGCACCTAAACCGTGGTCGAATAGATCTGAAAATTCCTCCGTTATTTGTTTGCTGATAATACTTAAGTCACGTTTTTCAAAAACTGAGTCGATGCGCTTCAACTCGAAATTAAATGCTCTTAAAAATGTTCTTCGTAACAAAGGCGTATTTTCCGTATTTGTGACAACTACGACTATGTTTTTTGTAAGCCCTTTATAAGTAACTTTAGTAACGAACTCACCGCTGTAGCTTATAAACGAATATTTACATGGACGAATGTATTTTTCATCAACTTTTATTTTACGAAGAAATGATAAAGGCAACAACGTGCAAGACGCTCCAGTATCGCAAATAGCTTCTAAGTGATGACCATTTATTGTTACAGGCAATGTGTAATGGATGCTAAGTGTCCGAGCTTTCCACACGAATGACATTTACTTTTTTTTTGAATTTGCATTCAGCAGATTTGTGATGTCGCCATCCACAGTGAGCACATTCCTTGCTTCTATTCTTTTTGCTTTGGTCTCTGCCGCTGTTTCTGCTATCAACGCTGTTTTTGTTGCCTCGTTTCGATTCCATGCCGTTATTTTTCCAAGCACCACGTTTTATAAGATTAATATCTTCTCTTTCACACACACCCGCTGACGATTTGAATTTTGTATCTATAATCAAGGCCTTTTTAAATGCACTACTTAAGCTTATCTTCTCATCTTGTTCGCACATTCTTTCAAACACTCTAGATGGAAGTCCCGCTATGAATTTATCCAATACGAAAGCATCTAAGTGCTCGCCAAATTTGCAATTTAAGGCTAGTTTTTTTATGCGTGCAAACCAACTAGAAACGGTTTCGTTTTCACCCATACTTGTTCTATGAAAATCTTTCCTTTCCTGGAATACGATGGTCGGTGGGGTGAAATGTGTTTCCAAAATTTCACACAAATCTTTATATGTTCTGGAAACAGGAAGTAGCGGGCTGCATAAGCTATGTAATACTTCATATGCTTCTGCTCCAATTGATTTTAATAAGATAGACTTTTTCATATTGTCATTTGTGCAATATATTTCGCACAAATATATCTCCAACCGTTCCTGCCATAACTGCCATTTGTCCACATTTTATGCAAATTCTGCAATAGGTTGTGTCGGTAGTAGTTTTATTGAGGCCGCGGTGCTTGCACTGTCGGTGCTCAAACTATTTTCTTGCATTATAAAATTAAATAACTTTATGCTTATGGAATTACATATGTATACGCCAATTTACTTTAAAAAAATTATTTTACTTCGTCGCCATTTGTTGTGCATCTACACCATGTGTTCATAAAAGAATTAACACGCGTTCTCGTTAAGCTTACAATTCAAAGTGATTTTTATTCTTCATCATTCTGCTTATTAACTACATGTTTCTTATTACTTACATTCTATGTAGTAAGCTTAGGTAGTTGCCAGCTTGTTAGATATTACATTTATAAAATATGTGTGATGTTATGGCTGCAATATCTAACAGAATCAAACTTTGATATGTATTCAAGCGAAGACGTATGTAATGCCTGAGGGAGGCTTTCATCCCACTGTAGTTGAGTTCCACAGTTGTTGCATAAAAACTTTCGCTTTTGTGATGACTTCCCAAATTAATCCTAAAAGGTCATATAGGCGTGCAATAGCCAATAAAACAGTGCGTTTATTTACCACCTTACAATTCTCGACGGGATTTAGTCATAATATAAAATTATCACTTTTAGGCTCCCACACAAGACCCAGAGTTTTAGTAACATCTGTTCCTTCATTAAATTTCACTGTAGGTATTCCATTTAAGAATGCTGGATCATTCGAACACCATTTCCTTATTGTAAAATAACCTTTTTGAAGCAACGATGCTACTTGGTGTCTTATCTTCTCAACCTCTTCAACGGAATCAGCACCCGAAGTCATATCACCAACATAAAAGTCACGACTTACGATTTTTGCCGCTAAAGGAAAATTTTGCTGTTCTTCAATTGCAAGCTGGTGCATTGCACGAATCGCCAAGAATGCTGCAAGCTTTGTACCATACGTGACAGTATTCAATTTATACGATTTAATTTCGTCACTTTCATTTGACCTCCACAATATACATAGCAGGTAGTCGTCTGGATACGAGACTCGAACGCACCTATACATTTTACAAATGTCTCCACCTAGAGCAACCTTGAAAAAGCGATACCGCAAAAGTGTGTTAAAAACCTTGGGCTGTGTGGTTGGACCAGCGAGCAACACTTCGTTGAGTAATAATCCACTTGTCGTTTTAGCAGATCCATCGAAAACGAGCATTAATTTAATTGATGTGCTGTCCATATTATGCACCAATGATGTGGGAGAAAATACATCTTCTGCTCGAAATTGACGACTTATGGTTTAACAAAAGGTACTCAATTATAAACGCATACTGCGTTTTTATATCTGGAAAATTTTTAGTTTCCTTTTTAAAGTCTTAAATCGCTGTAATGCCCGGATATATGAACCGCTAAGAGAAAGTACGCTATTTTCTTCCTCTTGTGGCAACCGGACTGAAAATTCCCCATAAGGGAGGTGTATGGTGTTTTTAAGAAAATGTTTTTCACGAAAAATGTTTTAATTTGAAGGTGTAGTGCAACTTTCAAAAATATTCTCAACTTCCCAAAAGCTTTTGACGATCTCACACAATTGATCTTCTTCTTGTAGGACTTTAGAGCTGGCAAGCCAACAACCAGGAATAATGCGAGCGGAAGCCACCACCAGCAACCACCCAACCTAACAAGGTTTCTTGCAGCACAGTAGGATTATCAGCTAACTTTGGTTGACCAACTGACATTAGATCAAAGAATAACTCGGCACCAAATAAACCATCGATATGGCCACATTTGTCAAACGAGAGGTCCGCGAGTTGTATATTTGCTACATGTGCTGTTTTACTTACTACTGAGTTTTCAAAATTTTCACCCATACGACATCGACGCTCTAAAAATATCTTGTAAATAGTGAAAATTTTCAAGGTTACTTAACTAACTGTTATTATGTATGACGGTAGGAAACAACGAACAAAAAGTCGGCTACGAACCAAATAATTTAGGCAAACTAATTTCAGACACCTTTGTCTTACGAAGCGATGTTGAAGGAAAGGCGGTTCACCGAGCGAAAATTGCCGCTATATCGAAGTATATGGATTTGAATCTAAATTACCAATTTGACGAGTCAATTTAGCTTTTGCATCAAAATATATAGAGACGAACTGCATGCGATTCGAACTATTCGGTTCACAGCCTTTATTTTCCTCAAGAAAACATTGTAATTTTTCATAACCTCGATGTGGTCCAAACGAACACGCAGCTCCGCTTCGTCATACTCTTTGAGTTGTGATGCTGTTAGACCTTGATATAAGTTTTCCATCTTATATCTTACTAATGCTGCAACTTAATTTTTTAAGGCCTCTCTCTCTTCACCGTCGATAGACTCCTTTTCTTGACTGGTTTTACATCTTTGGGCAATAAACAAAAACTTAAACTTCTTTATTGAAGTATAAAAGACTAATGAAAAAATATATTCTTTAAGCCATAATGATGCGATAATTCAGGTGAAATTTGATCATGTTGTTTTTTTTTAAATACTTACTAAACCAGTTCTGAATAATTTCAAAGTACAATGTAAGAATTCTTACATATGTAAGAATTATTCACAGGAATGTACTTATGTAGAGGGGAAAATAAGCCCGTTTATACTGAAAGACATGCATATATTTATTTATACGTATGTCTGCTCTCAAAGTTGAAAAACATCAAAAATAAATAGCAGGTAATGAAGTAAAGATTTGTTGTCATCACATTGAATAAAAAAATTTAACCTTTAAGAAGAATAAAAACAAATTAAATAGCACAGGGCCGGAATGCGGGCTTAATGCATACAATATATAAATGTAGACGTCGCTGTACTGAGTGATACATATAAGAAGATTGTGTCTGCAAATTGGGTCGTTGACAATACAGATACATCGGCTATATGTATTATAGACCATATATTGATGCCAGGAGTCCTGTTATAATAGCAGGAGATTTCAATGCGTGGGATGTTGAATGAAGTTGCCCCTCGACAAATGCAAGGGGAAAGGTTCTATTGTAAGCCCTTTCTGAACTGAGTGTTATACTCTTAAATTCTTAAATGAGGAAACCTTCAGAAGAAGAAATGCCAGTTATTGACAGTACCATCATGTGTAAGCTGGAGAGTGTATGATCTTTTATGCTCACAGCGATCATAGTGCCCTTGTTATAGATGTGCAGGATGACATACGCCAGGTGACCTTCCAGGCAAAATGTTTGACAGAATGGAAAGTGAATACTTCGGAGGGTATGCGCTTGAATTGTTCTGCTGAAGATATGGCAGTACAATTGGTAAGCCATATCACGCAGTCGTGCGATGAATCTATGGTGAAGCGGAAAAGATCCGCAAAGGGGCCACTGGTTTATTGGTGGAATAATGATATTGCTATCTTTAGTGTTAAGTTTATACGTGCCAGAAGGCAATAAATAAGAACTCGAGGTAGGTTAAAAAATAGTGCACACCAACAAAATTATACGGATAAGAGGAGAGCCCTTCGTAGCGGCAGTGTTCTCTTAATATCTGTGATGAGGTAGATAGTAATTTTTGGGGTTAGCTGGTCACCAAAAAACATAAATGCCTCGGGCCACCGCAACTGAGTGAAGGGCCAATCCTAGAGGGAATTGTAGACCAACTCTTCCCCCATCAGGAGACACCACCTTGGGAGCACAACTCTCCTTGTGAAACTTTAGACTATTTCTCGGTTACAATAACTAAGATCGAAGACGTTGTCTCTACGTTTACAGAGAAAATGGCACCGAGCCTAGGCTGTATTCCAAATATAGTATTAAAAGTGGCCGTCAAGCTGTGTCTCAAAAAGTTCGGAAAAGTCGTAAGTGTATGCTTAAGTAAGGGAACTTTTCCAGCAAGATGGAAGAGACAGAAGTTGGTGTTAATACTCAAGGAAAATAAACCTTTAGATGATCTCTCAACTTATCGGCCACTGTGTATGATAGTACATGTGTGAAATTACTAGAGGATTTATGCAGAGGACTTGCATATTGCGTTGAAGAGAGACATGGCCTATCAGACAACCAATTTGGCTTCAGGAAAGCAAGGTCAACAGTGGATGCCATAAATATGGTAGTAGAAACTGCTGCTCGTGCTGTCTATGGGAGGAGCTGAAGGAATGGTACAAAAGAGTACTGTGTAGTTGTGACGTTAGATGTCAAGAACACGTTCAACACAGCAAACTGAGTTCGTATTGTTGATGCTTTAGCTCGATTAGACATCCCACAATATCTGATGAGAATAGTCCAGGATTATTTCCGAAACAGGGCATTGATCTATGATGCAGACGTAGGAATAAGAAAACATAGGATTAGTGGCTGGTTACCCCAAGGACCGGTACTTGGACCATTATTGTGGAACGTAATGTGCGATGGAGTACTAAGGCTGAGTTTATCTGAAAGGGTAAATATAGTAGGATTCGCAGACGACATAGAGTTAGTGTGTGAAGCTAAAGATTTAATAGAGGCAGAAACTATTGCGAATGCCAGTGTACAAATAGCAAAGACTCAATGAGATTAACTCTAGCTGATCATAAAAGCGAAGCGGTCTTGATTATTAGCCGTAAGGCTTGGGAAACTATCACCCTGAATGTTGTATACAGTCAGAGACATGTCTGATATATCTAGGCGTTATTATTGATACACGTCTATCTTTTCGTGAGCACTTGCGATGTGTAGCATCCAAAGCATCAAGAACCTGCTTGGCGCTATCTCGGATTACGCCAAATACAAGAGGGCCAAAGTATCTTCAGATGAAACTGCTCGCTGGAGTAGTAAGGAGTATTATTCTATATGGACACCCAAGTGGTCAGATTGACTTAGATACTCCACATACGTGGGGTTGTTATCCCCACATATGACTAGCTGCTTTGAGAATATGTAGTGCAGACCGAAGGGTGTCGGACGAAGCTGCTTTAATTATTGGAGGCATGACCCGAGTCAATTTAGAAGTGGCAGGAACGCTGGTCAACCACTGAAAAGGGAAGATGGACATACTCGTATACATTAATACTCGATATTAGGTTATGACTGACAAAGAAACATAGTGATTTAAACTATTACCTAATACATTTTTTGGCTGGACATGGTTGCTTTATGTCATATCTATTTCGTTTCAAACACGACGATTCTCCGTTTTGTCCACATTGCAGTGTGAATGTTGTTGAGGATGCTGACCATGTCGTTTTTGTCTGCTCACGATTCAACAATTGGAGGTCGTATTTAGACGAAAGTTTGGGCCGTAGCTCTACAAGGACCAATAAAACTTTTAGACGCTTGTATAGACGGCAGTGAAAATTATATATAGTTTATTTTCTGTGTGGTGGGAACATATCACGTGTTAACTATTTTGGTGATGTAAATATATCTAAAATGTACGAATTATATAAAAAATACTAAGAAGTTATTTTTATTTCAGTTAAAACTGAGAGGCCGAAATCGCTGTGCGATTTCGCGGCTAATCGTTCCCATATCTTGGAGACACAAGATGGCGTTGCTGGTGGATTTGCTAAATGACCCCATTCTACCACCGCACAGTGCACCATTTCGCGAGAAGGCAATCAAAAATATATAACTTTTGAACGAAATGGAATTTCGATACGCGGTTTTTTTGTTTACTAGGTGAGACTATAGGCTTTAACTTAAACTAAAAACCTTTGAAATCAAGTAATTGGAAAAATAGTTATGATGGATTTATAACGCATTTTAGTTTTTTGCTATTTTTGGTAATGAAGCGAAGTATTGTAACTTGTTATAAAAGTTTGTTTTATACAAAAAATGATATTTTAAGTCACGTTTACAACTTATATATATTAAAAAATTAAAATTTTTTCAGAAAGTGCCAAACTTTGGGCCTGTGAAATTGTTCATACTAAAGGTCGAAGGCTCATTTTTTGAACAATTTTAAATTAAAATTAATTAAGTAGCATAAACATTGATTAAATTTACTTTAGATAAAAAGGTTTTAATGAAGAAAACTCAAGTTTCCATATTCCATAAGTTCAAAATGGGCATTATATGTAAGCTTTTATTTGAAATTTGTAAATTTAAAATGTATGTTTGAAATCTTAAAACGATAAATATAACGATTTATTTGCAATATAACTATTTTTTTAAATATTTTAGAAAATATTTTTGCTAAGTAGTCTTGATTTGCATCTTCTAGAAGTAGTTTAGCTTCTGTATCTAATTCAATAGAGTAGGTTTTCCATTTTTGTCGAATATTGGACATATAGGGATCTGATGAGCATAATAAAACAGTAATCAGATCTTCATTAGTACAACTTCTGGAAATTTTTCTTGTGCTGTGCTCGCAAAAAAATCGGTAGTCTTTGTTTCTTTGTTCTTGCACTTCTGCAGATAGATCTCCTATTGGCAGAATATTGTGTTTAATTATTTGCTCCCCATGGTACAAAATTTTATGGATAGTTGATGACATATACCTCCATGAGTATTTTTCACTATAAAGTATATCTATTTTTTGCGTGTTCTCCAAATTTTTTTGCATGTATCTTTCTCCTGCATGCTAGAACTTGTAATATAATGTTAAATCATTATTAG
The DNA here is from genome assembly GCA_963675445.1 of Linnaemya vulpina. Taxonomy (NCBI): domain Eukaryota; kingdom Metazoa; phylum Arthropoda; class Insecta; order Diptera; family Tachinidae; genus Linnaemya; species Linnaemya vulpina. The sequence continues at coordinate 40,088,752 of OY776276.1, forward strand.
TTCCAAATCTACACCGGTAATACATGCTGCAGTTTCTGGATCTGAAAAAATCTCCTTGCAGTATTTCAATCATTTGTTTCATTCTATGTTCCATAAAACTTATTATCGCATGAAGAGGGGACCATCCAAATTCCTATGCTGCCTTAAGACTATCATCTTCTGGAATGGGATGGCTTAATTGACTTAATGTCTTTTGGCATATAACGCAGCTTGACGATGCTTTTGTATCAGTCAAAGCTTGTGCAACTTTTCCATCAATCATTGTGACACACATTTTAAAATTTACTTAAATTTCCTGGTCATTGACTGTAAATACAGCATCAATTTCATCTTTTATTTTCTGGACTTCTTCAATTATAACCTCTTTTGTTTCTTTTTTGAATGTAAATTTTATTAGTCTGCAATATTTTGTTGATGAGGGTATTTCATTTTTCCATACATCAATTTCTTTTGCTCTGCTGGTTAAAGGCTCTAACCCGGTATAACTTTTTGTTAAGCGCAATGGAACCAACGATACCATAAATAAGTCAGCATCTGATTCGGCGTTACATTGCTTGTATTAAGTTTGACCAGAGGAACCATCACATTCCCATTTAGAAATTAAAGTAATGCTGACATTTCCAAGTTTTTTCAAGCGATCATCATCAAGAGTATATAACAACCGTTCAGCAGAGTTTTCAAGAAGATCTTGCAATTTCATTTCTGCTGAAGTGAAAGTGACAGTTATGTTATATCAGTTTGTGGAGGTAAACATTCTTTTTTGACTGAGACTAAATCCCTATACTCTGGGAAAATCCCAGAATTCTTTTCATTGGCCCGTTTCCTCAATTCCTTATACTGATTTTTAGATAATTTCACAATCAAGAAACGAACACGTACACACGCACACATATGAAGGATGCGAAGACCAGAGCACAAACAATAGACGTGTACCCACGCACCCTTGAAGTATCGTTTTTCCAGAAATTTCCTTTTTGAATTTTAATGGGTTTTATGGTTTAATGGCTGTTGCAGGACTTCTACCTGCAACAGGGGTTGTTATAAGTCAATGGTTTTTGCCATAATTTGTTGAAATATGTTCTTTATTAGAGGCAGTTGTGAATACCAGCATATTCATTAGAGCTGTACGGCTCCTGAATGAATTAATTCAATTGAATCATTCAGTCAATCGAGCGAGGTGAATCTTTCATTCAATTGAGCGTTTTTAGCTCAGTTGTTTCAGTTGATTCATTAGATCTGTCTGTTTCAGTAGCTCTTTTCAGTGATGTTTCAGTTTGTATGTCAAAATCCATACGAAAAAAATTAATTAATTCACACACATGTGCTAATGCATACAGGGATGTAGTGCTCTTTATTTATAGAGTTGCCAGCAACAAAAAAAAAACAACTGAGCTATTGAATGAACTGAGCTAGTGAAACAACTGAGTTACTGAATAAACTGAAGTACTGAAACAACTGAGCCACTGAATGAACTGAAACAACTGAATGAATTAATTCAGTAAAGTGAGCGGAACTAAAAAGAGCGCTCACTCAAAAGAGCTGTTTTGTACAGCTCTAATATTCATTATGCCCAAGCGATTCCCACAAAAACTTTTTATACCTTCATAATAAGGATAAATTAATTTAAGAACCAAAATACTTTTCCATCTGAAATCCGCTTTTCATAAAACCATCTGATAAAAAAAAAACAATTCAAAATTGAGCGCAACTAGATACGCATTTTTTACTCTAAAAATATTTAACCTTGCGTCAGAAAAATTGTTCTGGTGCTCACGGTCGGATCGTGCCGGGTATACAATGAGGTATAGGAGTGTAGAGGAGAGCTCAGACTTTAAGATAGTACTAGTCACTAAACGAACTTTTACGAACTTTAGGAGTTATGCTCTATTAAGTGGGAGGATTTACTAATATTTGGACCTTAAGAAAAAATTTTTTTTTGATTTCAAAAAGGTTTAAATATTCTTTTGCTACAAGCTTAGCTAACAAAACAAGCAATTATACAAAATTTATTTTGTTTAGAAATTTTTTAAAACAAAAAAGTTATAGACGTTTATCAATTAAAAACTTATTTATATATATTTAGTTTAATCATTGACCTGTTGGCCAGGTTTTTAAAAATCAATAAACACTAAATATTTTTTGATTATTTTATCTTTATTTAATGTTATTTTTTCCCAATATTTCGAATAGCTTCGCCATTCATCTTCAGGGGAACACTGTTGGGTACAAAACAATAAATGATAAACATTAAAATTAATTTTTGATTATTTCTAATAAATTTACAATTACATACATGTAAATTAAAAATTAAATAAAATTATATTGAATTAACATATTTTCAATATGTCGATCGTCTGTAGTCCTTAGCTGCGAAAACTGATTCGTTTATGTTGTTTCTTGTGTTTGTTTATCACACTGCTGTAAATTTGAGCGCATTTCTCTGTGTCTTGTTTATAGTTAAGTCTTTTCTCTGTAGGAACGTCAATTATTATTTTTCTCCGTAGATATTATGATATATAAATTATATAATTTGTCTATTAAAGTATTATTTTTTCTCTGTAATGTTGATATTGGATCTCTTTTAAGACGTCTATAAGTACACATGTCATTTAAAATTCGAGTAATTTTTTCTTTATAATCATTTTTTGTCATTACTACAGCTTTGTATCCTTTGTCAGAATTTAATATTAACAAATCTTCATTTTCCTTTAAAAATTGGCGCGTCTGACCGACTGTATTCAATATATATTTACCTCTTTGGTTTGTTTTTATTCTGTTCAAATGATCGTCTATCAGCGATGTTAATTTAATTCTACCATTCTCTAGTTTTTCTCTGTCGCTTATTGTTTGTATGCAATCCTCTCCCTCAGCTATGCAATTAAAAAGTGGGAATGTACTCTTTGTACTTGGAAGCGCAAACTTGAGACCTAAAGAGAGTAGCCACTGTATATTTTCTGTGTTGTTGATAAACCATTCGTTCTGTTTTGTTATATTTAGTTTTGAAAAAGATTTATTTTTCAAAATATTTAATTTATTTATGTGTATAGCTTTTTGTGCCCTATTTAGCTTGTGATATAACATATTTTCACTTTCAAAGAATAATGTCCTGTCCTCTTTGTCCAATAGGGATTCAACTTTCGCAGTTAACATGTTTTTCTGTTTCTTATGTATATTAAGCAATTGGTGTTTTTGTTGTATTAATAAACTTAATAATTTTATATGAAAATTGTAGATAATTTTAACTAATATGTCGATCGTCTGTAGTCCTTAGCTGCGAAAATTGATTTGTATATGTTGTGTCTTGTGCTTGTTTATCACACTTCTGTAAATTTGAGCGCATTTCTCTGTGTCTTGTTTATAGTTAAGTCTTTTCTCTGCAGGAAAGTCAATTATGTGTAACATCTCTAAAGTAAATCTCCTGGAATAATGGTTTTCTTGTTGTAATATTTTTACATTATCAAAATTTGGCACATGATTTTCCTTTGCACAGTGGGTCGCAAGTATAGTTTTTTGCTCCATTGGTTTGTTTTTCATTCTTATGGCTGATTTATGAGATGCTAGTCTGGTCTTCAGTTTATTTTTAGTTGTTCTTACGTATTTCTTATTGCATGTGCCTGAGCCGTCACCGTTGCAGTTACTACTATATATAACGTTGCATTTGTCCTCTTTCTTTAATTTAGTCTTTGTGTCACAGTTGCCACTGTGGTAAAATTGAACGAAAAATTGTTGTTTCTGTTACGTTTGGTTCGCTGGTTCATTTTTTTCTTTTATGAAAAGTTAACGATTATAATGTAAATAAATTTTGAAAGTTTTATCATGCCTGTAAAAATGTATTTACGAAAATTATTACTCTTCACATAAAGTAAAAGATTTGATTCGTTTACAACACTTAATAGTTATCGATTATTAACTACCCACAGTAGTAAATCAAAAAGTCATATTGGCAACACTGATCGATTGTTACTTTTGTTCACAAGTCAGAAATTGACAATTTGACTTCAGTGTAAAAAGTATTGCATTGTGCTGGTATGCAAATAAAATTGAAAAAATTGGTTCTCTTTTTTTATTTTGGTTCTTTTTTTAATGGATTTTGGTCCCGAAGAAAAATTAGAGTGGCAACCGTGCTTTGCGTTACTATATAGGCTCTGCATAGTATTATTCGTCTTAAATGCAAGTTGATATTTCTCAATGTCATATAGATCTGAGTTTTTTAAACTTTCAAAAAAACCTTTTATATATGTTAGTCCTTTATAATACTTTGTATTAGTCTCTCTTCTTATTGTTGTGTCACTCTTTTTATATATTAAATTGTTTATAATTGTTTTCGGGAAATCGTTCATGTCTAAGATTTCTTTTATTTTCCGTAAATTTTCCTCATGATACCTATCGTCACCAATGGTGAGTACTCGTCTGATGAAATTATTTGCTGTGTTTATTATAATTCTTCTCGGATGTTTGGAATGGGAATTAATCAGACGACCGGATGCAGTGGATTTTTGATACCAGTTGACTGTCATCATATTTTGGTGTCTACTAACAATAATCAAAAATTTTTGCGGCTTACTGAAATAACTATTACTAGTTACTAAAATTACTGCAAAAACTTTTATGTTTCTTATATTAATTTTAATGTTTTTTGGCGCGAGTTAATCCCTTGTCTACGGAATGAGTAAACAAAATAAATGTATGCAGCCATGTTACAAAGATAAATTTGGTTCGGAAGTGGAATTGATTCCGCATTTTGCTTCTATAGAAAAAGTAAAACGAATAAATTTTTCGGAATGAAACCACTTTAAATTTTCTATGTGCAATTGATATTTTAAGCATTTTAAAAGTGTACATAGTACTCATAACACCTTTTTATTAGTAAAGGTTTTTTTTTTCTAAGAAAATATTTTCGATTCAGTTTTAATAAAGCATTAACATTTCTGTAAATACTTCCTAAGAGATAAAAGAAAATACGGAATTTGTTTATTTAGTGCTATCGTACTTTAACTCTAGTAAGTTTTTCTAAAAATATCTCTAGTGGTAGAACATACAACTACGAAAAGGCACAAAACAGAATAAAATAATTTCAAGCATCCCTTTAAACTCTGCGTCGTAATTTTTCTAATTTTTTTTCATTTTCTTTGGCTGCTGCAGTTATGGATATTCCGGATATTTTTAATATATTTTTGTTTTGTCTAACAATAATTTTTTTTGAAACCTCACAAATCACAAACTTTTAAATTCCATATACATAAATACTTCAATTTGGTTGAATTTTAGGAACAACTGCTTTGTGTTTGCTATGTTCGTTGTTCGGTTGCTACACTTAGGGCCATTATTACAACTTGGCGACAAAGTTGGTGGTAATAAATGCCAACGTTAGCAACAAGTCGATAAGGTGGCCGGTAGCAACTTTCCATTATTACAACTTGCCGATAATATTAAGTGTATATTTCTTATTGTGTGGCAATACCGCTAGCAATTACTGACTACTTTTGAAAGATTATTTAGATCGCGAAAAATTGTAGTGGCAACGACGCACTTGTTTTTACCTTTTGAAAATATATGCAGCTTTTGTTTGTGAAAATATAAGTGTGTTATAAAATAAAAATGTCAGCACCTAAGGAAACAATCGTGCGAGCTGTGAGAAGACGGGCAAACAACTTTTCAAGTGAAGAAGACCTATGTTTGGTTTACCTCCTGGTAAATCTTATCGCAAAGTCGAACTTGCCTTTAATTTATCGCACATATTTAGATTAAAGGAAAGTTGTAATAATGAAAATGTATTTATCTGACCGATAAAATCTCACTTTAAGACAACATCAAGTTGTAATAATGACCCTTAAAAAGTGCTATCATATTTTTTGCGGTTAAATGAACCGAACGGAATCTATATCAGCTAAGACCATTCCGTAGGGAATAGCAACTACGGAATCATATCAATCCGAACGGGATTCGTGACATGCCAGATAATTTATTTTTTAGCTACACCGAAACGTGTGCTTCTTTATTAATAATATTCTTAAGACTGTCTAATTACACTGCTCAGCAGCCAAATCCTCCTTTGAATAAAACTATGTGGACCATATGGATTTTTATACGCTAGACTCAAATCCGTTTTCGGTTTTTTTCCATCAGGTCCAGATTTTTTTTTAAGGGCGTGGCAATTTTTTGCCTCTAAATTAGCCAGATACGTAGACATATTTCACCCTAGCTCGGGAACGAGTCATCCGATTTTAAAACCACTAGAAGATGTGTAACAAAGTCGTGTAGTCGAATACAGTTTTTCTTTATCTCTTATCGTTTTGGAATTATTCAGAAATTAATCGAGAAAAAATTTTTTTTTCATGCAAAATTCGTAATTCATAGAATTAAAAAAAGCTATAAACCTTAAAAATCGGTTAAAAAATTTATTTTCATTTTCAATTTTATTTTCAATTTACCGCAGGTACCCAATATTGTAATGCAACCAACCTTTCATATGCATGTCGATAGCATTTCATTAGGTAAACAGGTAAAGCAAATAAAGTACAACGGTATTTTGCATGGTTCTTTGATTTAAAAATTATAACATAGTATTTTTCATTGACCTGTAATTCTAAATCGAGAACATTAGGGTAGATTCTAATATTTATTGTAGCACCATATTCAGAAATTGATGGACAATAAGTGAGTCAGTTTTAATTTGATATCAATAAAATCGGATGACTCGTTTCCGAATTGGAGTGAAATATATCTACGTATCTGGCTAATTTAGGAGCAAAAAATTGACACGCCCATAAGACAAATCAGGACCTGATGGAAAAAAACCGAAAACGGATTCGAGTTTAGCGCATCAAAATCCATATAATGCATATAGTTTTATTTAAAGGAGCGACAAAAAGTTATCTTTTGCAGAGGAGTGTTTCTTAGTCTATTTATAATAATAGTTTTCCTTATCATTTCTTACAGCTAGGTATCCTAATCTACAAAAGAACATGTGTTTCTCTTATTCTTTGTTAAGATTGCTAGAACATTTTTATCAGTGAAAAATGTATTTTCGATTGTCCTTAGTTTCTTATCAGTATAAATTTCTTTCGGTCATGTTTGTTCATGCCCTTGTCTCATGTATATTTTAGCATGAAGTAAACATTATTGACATATTAACCATCCTTCCTGTTAAAACAAAGTGTCCTCACTTTTTTTATAAGATTCATTTCTGCTAATTCAATTTCATATACATGGTTAACGATTCTTCTTTCTTTTGTGTCTTCATAATTTTTACATAATTTAAAAATAATGTACATAGGTATTATTGTTCCTAATATTCCGAGTATACAATACTCTATTCTATAGGAATTATATATTTCCCCAGTTCCTTTATATTTGAAAATTTATGATTAGAATTTCTAGATAGAATACGAAGGATTTTCATCTCTTCATTATGTTTTTCATATACATCTTCTTTTGTTTCGTTCTGATGGTTGAAGTAATCTTTTGTATCCATATTTGTTGAAATGTTAAATTGTATTAACTTAGGACCTATAATTATTTGCCCAATCCAAACATATTCATCATCTATAAAGGTATAACCGTTCTCCAGAAGTGTGAGTGGTGCATTATTCTCTTGAATTATGTTACATTTGGCAGGCTTATTTTTTAATACATTTATGGTACAATTATTTGCTTTCTTAATTTTACATATATTACTATGTAGTTTTTACTGAAGTATAATTATTATTACAAACAGCAATTTCTTTATCTAACGCTAATTTTCCATGCTTATATGGTAGTAGGTATATTTTATATAGTTTACACATATTTTTCAATAAAGAATATTTATAAATTGTGATTACAGCTTGGTTAAGCAAACAAACATGGATATCTGAATACTCTAAAATATATATCAGTGGTAAGTGAAAACCTTCTTATATATATGATTTCTTTTATATCATTCAAATTCAGTGGTCCTGAATAAAAGTTCCCATTTTTTGCAAAATTTATTGTACTTGTTATAATTTCTCTTGTTATAAAGTTCTCGATAAGTTATAAAGTTCTCGATATACACAAAGAAAACAAAATATGCTAAAACTATATGAAAATGCAGGATTTCTATACGTTTCGACCGTGTTTTCCACCCTTTACGTTTCTATAGCTTTTCTACATGCCATGTTTAAAATATAGAAAACTATATGCGCGTTGTAGAGTTTCAATACGCCGCGTTTGTTTTTCTCATTTCTATATGTCGCATGTAACTTTTCTGCATGAACTTTTTATTTTCTCTTTCCTGGCTGTGGCATTTAGCTTTTCTATATGTCCCGTTTAGTTTTCTCTTTTCTACACATGGAATGTAGCTTTTCATTCTTAAATTTTTTAATGATCGGGCCACAACCCTTATATTATACACTATATGTATAATACATATGAAACATCATTTTAAATTTTCACTTTAAAATTTTATTTATTTATATACATATGTATATACATATATAGTTTATGCTTACTATATCTAGTATAAGAAATTCTTCGGCATCCAGCCAAGAGTATTGTTTTCCAATGATTCCCTTTGATAGTACTACGCAGTTAATTAATTTCAGAAACGTTTTATTGAGACAAAATTTGTAAAATAATAAAAAAAAATCATATCAACATCAAAAGGAAATCCATTTATAAATGTAATTTAAATTACTTATGTGGGATGAGTACAGCGCATCCCTCAAGACTTCCTTGCAACGTGGATTAAGGCTTTTGCTAGAGTAGTAACTCACCACGGTATCTCTTAAGCAATTCCACTTTTCAAACAGGTTGTTTCCCTTCGATGGATGAAGAATGTCGAAATCTATTGTGATCTAAATAAACTGAAATTAAAATTAATTTTTCGTATCGTGTTCGATCTAACCCAAACAGAAGAACTACAGCATGGACAGAACGTGCCAATGTTCTTGTAATACTTACACACAGCGCACGTGTTGAAGGCGCCGTCGAAAGCGAACAGTAAATGCAAAATGTGGGTGGGCGAGCAATGTTATAGGTCTGTTATTGTTATTCGTTATTAATACATATTTGCATTAATACATACCTTGAAGTGCCGGCAACAAATCGTTTAATTTCCAGCTTTGAATAAGTGCCTCCATAAATTTGTTTTAACTGAAAAACTTTCGTGTATGATGCACTTACCGATTACAAGCAGTCACTACAATCACAATATATTTTGCAACACTGAACAATCGTACCAGTAGGAAAGCGCAAACTGACTTTGTGAGAGAAAACGATACTGTACGTGCGTTGAGCAAACTGAGAAACACAACAAAAGGGGCATGTAAAAAAATTGTATGCGTACTATCATGATTCAAATAGTAAGGTGTTATTAGAGCAGCTGATTTCTTTTTTTTCCATTTTGATTTTTCCACTTATGACGTTGAATGAGCAGATAAGCAAACTAAAAAAGCGTCTATTTACCCTACACTATAGAAAAAAAGGTAAACGCGGCATGTAGAAAAACTACATGTTACGTGTCGAGAACAGTTTTCTAAATGAAAAATATTAGAATTTTGTACTGATTTGGAGCTATATTTTCGTTAAGAATTTCCACACAGGTTTTCAATATCCAAATGTTAATGTAGAAAACCTAGAGCTTTCGTGTCGTATTCAAGTTTCTGTATGAAAAATGTAGAACTTATATGGGAACGACGTTTGTTTTTTCCTTTCTATATGTGGCGTGCAGTTTTTCTATATGTCACGTGTAACTTTCTGTATTCTACGTTCAACACGGCGAAGTACGATTCGTTTAGGATTGCCCTTTCTACATGCGGCGTGTAACGAATTTTGTTTTCTCTGTATACTTCTTTAATTATCATAGTGTCTGAAATAACCTGGGGTCTAGTATTTTTAAAATTCCTCCAAACCGGGAATTTATTTTTTTTCTTCTTATTGTTATTTTCTATTAACTGATTAAGTCCTGATTTTATTTCGATCAAGTCATCAAGGTTTGGTGCACCGGTGACAAATTTCAACATTGAGCCTAGAAAGTTTAGTGCACTTTGTTCACGGTACGTATTTGGTATTAATTGTGTCTTCAAAGATTCAATTCTGTTTATTAATATTTGTTCTTCCTGAATTTGTTCAATATTGTATAAATTCTGCATAATGTCTTCATATGGTCTAAATATCTACGTGAGGTTAACTATTTGATATAAATATGCTGTATCTTCGTAGAGATTTGCAGGCTCTGTTTCTATTAGAACGTATTTTTTGTCCCTCAAATTAGTTATTCTATCGCCATTAATTGATATAAAAAGGAATATCAAGATTCCTATTGATTTATGCATAATCCTGTTTGTTTACATATACTATTTTTGTGTATAACCATACCTTTTGCTGTTAAGATCGTGTCCCCACGGTCTTCTTTTACTTTATTTTGTAGATATTTAATTGTATTTTTGTTATGGCGGTGTGTTTTGGCGTAAATTATGTTTCCTTCCTTGTAAATTATTGAGTATCGATTTTTATTATGGTAGTCGAGCAGTTTCTCCTGTTTGTCTTCAAGTTTTTCTTTAATATCACTATATCGTTCTCTGTTGAAAAAAACGTCTTCAGGTCTGGTGGGGAGTGAATTGTTTTATTATATTGTCTAACTGCATTAAATAACTCGTCTCCTGGTGAAGTTCTATTCTGTTATGTCGAATAATGAATAGGCGTTACTGTATGTTGTATAAATAGGCGCTAATAAACATTTTTTGCTACTACACCAACGAATACATTCTCATTATGTCATCAAATGTTTAGCATTTGGGTATATCTGTGTGGGAATTTCTTCGATGTACTCATGACGTTTCAATTTGCTATATAATTTACGTACATATATAACAATATTTAGAGTATATATCAATTATGTATGTTTGGTTGTTCATGTAAAATATGTCCATCTGTATATATTCCCCTACTTTTGTGGGTATTGGAGTTTTCCCTATTGGTTGTTCATTTGGTCTTTCTTTTATACTTTTTGTTTGTTTTGTAGGCAGATATTACAATCTATGTATTCTGGGCCTGTTCGTAAACGCAACACTGCGCTGCATGTTATGCGCATAAAGTTCGTAAATGCAAAATTTGGCAACATTGAATATGCCAAGTGTTCGAAAATGCAACAGTGAAGCATATTATGCGCAAATAAATACAATAAACTAATCATATTTATTTATTTCTTTTTTTGAATATTTTTTGTATATTTAAGACTCGAAAGTGAAGAAAAAATATGGCAACTACTAATCAGGACACTATTAGATATGGAGAAAGTTTATTAGAAAAAAAAATAAAATTCTCCGTTCGTAAATGCAGGAATAAAATGAGCAAACAATAACATCAGCAACAGCTGATCAGCAGTGGCAGCGCAAAATAATCATACTGTGCAGAGTTGTGATGCATTTACGAACAGGCCCTCTTTCTTAGACATTTCTCGAATCTTAGGCCAATAGTAAGTTAATTGGATTTCCTGAGCGTTATTCTTGTAATTTCTATGTGCTCTCCTATGTATTTGTATTATTATTCCTTTCTGTCTGACTAAATCAGTTACGTCTTCTAATTGTGTTTTTGCTATAACAAATAAATTATTTGGGAATGTAGCGATAAAGCCATCTTGTAGATGACGTGTATTTCCTCATTTAATTTTAATGCATTCTGTACCTTTGGGTACCTTCGTTTTAGTCTATCCATCAGCTCGTTCTTCGTTTTATAATAAACTATATGTCTAACTCTATCTGGGAAAATTGTACGTGTATCTATTTCAATTATTTTATTTTCATCAAATATCGGTATTATTTGTTTTCTAAAAGCACTTAAAAGTTGGTTAACTCTTCTAATGCCTTCTGTCGGTGAAATTTGTGCTGAGTGTTGTGAACAACTGGATGTATTATTTATTTGTTGTCGAGATAAAGCATCTGCAACAACGTTCTGATGTCCAGGCTTGTATAATAATTTCCCGTATTCTTCTATAAAATTCTTCCACCTTTTAAGTTTAATGTTTTTATCCGAAATGGAGAATATTAACGACTGGTGATCAATGTATATTTTTAGGTCTGCAAACACCGTAAAGATAATTTCTAAGTTTTTGCAAGGCCCAGACAATGGCAAATTCTTTTTCATTCGTACTGTAGTTTTGTTCTGTTTCATTTAAAGTACGTGAAATAAATGCTATAGGATTTTTATTTTGAGAGAGTACCGTACCGATAGCAAAATTACTTGCATCTGTTTTTAAGTCGAATGCGTTATTAAATTCATGTTGGAATAATTCGACTTGTGCTTGAAGAGCTTCTTTTATTTTATTTAATGCTTCTAATGCTGGTCCGTCCAGGTTTATTCTCACTTTTGCGCTTTGATTCCTACCAATTCTACCATTTTCTCCTCTGAGATGTATTCTAAGTGGTTTTACAACTGCTGCAAAGTTCTGAATAAATTTTCTATAGTAGCTTGCTAAGCCTAAAAATAGTCTAAGCTCTTTTAAATTCGTAGGAACGGGATAATTTTTAATTGTTTCCACTTTATTAGAATCTACCGTTATTTTATTATGTTTTTTATATGTCCTAGGTATTCAACAGAATCCTGGAAGAAATGTGATTTTTTCATCAGATATTTTCATATTTGCATTATGGAGTGCATTAACTACACTGCGGATGTGCTCCATGTGTTCTTCAGGTGAAGAATAACATAGTAATACATCGTCTATATAGACGTACGCAAACTTTCTTATATGTTTCATTATTTATTGTATAATTTATTTTCTGTTCATTATTCTCCCTTTCTTTTTGTTTTTTATTGTAAACTATAATCAAAGAGATTAATTTTTGCTTTGACTGATCTTAATCCCTGTTCTCCTAACAACATATCGAATTCTTAAAGTGCTTGTTTCGAAAAATGTTAAATTGTGGCTTAAAACAGTAATTACCCTTTTTTTTATTAACCACGGAATATCCATGAAGTGTTTTGACTTTTATTGGCTTAATTTCTATGGATTTTCCTATCCTACACCTGGTACTAATATAATTATTTGTAGCCCCTGTATCTATTACAATATTTTTTGATCGTACTGTTTCTCTGCAAGTTCGTTGTAGGCATGGTTGGATGGACTGAAGATCCCCGTCAAGTGTTTAATGTACACGCTGCACTTTGTTTGTGTTGAAGTTGTAGGATTCCTTCTTCTCTTCTCAAGCATTTGGTTTTTGTTACGGAACGGATTATGATGTGCATTGTTTTGTGGAGGATTATTACTATTCCACTTTTGCTGTTGTGAGAAGTTTGTAGTCCTTTTGTATTTTGAAGAGTTGTCGACGTCCATCGATTCGACGTAATTTCGTTGTGATGCCGAACCTGATATGCTGGTTTTAGTTTATGATGTTCGTTACTTTGGCGATGTGTAGGCCGTTGTTTACTATGATGTTCTTGTCGCCTTAAGGTTGTGTTCTCGAAATGAATGTCTTAGTTATCATGTTATATTGTAGAGGCAATAAAATATGCCTCCCCAAGACTCTTAGGGTTATTTGAGTACAAGACTCCTTTGATCTAACTGCTACGTAAACCCATGATGAAGGTACGTATCGCATCACAATTTATCTCAAATAGTCGTGCTATCCTCATTCCTTCATCAACCGTTTCAATTTTTTGTTGTATTAGAGTTAAGGCTTGGTGAATCTGGTCATGGTATTCGGTTAACGACTTATTTATTTGTTTAATCTTTAGCATATTGTCCCTCAGTACGTACAATGGTTTTTTATCCGAATAGGTATAATCTAATCGATTTATGATTACATAGAAGTTGAGTTCGGTCCCATTAACTGACAGAACCTTCGATGCAGCTCCAGTAATTTTTGCACGAATTATACATACGCAATTGTACTATTCTGTGCTTTCCATGAATTGTTTAATGTTTACCATCTGAGTCCATACCTGGTCTCTCTATGGTTTGTATTCACCTTGCGTTCCATTGAATGTTGGTAAGCATTTAAAAGTCTCTGTGTTTATTTGAGTGGAGAAAGATAATTGAGGTGCGGGCATTGTGGTTACGGCTAAAGGTGATTGATTTTTAAGGCTTCGAAGTCTGTTTTCAGAGCCTTTAGTTGCTCGGTTAGCACGTTAATGTGAACTAGAAGTGTTGCAGCTTCAGTCATATTGGTGTTTTCATCTATTTCTCGGAATGAGTTAAATAATTGTTGGTGTTTCTCCCGAGAATCCAGTTTAAGGAATTTAGTTCTGATTGAAAAAAATCACAACTTTTTTTTTATTAATTTTTTTTCCAATTATTTTACGAACTATTATTTTATTTTATTTTAGTATTTCAGCAATTATTATTATTTTATTTTTTCCAATATTTCAGAAATTATTATTTTATTTTTTCCAATATTTCAGGAATTATTATTAAATTTTTTCCAATATTTCAGAAATTATTATTTTATCCTTCTTCAGGATCGTGGATTTTTGTTTGGCTGGGAATACAAGATTATTTCGCTTGGATCACGGTTGAGCCCCCAGTTAATTCCTTGTCTACGGAATGAATAAAAAAAATTTATTCAATTTGTTTTATAGCTACACCGAAACGTGTGCTTCTTTATTAATAATATTCTTAAGACTGCCTAATAATATCCCTACAAGAACAATGCCGGTCATATGACTGGCACTGCTGACCAAGTTTCGGTCAGCACGTAGAACAGTTTCTATCATTTTATCAAGGCCAAAATGAAAAAAACTGACTGAAACTTTTGTGCACGTGTGATCTTGCATCCCTCTATAACTTGTGTACATAATCGCCTGTACAACATATATTCAAACTACTTACTCTAATGTTACTGTTCTATATAATTTTTTCACTAATGATTGGTATGGTTTCACTGCTGACCGGTCACCCTTGACGGGTATGGTGTCACCGATGATGGGGTTGCTAGCAATCCTGACCTAACCAAATTCGATGAAATAAAACGCATTTAATATAATTTCAATTAATTTATAACAAATTTATTATTTCTATATAAATACAAATATGCTTGTTTTATATTTTAACATACACAAAACTTACTGGCATAGGCCCATCGATCAAAATAATTAAATAAGCCCGTGGTAGACAACAAACCCACAGAACAATCCACCAAAAACGCTAGGGTCGTCGTGATTACTATGTATGGAGTATACCCGTATAGAGATATTCAGGTTCAAATCCTCTTAACTAACCGTTTCGTTTATGGCTTGAAAATTCAAAATATAATCGTGTATTTAATTTTTAATCTTTGGTATACATAAATATCCTTGAGTCGTACTGTTAATTACAAACCAAGGGACATTTGCGATCATTCCAATAATTTTTGATGGAATAATATTAATGTGTCGAACTACCCAAGTATACATATTTTTTTATTTGTTTATTTAGCCTATGAACTAAACTTTTACAGGCTTAGAAGAATAAACTTAATTAATCACATGCCTAGATTGAGTTAAAATTTATATGATTTGTAGATTTTTAGGAATAATTATTCAAATAGTTCATAATATTTCTTTTGATGGTATCTGAATGAGATGAATAATCAAAGTTCAAATAATTGTTGAATTGAGCACACATACGACGAAATGGATCGTAATATGTTCTCCTACTTTTTAGAGTAGGAAGCTTAATGAGAGATAGGCGAATATAATATGACGGAAGGTTAGGATTTTCATTCCAGGGATAGCTTCTGAGGCAAAATAGAAGAATTTTTTTTTAACTGATTCTATTTTTCTTATATGCACATCATATTGTAGGTCCCAGACAGAGCAGTATTCCGAAATTGGTCTTACAAGTGATGTATACAATTACTTTGTGTACGGATCGTCAAACTCCTTTCCCCAGCGTTAAGTACTCGTTTCGCTTTGTTGATTGTTTGAGAAATGTGTGGATTATACTTTAGCTTACTATCCAGTAGTATATCAAGATCTAGAGATAAGTATACTTTTTGAACTATATATCCATTAATTCTATACGTGCAGGGTATCGAACTTCCTCTATTGATTAACATGTATTTATATTTCTTTAAGTTTAACTCCATTAGGATTAGACTACACCAGTGAAAAAAATTATCCAAATCCCTTTAAAGTAAAGAAGATAAATTAGGGTTGTTGAAGATAAGAAAAAGCTTTACGTATCAGCGTACATTAGAATGCTGGATGCAGGATGGCAGATCATTAATGAATATAAGAAACAGTAGCGAACCCAAACGGCTACCTTCAGGAACTCCAGAAGGCACAAGAATATTTTTAGAAATATGATTTCTAAGCAACACGCACTGATGTCTGTTCTTAAGGTAAGTGGGTATCCATTTCGAAAAAAACAGGAGCACCTCTAATTATATTTAATTTAGATATAAGGAGGTCATGATTCACTTTGTCGAATACCTTGCTAAAGTCTGTATAAATAGTGTCAGTTTGTTTGATAGAGAATGAACTCATAATTGAGGATGAAAATTCCAAAAGATTAGTAGCCGTAGTGTTAATTGATGTGATAGATGATCAGTTATGAGTTTTTCAAAAAGCTTAGAAATAACGCTTAATTTCACAATACCTCTGTAATTTGAGATGTTAGTTCTACCTCCGGAACAATAAAAGATCTTTTCCAATAATTAGGAAAATAGCCATTGGATAGTGATATCTTAAATAGGAAAGTCAAGGGAATAATTAGAGGTTATAAACACTGTTGAAGAATACAACTAGGGACGCCATCTGGACCATACTTTTCGGGTTATTTCAAATTTCTTATAGCTGTATGTAGTTTAGGCGAAGCAATTTGTGAAGCCGCAGGAATTATATATGGATAGCAGGAGAGTACGTTGTTTTTTTACTGGGAATAACGAAGAGAAAATATCGGTAAACATGTCACAAATTTCTGGATCATTTGAGGATTCATTATCATTACATATCATCAAGGATGGAAAACCTTCAGATCTGCATTTTGCGTTAACGAACTGGTAGAACAATTTAAGATTTTGCTTAAAGCCTGCTTGAACCTTGGAAAGATAATTATTGTAGCATTGGATATTTACCTATTTGTAATTTGCTCTTGATGTTGAATATTTCACATACGGTTCTGTAAATCACTAATAGAAATATTTTTTAGACTTTTCTTATATGTTCTGTTATATACGTATAGCGTCAGATATGTTGTCTAAAAAAAGACGTTTCTAATTTTTAGAACATCTTCAGGATCATTATTTATATTGTGATTTACAGAACATGCCCGATAATTAGAATTAGAGCCTGATTTGCAAATGACTTGTAATATTTATTCTTTAAATTTTTCAACTTTGCAAGACGCGTAGTTTTCGACGGGGACCATTTTTATTGTTATTATATATAATCAATGGAATGGATTTCTCCAAGCATTCAAATAATCCTTTGTAAAATTTATCCAAGATTTTATCGATCTGTTCAGGACTGAAATTAGTGGATGGGTTAAGCTCAAACCAACTTTCCCTTATTAAGAGATAATTCAATTTGTTAAAATCTGCTCTTAAAATCGAACTTTCTAACATTACTTTGAATACGTCTAGATTGTACTTGCGGTTGCTGAAATAAACTGATCTCCAAGGTAGGGTGGTAAGGAAAAAGCCTAAGATCAGCAAGAGAGCCGAAGAGAAAAAGTTTGATTCGGAGCCAATTGAGGTATTAAAAAAGTTTGAGTCAGGTTCTTCGCACCATATTACGTTTGATAGGTTTTGTTTGTTATTGAACTTAAAATTTTTTATGTCATTGATTAATTCAGTACCAAATTTTGTCTTAATGAAGAGTTCAACGTCCTTTGCAGATGCATCCATTGTAAATCGTGTTGCGAATATAAAGGTTAAAGGTTGCTTTATTTGAACAGACGGAAGCAGAGTTATATATGGATTGATGACATGACCTTCAGTTTACGAAGGTATAGATGGCAGAGATGGCGTAAAAAATATATTTTTAACGTTATTGATGTTTGAATTTGATCAGTTGAATGATAATTATTTCCTGGTATGCTTAGCGAAAAGTTATCCTTATTATTAAAGATAGCCATTGACTGATCATTACGAGTGGAAATTAACGGATTTAAGACGGGGCGAGTCGGTGCAGATCTAATTTTAGCACGATTCCTATTAACAGAATCGGTATTCGATGGCAATTCAGTAGAAATCGAAGATGAGATATCATTATCATTCGGCTTATCCTTATTAGCAATTCTCAGTGACTTAAGCCGCTTTGGGGATGATTGAGGCGATTTCAGATTATCTAAAGTTGTCAACTCCTCAAAGAGAGAACCATATGCAGAAATACGATTTGAAAGCTTTGCACATTCGTCTTGTACCTCCAAAAACTGCATTTTAGTTCCTTAAAATAAACGATAAACACCAGCACCAATTGGCTTGAAACCTATGCTGAATACGTTATCATATCTGATAACAGATTCAGCTGTACTCATATACAGGCCACTGCACTTATAATGACGGCATGTCATATTTTCATTTCGAAACTTCGTTAATGAAACAGAATATATAAAGCGGCATGTTTATAAATTGATGATGCTCAGAGTCAGGGAATGTTCATTTTATTATTGATGGTAAATGAAAAGTATGCGGAATAAGCTGTAAACGATTTATCACTTTATGAAAAAGAGGTTTTGTTTTTGTTTAGTTTTTGTTGATATTGTAATGTAATGGATTTTGTTTTTATTTTATTTTCCTTTAATGTATGTTTTCTGTTTTTGTATGAAATGTATTGAAATAACTTTAAAATAGTTAGAAGTAAAACCTTTTCAAAATTTAACCAGAATAAAATTTATACTACATATTATTACATCAGATTTTTTACTGTATTTAATAACATAAACTAAAAGTTTTTATACAAAGTATTTAAGAAGTTTTCAACGAAAAATTATTCGGTTGCTTACAGCTTGACAATAAAAAAATTATGGTGTTAAATTTTTTCGATTTGCATTAATGCAGGATTGTGTTAATTGTTGTCGTTAAAATAAAAGATATATCAAAACAATTTTAACAAAACATTAATGAACTCTTAAGGGTATATACAAAAAATTAATGTCAGTTAATATTATATTGATGATATTTAAACTTGCAAAAGTTTATATTTAGTGCCCTTCCACCATATAAGGGACCAACTGCAAACCTCCAAGTGCTGCATTTCTAACTGGCTTGTCTATGTATAGGGTTCCCCTTAAAGGCGCCAGTGATCTTTCGGTCACTAATTCACATCTTTGCACCATTAAAGATTTTAATTGTCCACAATTTTTCGCTAGAAACCTGTAAATTAATATTAAATAATTTGGATTTTCATAAAGGAACATTTTTGACTCAGCTAATAAATTAAAAATACGTGATATGGAAATCATTTTGACAGAAGCTCTGTTCATTTAATTTACTATCACTATCCATTAACGAGAGCGTGTGCCTATTTACACTAGATGAATTTTTAGTCCGCTTAACTTTTGTTCTTTCCAAAACACACTGGATGAATTCATCTGGCAATAAATTGTATACGTATACACAGCTTTGTGTGTGGTCGTATTCCTTTTTTATACCCTTCACAAAAATGTGAAAGGGTATATCTAGGTTTGTCATTCCTTGTGTAATTTGTTCGATATCAATATGCGACCCCATAAAGTATATATATTCTGGATCCCTATGAATAGCGATGACGATTGAGCGATGTCCGTCTGTCTGTACGTGAAATCGGTTTTCCCAAGCCTCCAGAAGAGTTAGAGACTTCATTCTTTTTTTTATTTAAAGTTCCCATCCAGGGTTAGGGAATTCAAATTTTTCTTATACAATAAACTAACCAAATATCAACTTACGTCGTTTTTTGTGGTTAAAATTACTTTTTATTTCGGCAAAACAAAATTGGTATCAAAAGTTAAAAATAAACATCAAAATTTCTATTACAGGGTTCGGTACTGCAATATTTTATAGTACATGAAAGTCACGAAAGTGGTAACAAATTTGTAGTTTTTCGTGAATAAAACCGCTTTATACATCATGAAGACTTCCATTGGTAAAAAATAATTTTAAAAAATTAAATTTTCGATTGCAGGGATCGGAAATTGAATTTTTTTTACACATTCGGTATTTCGTGGTACATATAATAATTAAAATGTTTAAAAATTTTAAGTTTTTCTTAAATAAACCATTTTAAACTCAGGAAGATTTGCATAGATGGAAAAAAAATTTTTAATATTAAAAATTCTTATCCAGGGTTAGGAAATTTTAATATTTTTTGTACAGTGACAGAAATGGTTACAAATTTGTAGTTTTTCTTAAATAAAACCACTTTATACATCATGAAGACTTGCATTGGTAAAAAATAATTTTAAAAAGTTTTAATTTTCGCCTCCAAGGATGGGAAATTGAATTATTTTTTGGGCACATTCGGTATTTTGTGGTACATATAATAACTAAAATGTATAAATATGCAAAGTTTTCATTAAATAAAACCGTTTTTGGTAACATGAAGATTTGCATCGATGCAAAATAAATTTAAAAACTTTAAGTTCCCATCCAGGGTTCCGAAATTTAAAATTTTTTTATACAATAGATAACCAAAAATCAATTAACGTCGTTTTTTCCAAGTTAAAACTATTTTTTATTTCGGCAAAACAAAATTGGTATTAGAAATTAAAAAAAAATAAAAATTTCGATTCCAGGGTTGGACACTGCAATATTTTGTATAACATGAACGTTACCAAAATGGTTAAAAACTTGTACTTTTGATTATATAAAACCGCTTTCACATTATGAAGACTTTTATTTTGGAAAAATTAAAATTTCGTTTCCAGGGTTGGGAAATTTTGAATATTTTTTGTTAAGTAACCATAAATGCAACTGAAGTTGTTTTTATTTTTTGATAACTGAAATTTTTTTATAAGTTAGAAAGCAGACGTACGTTAGTGAAGGGTATATAAGATTCGGCACAGCCGAATATAGCACTTTTACTTGTTTTTTTTTTTTGTTTGTTTATTTGACGTTTGTTTTTTGTTCGCTGTACACATACACTTTGAAATAAACTTTGCGGAAATATGGCTGGAATAAGTGATGAGGAATTGGCAATAATCTTAGGAGGACTTTCTAGTTTTATTATAAATTAACATATTTTTATTTAAATAAATAAAGCCGAAATCACATGTTGTAAAAATGAACTAGGACCATATTAAAAATACTAGAGAGCTCGATTAAGAGACATTATATATATGTAAAAAATTATTTCTATTGTTAATTAATGTTTGTATAGTTTAAATATAACTGTTTTTTGAGACCAATAAACAAACAAAAAGTATGTAGTGCAATGCAGTTTAAACAAACAAGAAAAGTGAATTTTCAAAGGTACATTCATATAAGATTATTTCGTCACACAAAATTAAAAAGACTGTTCTGAAACCAGTAGAAGTTTTTACTTATTTATGAGACCACTAAAAGTTATTTAAGTAATTTCAGTAAAATTTTGCTGAAATTTTCAGTAATCAAAAATTTTTGCGGCTTACTGAAATAACTATTACTAGTTACTAAAATTACTGCAAAAACTTTTATGTTTCTTATATTAGTTTTAATGTTTTTTGGCGCGAGTTAATCCCTTGTCTACGGAATGAGTAAACAAAATAAATATATACAGCCATGTTACAAAGATAAATTTCGTTCGGAAGTGGAACTGATTCCGCATTTTGCTTCTATAGAAAAAGTAAAACGAAAAAATTTTTCGGAATGAAACCACTTTAAATTTTCTATGCGCAATTGATATTTTAAGCATTTTAAAAGTGTACATAGTACTCATAACACCTTTTTATTAGTAAATGTTTTTTTTTCTAAGAAAATATTTTCGATTCAGTTTTAATAAAGCATTAACATTTCTGTAAATACTTCCTAAGAGATAAAAGAAAATACGGAATTTGTTTATTTAGTGCTATCGTACTTTAACTCTAGTAAGTTTTTCTAAAAATATCTCTAGTGGTAGAACATACAACTACGAAAAGGCACAAAACAGAATAAAATAATTTCAAGCATCCCTTTAAACTCTGCGTCGTAATTTTTCTAATTTTTTTTCATTTTCTTTGGCTGCTGCAGTTATGGATATTCCGGACATTTTTAATATATTTTTGTTTTGTCTAACAATAATTTTTTTTGAAACCTCACAAATCACAAACTTTTAAATTCCATATACATAAATACTTCAATTTGGTTGATTTTTGGGAACAACTGCTTTGTGTTTGCTATGGTCGTTGTTCGGTTGCTACACTTAGGGCCATTATTACAACTTGGCGACAAAGTTGGTGGTAATAAATGCCAACGTTAGCAACAAGTCGATAAAGTAGCCGGTAGCAACTTTCCATTACAACTTGCCGATAATATTAAGTGTATATTTCTTATTGTGTGGCAATACCGCTAGCAATTACTGACTACTTTTGAAAGATTATTTAGATCGCGAAAAATTGTAGTGGCAACGACGCACTTGTTTTTACCTTTTGAAAATATATGCAGCTTTTGTTTGTGAAAATATAAGTGTGTTATAAAATAAAAATGTCAGCACCTAAGGAAACAATCGTGCGAGCTGTGAGAAGACGGGCAAACAACTTTTCAAGTGAAGAAGACCTATGTTTGGTTTACCTCCTGGTAAATCTTATCGCAAAGTCGAACTTGCCTTTAATTTATCGCACATATTTAGATTAAAGGAAAGTTGTAATAATGAAAATGTATTTATCAGACCGATAAAATCTCACTTTAAGACAACATCAAGTTTTAATAATGACCCTTAAAAAGTGCTAGCATATTTTTTGCGGTTAAATGAACCGAACGGAATCTATATCAGCTAAGACCATTCCGTAGGGAATAGCAACTACGGAATCATATCAATCCGAGCGGGATTCGTGACATGCCTGATAATTTATTTTTTAGCTACACCGAAACGTGTGCTTCTTTATTAATAATATTCTTAAGACTGTCTAATTACACTGCTCAGCAGCCAAATCCTCCTTTGAATAAAACTATGTGCACCATATGGATTTTTATACGCTAAACTCAAATCAGTTTTCGGTTTTTTTTCATGCAAAATTCGTAATTCATAGAAATAAAAAAAAGCTATAAACCCTAAAAATTTGTTAAAAAATTTAGATTTTATTTTCAATTTACCGCAGGTACCCAATATTGTAATGCAACCAACCTTTCATATGCATGTCGATAGCATTTCATTAGGTAAACAGGTAAAGCAAATAAAGTACAACGGTATTTTGCATAGTTCTTTGATTTAAAAATTATAACATAGTATTTTTCATTGACCTGTAATTCTAAATCGAGAACATTAGGGTAGATTCTAATATTTATTGTAGCACCATATTCAGAAATTGATGGACAATAAGTGAGTCAGTTTTAATTTGATATCAATAAAATCGGATGACTCGTTTCCGGATTGGAGTGAAATATATCTACGTACCTGGCTAATTTAGGAGCAAAAAATTGACACGCCCATAAAACAAATCAGGACCTGATGGAAAAAAACCGAAAACGGATTCGAGTTTAGCGCATCAAAATCCATATAATGCATATAGTTTTATTTAAAGGAGCGACAAAAAGTTATTTTTTGCAGAGGAGTGTTTCTTAGTCTATTTATAATAATAGTTTTCCTTATCATTTCTTACAGCTAGGTATCCTAATCTACACAAGAACATGTGTTTCTCTTATTCTTTGTTAAGATTGCTAGTACATTTTTTATCAGTGAAAAATGTATTTTCGATTGTCCTTAGTTTCTTATCAGTATAAATTTCTTTCGATCATGTTTGTTCATGCCCTTGTCTCATGTATATTTTAGTATGAAGTAAACATTATTGACTTATTAACCCTCCTTCCTGTTAAAACAAAGTGTCCTCACTTTTTTTATAAGATTCATTTCTGCTAATTCAATTTCATATACATGGTTAACGATTCTTCTTTCTTTTGTGTCTTCATAATTTTTACATAATTTAAAAATAATGTACATAGGTATTATTGTTCCCAAAATTCCGAGTATACAATACTCTATTCTATAACAATTATATATTTCCCCAGTTCCTGTATATTTGAAAATTTATGATTAGAATTTCTAGATAGAATACGAAGGATTTTCATCTCTTCATCATGTTTTTCATATACATCTTGTTTTATTTCGTTCTGATGGTTGAAGTAATCTTTTGTATCCATATTTGTTGAAATGTTAAATTGTATTAACTTAGGACCTATAATTATTTGCCCAATCCAAACATATTCATCATCTGTAAAGATATAACCGTTCTCCAGAAGTGTGAGTGGTGCATTATTCTCTTGAATTATGTTACATTTGGCAGGCTTATTTTTTAATACATTTATGGTACAATTATTTGCTTTCTTAATTTTACAAATATTACTATGTAGTTTTTACTGAAGTATGATTATTATTACAAACAGCAATTTCTTTATCTAACGCTAATTTTCCATGCTTATATGGTAGTAGGTATATTTTATATAGTTTACACATATTTTTCAATAAAGAATATTTATAAATTGTGATTACAGCTTGGTTAAGCAAACAAACATGGATATCTGAATACTCTAAAATATATATCAGTGGTAAGTGAAAACCTTCTTATATATATGATTTCTTT
Source organism: Linnaemya vulpina (assembly GCA_963675445.1). NCBI lineage: Eukaryota > Metazoa > Arthropoda > Insecta > Diptera > Tachinidae > Linnaemya > Linnaemya vulpina. The sequence continues at coordinate 40,113,362 of OY776276.1, forward strand.
TATATCATTCAAATTCAGTGGTCCTGAATAAAAGTTCCCATTTTTTGCAAAATTTATTGTACTTGTTATAATTTCTCTTGTTATAAAGTTCTCGATAAGTTATAAAGTTCTCGATATACACAAAGAAAACAAAATATGCTAAAACTATATGAAAATGCAGGATTTCTATACGTTTCGACCGTGTTTTCCACCCATTACGTTTCTATAGCTTTTCTACATGCCATGTTTAAAATATAGAAAACTATATGCGCGTTGTAGAGTTTCAATACGCCGCGTTTGTTTTTCTCATTTCTATATGTCGCATGTATCTTTTCCGCATGAACTTTTTATTTTCTCTTTCCTGGCTGTGGCATTTAGCTTTTCTATATGTCCCGTTTAGTTTTCTCTTTTCTACACATGGAATGTAGCTTTTCATTCTTAAATTTTTTAATGATCGGGCCACAACCCTTATATTATACACTATATGTATAATACATATGAAACATCATTTTAAATTTTCACTTTAAAATTTTATTTATTTATATACATATGTATATACATATATAGTTTATGCTTACTATATCTAGTATAAGAAATTCTTCGGCATCCAGCAAAGAGTATTGTTTTCCAACGATTCCCTTTGATAGTACTATGCAGTTAATTAATTTCAGCAACGTTTTATTGAGACAAAATTTGTAAAATAATAAAAAAAAAAATCATATCAACATCAAAAGGAAATCCATTTATAAATGTAATTTAAATTACTTATGTGGGATGAGTACTGCGCATCCCTCAAGACTTCCTTGCAACGTGGATTAAGGTTTTTGCTAGAGTAGTAACTCACCACGGTATCTCTTAAGCAATTCCACTTTTCAAACAGGTTGTTTCCCTTCGATGGATGAAGAATGTCGAAATCGATTGTGATCTAAATAAACTGAAATTAAAATTAATTTTTCGTATCGTGTTCGATCTAACCCAAACAGAAGAACTACAGCATGGACAGAACGTGCCAATGTTCTTGTAATACTTACACACAGCGCACGTGTTGAAGGCGCCGTCGAAAGCGAACAGTAAATGCAAAATGTGGGTGGGCGAGCAATGTTATAGGTCCGTTATCGTTATTCGTTATTAATACATATTTGCATTAATACATACCTTGAAGTGCCGGCAACAAATCGTTTAATTTCCAGCTTTGAATAAGTACCTCCATAAATTTGTTTTAACTGAAAAACTTTCGTGTACGATGCACTTACCGATTACAAGCAGTCACTACAATCACAATATATTTTGCAACACTGAACAACCGTACCAGTAGGAAAGCGCAAACTGACTTTGTGAGAGAAAACGATACTGTACGTGCGTTGAGCAAACTGAGAAACACAACAAAAGGGGCATGTAAAAAAATTGTATGCATACTATCATGATTCAAATAGTAAGGTGTTATTAGAACAGCTGATTTCTTTTTTTTTCCATTTTGATTTTTCCACTGACGTTGAATGAGCAGATAAGCAAACTAAAAAAGCGTCTATTTACCCTACACTATAGAAAAAAAGGTAAACGCGGCATGTAGAAAAACTACATGTTACGTGTCGAGAACAGTTTTCTAAATGAAAAATATTAGAATTTTGTACTGATTTGGAGCTATATTTTCGTTAAGAATTTCCACACAGGTTTTCAATATCCAAATGTTAATGTAGAAAACCTAGAGCTTTCGTGTCGTATTCAAGTTTCTGTATGAAAAATGTAGAACTTATATGGGAACGACGTTTGTTTTTTCCTTTCTATATGTGGCGTGCAGTTTTTCTATATGTCCCGTGTAACTTTCTGTATTCTACGTTCAACACGGCGAAGTACGATTCGTTTAGGATTGCCCTTTCTACATGCGGCGTGTAACGAATTTTGTTTTCTCTGTATACTTCTTTAATTATAATAGTGTCTGAAATAACCTGGGGTCTAGTATTTTTAAAATTCCTCCAAACCGGGAATTTATTTTTTTCTGCTTATTGTTATTTTCTATTAACTGATTAAGTCCTGATTTTATTTCGATCAAGTCATCAAGGTTTGGTGCACCGGTGACAAATTTCAACATTGAGCCTAGAAAGTTTAGTGCACTTTGTTTACGGTACGTATTTGGTATTAATTGTGTCTTCAAAGATTCAATTCTGTTTATTAATATTTGTTCTTCCTGAATTTGTTCAATATTGTATAATTTCTGCATAATATCTTCATATGGTCTAAATATCTACGTGAGGTTAACTATTTGATATAAATATGCTGTATCTTCGTAGAGATATGCAGGCTCTGTTTCTATTAGAACGTATTTTTTGTCCCTCAAATTAGTTATTCTATCGCCATTAATTGATATAAAAAGGAATATCAAGATTCCTATTGATTTATGTTTCCTTCCTTGTAAATTATTGAGTATCGATTTTTATTATGGTAGTCGAGCAGTTTCTCCTGTTTGTCTTCAAGTTTTTCTTTAATATCACTATATCGTTCTCTGTTGAAAAAAACGTCTTCAGGTCTGGTGGGGAGTGAATTGTTTTATTATATTGTCTAACTGCATTAAATAACTCGTCTCCTGGTGAAGTTCTATTCTGTTATGTCGAATAATGAATAGGCGTTACTGTATGTTGTATAAATAGGCGCTAATAAACATTTTTTGCTACTACACCAACGAATACATTCTCATTATGTCATCAAATGTTTAGCATTTGGGTATATCTGTGTGGGAATTTCTTCGATGTACTCATGACGTTTCAATTTGCTATATAATTTACGTATATAACAATATTTAGAGTATATATCAATTATGTATGTTTGGTTGTTCATGTAAAATATGTCCATCTGTATATATTCCCCTACTTTTGTGGGTATTGGAGTTTTCCCTATTGGTTGTTCATTTGGTCTTTCTTTTATCCTTTTTTTTTTTGTTTTGTAGGCAGATATTACAATCTATGTATTCTGGGCCTGTTCGTAAACGCAACACTGCGCTGCATGTTATGCGCATAAAGTTCGTAAATGCAAAAATTGGCAACATTGAATATGCCAAGTGTTCGAAAATGCAACAGTGAAGCATATTATGCGCAAATAAATACAATAAACTAATCATATTTATTTATTTCTTTTTTTGAATATTTTTTTGTATATTTAAGACTCGAAAGTGAAGAAAAAATATGGCAACTACTAATCAGGACACTATTAGATATGGAGAAAGTTTATTAGAAGAAAAAATAAAATTCTCCGTTCGTAAATGCAGGAATAAAATGAGCAAACAATAACATCAGCAACAGCTGATCAGCAGTGGCAGCGCAAAATAATCATACTGTGCAGAGTTGTGATGCATTTACGAACAGGCCCTCTTTCTTAGACATTTCTCGAATCTTAGGCCAATAGTAAGTTAATTGGATTTCCTGAGCGTTATTCTTGTAATTTCTATGTGCTCTCCTATGTATTTGTATTATTATTCCTTTCTGTCTGTCTAAATCAGTTACGTCTTCTAATTGTGTTTTTGCTATAACAAATAAATTATTTGGGAATGTAGCGATAAAGCCATCTTGTAGATGACGTGTATTTCCTCATTTAATTTTAATGCATTCTGTACCTTTGGGTACCTTCGTTTTAGTCTATCCATCAGCTCGTTCTTCGTTTTATAATAAACTATATGTCTAACTCTATCTGGGAAAATTGTACGTGTATCTATTTCAATTATTTTATTTTCATCAAATATCGGTATTATTTGTTTTCTAAAAGCACTTAAAAGTTGGTTAACTCTTCTAATGCCTTCTGTCGGTGAAATTTGTGCTGAGTGTTGTGAACAACTGGATGTATTATTTATTTGTTGTCGAGATAAAGCATCTGCAACAACGTTCTGATGTCCAGGCTTGTATAATAATTTCCCGTATTCTTCTATAAAATTCTTCCACCTTTTAAGTTTAATGTTTTTATCCGAAATGGAGAATATTAACGACTGGTGATCAATGTATATTTTTAGGTCTGCAAACACCGTAAAGATAATTTCTAAGTTTTTGCAAGGCCCAGACAATGGCAAATTCTTTTTCATTCGTACTGTAGTTTTGTTCTGTTTCATTTAAAGTACGTGAAATAAATGCTATAGGATTTTTATTTTGAGAGAGTACCGTACCGATAGCAAAATTACTTGCATCTGTTTTTAAGTCGAATGGCTTATTAAATTCATGTTGGAATAATTCGACTTGTGCTTGAAGAGCTTCTTTTATTTTATTTAATGCTATTAATGCTGGTCCGTGCAGGTTTATTATCACTTTTGCGCTTTGATTCCTACCAATTCTACCATTTTCTCCTCTGAGATGTATTCTAAGTGGTTTTACAACTGCTGCAAAGTTCTGAATAAATTTTCTATAGTAGCTTGCTAAGCCTAAAAATAGTCTAAGCTCTTTTAAATTCGTAGGAACGGGATAATTTTTAATTGTTTCCACTTTATTAGAATCTACCGTTATTTTATTATGTTTTTTATATGTCCTAGGTATTCAACAGAATCCTGGAAGAAATGTGATTTTTTCATCAGATATTTTCATATTTGCATTATGGAGTGCATTAACTATACTGCGGATGTGCTCCATGTGTTCTTCAGGTGAAGAATAACATAGTAATACATCGTCTATATAGACGTACGCAAACTTTCTTATATGTTTCATTATTTATTGTATAATTTATTTTCTGTTCATTATTCTTCCTTTCTTTTTGTTTTTTATTGTAAACTATAATCAAAGAGATTAATTTCTGCTTTGACTGATCTTAATCCCTGTTCTCCTAACAGCATATCGAATTCTTAAAGTGCTTGTTTCGAAAAATGTTAAATTGTGGTTTAAGACAGTAATTACCCTTTTTTTATTAACCATGGAATATCCATGAAGTGTTTTGACTTTTATTGGCTTAATTTCTATGGATTTTCCTATCCTACACCTGGTACTAATATAATTATTTGTAGCCCCTGTATCTATTACAATATTTTTTGATCGTACTGTTTCTCTGCAAGTTCGTTGTAGGCATGGTAGACCATTTGTTCGCCTAAAAAGCACTTCCAGTTTCAAAATCATCTTCAGGGTGTTGAGGTTGGATGGACTGAAGATCCCCGTCAAGTGTTTAATGTATACGCTGCACTTTGTTTGTGTTGAAGTTGTAGGATTCCTTCCTCTCTTCTCAAGCATTTGGTTTTTGTTACGGAACGGATTATGATGTACATTGTTTTGTGGAGGATTATTAGTATTCCACTTTTGCTGTTGTGAGAAGTTTGTAGTCCTTTTGTATTTTGAAGAGTTGTCGACGTCCATCGATGCGACGTAATTTCGTTGTGATGCCGAACCTGATATGCTGGTCTTAGTTTATGATGTTCGTTACTTTGGCGATGTGTAGGCCGTTGTTTACTATGATGTTCTTGTCGCCTTAAGGTTGTGTTCTCGAAATGAATGTCTTAGTTATCATGTTATATTGTAGAGGCAATGACATATGCCTCCCCAAGACTCTTAGGGTTATTTGAGTACAAGACTCCTTTGATCTAACTGCTACGTAAACCCATGATGAAGGTACGTATCGCATCACAATTTATCTCAAATAGTCGTGCTATCCTCATTCCTTCATCAGCCGTTTCAATTTTTTGTTGTATTAGAGTTAAGGCTTGGTGAATCTCGTCATGATATTCGGTTAACGACTTATTTATTTGTTTAATCTTTAGCATATTGTCCCTCAGTACGTACAATGGTTTTTTATCCGAATAGGTATAATCTAATCGATTTATGATTACATAGAAGTTGAGTTCGGTCCCATTAACTGACAGAACCTTCGATGCAGCTCCAGTAATTTTTGCACGAATTATACATACGCAATTGTACTATTCTGTGCTTTCCATGAATTGTTTAATGTTTACCATCTGAGTCCAAACCTGGTTTCTCTATGGTTTGTATTCACCTTCCGTTCCATTGAATGTTGGTAAGCATTTAAAAGTCTCCGTGTTTATTTGAGTGGAGAAAGATAGTTGAGGTGCGGGCATTGTGGTTACGGCTAAAGGTGATTGATTTTTAAGGCTTCGAAGTCTGTTTTCAGAGCCTTTAGTAGCTCGGTTAGCACGTTAATGTGAACTAGAAGTGTTGCAGCTTCATTCATATTGGTGTTTTCATCTATTTCTCGGAATGAGTTAAATAATTGTTGGTGTTTCTCCCGAGAATCCAGTTTAAGGAATTTAGTTCTGATTGAAAAAAATCACAACTTTTTTTTATTAATTTTTTTCCAATTATTTTACGAACTACTATTTTATTTTTTTTAGTATTTCAGGAATTATTTTTATTTTATTTTTTCCAGTATTTCAGGAATTATTATTTTATTTTTTCCAATATTTCAGTAATTATTATTTTATTTTTTCCAATATTTCAGAAATTATTATTTTATCCTTCTTCAGGATCGTGGATTTTTGTTTGGCTGGGAATACAAGATTAAGAGCCCCCCGTTAATTCCTTGTCTACGGAATGAATAAAAAAAATTTATTCAATTTGTTTTTTAGCTGCACCGAAACGTGTGCTTCTTTATTAATAATATTCTTAAGACTGCCTAATAATATCCCTACAAGAACAATGCCGGTCATATGACTGGCACTGCTGACCAAGTTTCGGTCAGCACGTAGAACAGTTTCTATCATTTTATCAAGGCCAAAATGAAAAAAACTGACTGAAACTTTTGTGCACGTGTGATCTTGCATCCCTCTATAACTTGTGTACATAATCGCCTGTACAACATATATTCAAACTACTTACTCTAATGTTACTGTTCTATATAATTTTTTCACTAATGATTGGTATGGTTTCACTGCTGACCGGTCACCCTTGACGGGTATGGTGTCACCGATGATGGGGTTGCTAGCAATCCTGACCTAACCAAATTCGATGAAATAAAACGCATTTAATATAATTTCAATTCATTTATAACAAATTTATTATTTCTATATAAATACAAATATGCTTGTTTTATATTTTAACATACACAAAACTTACTGGCATAGGCCCATCGATCAAAATAATTAAATAAGCCCGTGGTAGACAACAAACCCACAGAACAATCCACCAAAAACGCTAGGGTCGTCGTGATTACTATGTATGGAGTATACCCGTATAGAGATATTCAGGTTCAAATCCTCTTAACTAACCGTTTCGTTTATGGCTTGAAAATTCAAAATATAATCGTGTATTTAATTTTTAATCTTTGGTATACATAAATATCCTTGAGTCGTACTGTTAATTACAAACCAAGGGACATTTGCGATCATTCCAATAATTTTTGATGGAATAATATTAATGTGTCGAACTACCCAAGTATACATATTTTTTTATTTGTTTATTTAGCCTATGAACTAAACTTTTACAGGCTTAGAAGAATAAACTTAATTAATCACATGCCTAGATTGAGTTAAAATTTATATGATTTGTAGATTTTTAGGAATAATTATTCAAATAGTTCATAATATTTCTTTTGATGGTATCTGAATGAGATGAATAATCAAAGTTCAAATAATTGTTGAATTGAGCACACATACGACGAAATGGATCGTAATATGTTCTCCTACTTTTTAGAGTAGGAAGCTTAATGAGAGATAGGCGAATTTAATATGACGGAAGGTTAGGATTTTCATTCCAGGGATAGCTTCTGAGGCAAAATAGAAGAATTTTTTTTAACTGATTCTATTTTTCTTATATGCACATCATATTGTAGGTCCCAGACAGAGCAGTATTCCGAAATTGGTCTTACAAGTGATGTATACAATTACTTTGTGTACGGATCGTCAAACTCCTTTCCCCAGCGTTAAGTACTCGTTTCGCTTTGTTGATTGTTTGAGAAATGTGTGGATTATACTTTAGCTTACTATCCAGTAGTATATCAAGATCTAGAGATAAGTATACTTTTTGAACTATATATCCATTAATTCTATACGTGCAGGGTATCGAACTTCCTCTATTGATTAACATGTATTTATATTTCTTTAAGTTTAACTCCATTAGGATTAGACTACACCAGTGAAAAAAATTATCCAAATCCCTTTAAAGTAAAGAAGATAAATTAGGGTTGTTGAAGATAAGAAAAAGCTTTACGTATCAGCGTACATTAGAATGCTGGATGCAGGATGGCAGATCATTAATGAATATAAGAAACAGTAGCGAACCCAAACGGCTACCTTCAGGAACTCCAGAAGGCACAAGAATATTTTTAGAAATATGATTTCTAAGCAACACGCACTGATGTCTGTTCTTAAGGTAAGTGGGTATCCATTTCGAAAAAAACAGGAGCACCTCTAATTATATTTAATTTAGATATAAGGAGGTCATGATTCACTTTGTCGAATACCTTGCTAAAGTCTGTATAAATAGTGTCAGTCTGTTTGATAGAGAATGAACTCATAATTGAGGATGAAAATTCCAAAAGATTAGTAGCCGTAGTGTTAATTGATGTGATAGATGATCAGTTATGAGTTTTTCAAAAAGCTTGGAAATAACGCTTAATTTCACAATACCTCTGTAATTTGAGATGTTAGTTCTACCTCCGGAACAATAAAAGATCTTTTCCAATAATTAGGAAAATAGCCATTGGATAGTGATATCTTAAATAGGAAAGTCAAGGGAATAATTAGAGGTTATAAACACTGTTGAAGAATACAACTAGGGACGCCATCTGGACCATACTTTTCGGGTTATTTCAAATTTCTTATAGCTGTATGTAGTTTAGGCGAAGCAATTTGTGAAGCCGCAGGAATTATATATGGATAGCAGGACAGTACGTTGTTTTTTTACTGGGAATAACGAAGAGAAAATATCGGTAAACATGTCACAAATTTCTGGATCATTTGAGGATTCATTATCATTACATATCATCAAGGATGGAAAACCTTCAGATCTGCATTTTGCGTTAACGAACTGGTAGAACAATTTAAGATTTTGCTTAAAGCCTGCTTGAACCTTGGAAAGATAATTATTGTAGCATTGGATATTTACCTATTTGTAATTTGCTCTTGATGTTGAATATTTCACATACGGTTCTGTAAATCACTAATAGAAATATTTTTTAGACTTTTCTTATATGTTCTGTTATATACGTATAGCGTCAGATATGTTGTCTAAAAAAAGACGTTTCTAATTTTTAGAACATCTTCAGGATAATTATTTATATTGTGATTTACACAACATGCCCGATAATTAGAATTAGAGCCTGACTTGCAAATGACTTGTAATATTTATTCTTTAAATTTTTCAACTTTGCAAGACGCGTAGTTTTCGACGGGGACCATTTTTATTGTTATTACATGTAATCAATGGAATGGATTTCTCCAAGCATTCAAATAATCCTTTGTAAAATTTATCCAAGATTTTATCGATCTGTTCAGGACTGAAATTAGTGGATGGGTTAAGCTCAAACCAACTTTCCCTTATTAAGAGATAATTCAATTTGTTAAAATCTGCTCTTAAAATCGAACTTTCTAACATTACTTTGAATACGTCTAGATTGTACTTGCGGTTGCTGAAATAAACTGATCTCCCAGGTAGGGTGGTAAGGAAAAAGCCTAAGATCAGCAAGAGAGCCGAAGAGAAAAAGTTTGATTCGGAGCCAATTGAGGTATTAAAAAAGTTTGAGTCAGGTTCTTCGCACCATATTACGTTTGATAGGTTTTGTTTGTTATTGAACTTAAAATTTTTTATGTCATTGATTAATTCAGTACCAAATTTTGTCTTAATGAAGAGTTCAACGTCCTTTGCAGATGCATCCATTGTAAATCGTGTTGCGAATATAAAGGTTAAAGGTTGCTTTATTTGAACAGACGGAAGCAGAGTTATATATGGATTGATGACATGACCTTCAGTTTACGAAGGTATAGATGGCAGAGATGGCGTAAAAAATATATTTTTAACGTTATTGATGTTTGAATTTGATCAGTTGAATGATAATTATTTCCTGGTATGCTTAGCGAAAAGTTATCCTTATTATTAAAGATAGCCATTGACTGATCATTACGAGTGGAAATTAACGGATTTAAGACGGGGCGAGTCGGTGCAGATCTAATTTTAGCACGATTCCTATTAACAGAATCGGTATTCGATGGCAATTCAGTAGAAATCGAAGATGAGATATCATTATCATTCGGCTTATCCTTATTAGCAATTCTCAGTGACTTAAGCCGCTTTGGGGATGATTGAGGCGATTTCAGATTATCTAAAGTGGTCAACTCCTCAAAGAGAGAACCATATGCAGAAATACGATTTGAAAGCTTTGCACATTCGTCTTGTACCTCCAAAAACTGCATTTTAGTTCCTTAAAATAAACGATAAACACCAGCACCAATTGTCTTGCAACCTATGCTGAATACGTTATCATATCTGATAACAGATTCAGCTGTACTCATATACAGGCCACTGCACTTATAATGACAGCATGTCATATTTTCATTTCGAAACTTCGTTAATGAAACAGAATATATAAAGCGGCATGTTTATAAATTGATGATGTTCAGAGTCAGGGAATGTTCATTTTATTATTGATGGTAAATGAAAAGTATGCGGAATAAGCTGTAAACGATTTATCACTTTATGAAAAAGAGGTTTTGTTTTTGTTTAGTTTTTGTTGATATTGTAATGTAATGGATTTTGTTTTTATTTTATTTTCCTTTAATGTATGTTTTCTGTTTTTGTATGAAATGTATTGAAATAACTTTAAAATAGTTAGAAGTAAAACCTTTTCAAAATTTAACCAGAATAAAATTTATACTACATATTATTACATCAGATTTTTTACTGTATTTAATAACATGAACTAAAAGTTTTTATACAAAGTATTTAAGAAGTTTTCAACGAAAAATTATTCGGTTGCTTACAGCTTGACAATAAAAAAATTATGGTGTTAAATTTTTTCGATTTGCATTAATGCAGGATTGTGTTAATTGTTGTCGTTAAAATAAAAGATATATCAAAACAATTTTAACAAAACATTAATGAACTCTTAAGGGTATATACAAAAAATTAATGTCAGTTAATATTATATTGATGATATTTAAACTTGCAAAAGTTTATATTTAGTGCCCTTCCACCATATAAGGGACCAACTGCAAACCTCCAAGTGCTGCATTTCTAACTGGCTTGTCTATGTATAGGGTTCCCCTTAAAGGCGCCAGTGATCTTTCGGTCACTAATTCACATCTTTGCACCATTAAAGATTTTAATTGTCCACAATTTTTCGCTAGAAACCTGTAAATTAATATTAAATAATTTGGATTTTCATAAAGGAACATTTTTGACTCAGCTAATAAATTAAAAATACGTGATATGGAAATCATTTTGACAGAAGCTCTGTTCATTTAATTTACTATCACTATCCATTAACGAGAGCGTGTGCCTATTTACACTAGATTAATTTTTAGTCCGCTTAACTTTTGTTCTTTCCAAAACACACTGGATGAATTCATCTGGCAATAAATTGTATACGTATACACAGCTTTGTGTGTGGTCGTATTCCTTTTTTATACCCTTCACAAAAATGTGAAAGGGTATATCTAGGTTTGTCATTCCTTGTGTAATTTGTTCGATATCAATATGCGACCCCATAACGTATATATATTCTGGATCCCTATGAATAGCGATGACGATTGAGCGATGTCCGTCTGTCTGTACGTGAAATCGGTTTTCCCAAGCCTCCAGAAGAGTTAGAGACTTCATTCTTTTTTTTATTTAAAGTTCCCATCCAGGGTTAGGGAATTCAAATTTTTCTTATACAATAAACTAACCAAAAATCAACTGACGTCGTTTTTTCTGGTTAAAATTACTTTTTATTTCGGCAAAACAAAATTGGTATCAAAACTTAAAAATAAACATCAAAATTTCTATTACAGGGTTCGGTACTGCAATATTTTGTAGTACATGAAAGTCACGAAAGTGGTAACAAATTTGTAGTTTTTCTTAAATAAAACCGCTTTATACATCATGAAGACTTCCATTGGTAAAAAATAATTTTAAAAAATTAAATTTTCGATTGCAGGGATCGGAAATTGAATTTTTTTTACACATTCGGTATTTCGTGGTACATATAATAATTAAAATGTTTAAAAATTTTAAGTTTTTCTTAAATAAACCATTTTAAACTCAGGAAGATTTGCATAGATGGAAAAAAAAATTTTTAATATTAAAAATTCTTATCCAGGGTTAGGAAATTTTAATATTTTTTGTACAGTGACAGAAATGGTTACAAATTTGTAGTTTTTCTTAAATAAAACCACTTTATACATCATGAAGACTTGCATTGGTAAAAAATAATTTTAAAAAGTTTTAATTTTCGCCTCCAAGGATGGGAAATTGAAATATTTTTTGGGCACATTCGGTATTTTGTGGTACATATAATAACTAAAATGTATAAATATGCAAAGTTTTCATTAAATAAAACCGTTTTTGGTAACATGAAGATTTGCATCGATGCAAAATAAATTTAAAAACTTTAAGTTCCCATCTAGGGTTCCGAAATCTAAAATTTTTTTATACAATAGATAGCCAAAAATCAATTAACGTCGTTTTTTCCAAGTTAAAACTATTTTTTATTTCGGCAAAACAAAATTGGTATTAGAAATTAAAAAAAAATAAAAATTTCGATTCCAGGGTTGGACACTGCAATATTTTGTATAACATGAACGTTACCAAAATGGTTAAAAACTTGTACTTTTGATTAAATAAAACCGCTTTCACATTATGAAGACTTTTATTTTGGAAAAATTAAAATTTCGTTTCCAGGGTTGGGAAATTTTGAATATTTTTTGTTAAGTAACCATAAATGCAACTGAAGTTGTTTTTACTTTTTGATAACTGAAATTTTTTTATAAGTTAGAAAGCAGACGTACGTTAGTGAAGGGTATATAAGATTCGGCACAGCCGAATATAGCACTTTTACTTGTTTTTTTTTTGTTTGTTTATTTGACGTTTGTTTTTCGTTCGCTGTACACATACACTTTGAAATAAACTTTGCGGAAATATGGCTGGAATAAGTGATGAGGAATTGGCAATAAACTTAGGAGGACTTTCTAGTTTTATTATAAATTAACATATTTTTATTTAAATAAATAAAGCCGAAATCACATGTTGTAAAAATGAACTAGGACCATATTAAAAATACTAGAGAGCTCGATTAAGACATTATATATATGTAAAAAATTATTTCTATTGTTAATTAATGTTTGTATAGTTTAAATATAATTGTTTTTTGAGACCAATAAACAAACAAAAAGTATGTAGTGCAATGCAGTTTAAACAAACAAGAAAAGTGAATTTTCAAAGGTACATTCATATAAGATTATTTCGTCACACAAAATTAAAAAGACTGTTCTGAAACCAGTAGAAGTTTTTACTTATTTATGAGACCACTAAAAGTTATTTAAGTAATTTCAGTAAAATTTTGCTGAAATTTTCAGTAATCAAAAATTTTTGCGGCTTACTGAAATAACTATTACTAGTTACTAAAATTACTGCAAAAACTTTTATGTTTCTTATATTAGTTTTAATGTTTTTTGGCGCGAGTTAATCCCTTGTCTACGGAATGAGTAAACAAAATAAATATATACAGCCATGTTACAAAGATAAATTTCGTTCGGAAGTGGAACTGATTCCGCATTTTGCTTCTATAGAAAAAGTAAAACGAAAAAATTTTTCGGAATGAAACCACTTTAAATTTTCTATGCGCAATTGATATTTTAAGCATTTTAAAAGTGTACATAGTACTCATAACACCTTTTTATTAGTAAAGGTTTTTTTTTCTAAGAAAATATTTTCGATTCAGTTTTAATAAAGCATTAACATTTCTGTAAATACTTCCTAAGAGATAAAAGAAAATACGGAATTTGTTTATTTAGTGCTATCGTACTTTAACTCTAGTAAGTTTTTCTAAAAATATCTCTAGTGGTAGAACATACAACTACGAAAAGGCACAAAACAGAATAAAATAATTTCAAGCATCCCTTTAAACTCTGCGTCGTAATTTTTCTAATTTTTTTTCATTTTCTTTGGCTGCTGCAGTTATGGATATTCCGGACATTTTTAATATATTTTTGTTTTGTCTAACAATAATTTTTTTTGAAACCTCACAAATCACAAACTTTTAAATCCCATATACATAAATACTTCAATTTGGTTGAATTTTAGGAACAACTGCTTTGTGTTTGCTATGTTCGTTGTTCGGTTGCTACACTTAGGGCCATTATTACAACTTGGCGACAAAGTTGGTGGTAATAAATGCCAACGTTAGCAACAAGTCGATAAAGTAGCCGGTAGCAACTTTCCATTACAACTTGCCGATAATATTAAGTGTATATTTCTTATTGTGTGGCAATACCGCTAGCAATTACTGACTACTTTTGAAAGATTATTTAGATCGCGAAAAATTGTAGTGGCAACGACGCACTTGTTTTTACCTTTTGAAAATATATGCAGCTTTTGTTTGTGAAAATATAAGTGTGTTATAAAATAAAAATGTCAGCACCTAAGGAAACAATCGTGGGCAAACAACTTTTCAAGTGAAGAAGACCTATGTTTGGTTTACCTCCTGGTAAATCTTATCGCAAAGTCGAACTTGCCTTTAATTTATCGCACATATTTAGATTAAAGGAAAGTTGTAATAATGAAAATGTATTTATCAGACCGATAAAATCTCACTTTAAGACAACATCAAGTTTTAATAATGACCCTTAAAAAGTGCTATCATATTTTTTGCGGTTAAATGAACCGAACGGAATCTATATCAGCTAAGACCATTCCGTAGGGAATAGCAACTACGGAATCATATCAATCCGAACGGGATTCGTGACATGCTTGATAATTTATTTTTTAGCTACACCGAAACGTGTGCTTCTTTATTAATAATATTCTTAAGACTGTCTAATTACACTGCTCAGCAGTCAAATCCTCCTTTGAATAAAACTATGTGCACCATATGGATTTTTATACGCTAAACTCAAATCAGTTTTCGGTTTTTTTTCATGCAAAATTCGTAATTCATAGAAATAAAAAAAAGCTATAAACCTTAAAAATTTGTTAAAAAATTAGATTTTATTTTCAATTTACCGCAGGTACCCAATATTGTAATGCAACCAACCTTTCATATGCATGTCGATAGCATTTCATTAGGTAAGCAGGTAAAGCAAATAAAGTACAACGGTATTTTGCATAGTTCTTTGATTTAAAAATTATAACATAGTATTTTTCATTGACCTGTAATTCTAAATCGAGAATATTAGGGTAGATTCTAATATTTATTGTAGCACCATATTCAGAAATTGATGGACAATAAGTGAGTCAGTTTTAATTTGATATCAATAAAATCGGATGACTCGTTTCCGAATTGGAGTGAAATATATCTACGTACCTGGCTAATTTAGGAGCAAAAAATTGACACGCCCATAAAACAAATCAGGACCTGATGGAAAAAAACCGAAAACGGATTCGAGTTTAGCGCATCAAAATCCATATAATGCATATAGTTTTATTTAAAGGAGCGACAAAAAGTTATTTTTTGCAGAGGAGTGTTTCTTAGTCTATTTATAATAATAGTTTTCCTTATCATTTCTTACAGCTAGGTATCCTAATCTACACAAGAACATGTGTTTCTCTTATTCTTTGTTAAGATTGCTAGTACATTTTTTATCAGTGAAAAATGTGTTTTCGATTGTCCTTAGTTTCTTATCAGTATAAATTTCTTTCGGTCATGTTTGTTCATGCCCTTGTCTCATGTATATTTTAGTATGAAGTAAACATTATTGACTTATTAACCCTCCTTCCTGTTAAAACAAAGTGTCCTCACTTTTTTTATAAGATTCATTTCTGCTAATTCAATTTCATATACATGGTTAACGATTCTTCTTTCTTTTGTGTCTTCATAATTTTTACATAATTTAAAAATAATGTACATAGGTATTATTGTTCCCAAAATTCCGAGTATACAATACTCTATTCTATAACAATTATATATTTCCCCAGTTCCTGTATATTTGAAAATTTATGATTAGAATTTCTAGATAGAATACGAAGGATTTTCATCTCTTCATCATGTTTTTCATATACATCTTCTTTTATTTCGTTCTGATGGTTGAAGTAATCTTTTGTATCCATATTTGTTGAAATGTTAAATTGTATTAACTTAGGACCTATAATTATTTGCCCAATCCAAACATATTCATCATCTGTAAAGATATAACCGTTCTCCAGAAGTGTGAGTGGTGCATTATTCTCTTGAATTATGTTACATTTGGCAGGCTTATTTTTTAATACATTTATGGTACAATTATTTGCTTTCTTAATTTTACAAATATTACTATGTAGTTTTTACTGAAGTATAATTATTATTACAAACAGCAATTTCTTTATCTAAAGCTAATTTTCCATGCTTATATGGTAGTAGGTATATTTTATATAGTTTACACATATTTTTCAATAAAGAATATTTATAAATTGTGATTACAGCTTGGTTAAGCAAACAAACATGGATATCTGAATACTCTAAAATATATATCAGTGGTAAGTGAAAACCTTCTTATATATATGATTTCTTTTATATCATTCAAATTCAGTGGTCCTGAATAAAAGTTCCCATTTTTTGCAAAATTTATTGTACTTGTTATAATTTCTCTTGTTATAAAGTTCTCGATAAGTTATAAAGTTCTCGATATACACAAAGAAAACAAAATATGCTAAAACTATATGAAAATGCAGGATTTCTATACGTTTCGACCGTGTTTTCCACCCATTACGTTTCTATAGCTTTTCTACATGCCATGTTTAAAATATAGAAAACTATATGCGCGTTGTAGAGTTTCAATACGCCGCGTTTGTTTTTCTCATTTCTATATGTCGCATGTATCTTTTCCGCATGAACTTTTTATTTTCTCTTTCCTGGCTGTGGCATTTAGCTTTTCTATATGTCCCGTTTAGTTTTCTCTTTTCTACACATGGAATGTAGCTTTTCATTCTTAAATTTTTTAATGATCGGGCCACAACCCTTATATTATACACTATATGTATAATACATATGAAACATCATTTTAAATTTTCACTTTAAAATTTTATTTATTTATATACATATGTATATACATATATAGTTTATGCTTACTATATCTAGTATAAGAAATTCTTCGGCATCCAGCAAAGAGTATTGTTTTCCAACGATTCCCTTTGATAGTACTACGCAGTTAATTAATTTCAGCAACGTTTTATTGAGACAAAATTTGTAAAATAATAAAAAAAAAATCATATCAACATCAAAAGGAAATCCATTTATAAATGTAATTTAAATTACTTATGTGGGATGAGTACTGCGCATCCCTCAAGACTTCCTTGCAACGTGGATTAAGGTTTTTGCTAGAGTAGTAACTCACCACGGTATCTCTTAAGCAATTCCACTTTTCAAACAGGTTGTTTCCCTTCGATGGATGAAGAATGTCGAAATCGATTGTGATCTAAATAAACTGAAATTAAAATTAATTTTTCGTATCGTGTTCGATCTAACACAAACAGAAGAACTACAGCATGGACAGAACGTGCCAATGTTCTTGTAATACTTACACACAGCGCACGTGTTGAAGGCGCCGTCGAAAGCGAACAGTAAATGCAAAATGTGGGTGGGCGAGCAATGTTATAGGTCCGTTATCGTTATTCGTTATCAATACATATTTGCATTAATACATACCTTGAAGTGCCGGCAACAAATCGTTTAATTTCCAGCTTTGAATAAGTGCCTCCATAAATTTGTTTTAACTGAAAAACTTTCGTGTACGATGCACTTACCGATTACAAGCAGTCACTACAATCACAATATATTTTGCAACACTGAACAACCGTACCAGTAGGAAAGCGCAAACTGACTTTGTGAGAGAAAACGATACTGTACGTGCGTTGAGCAAACTGAGAAACACAACAAAAGGGGCATGTAAAAAAATTGTATGCGTACTATCATGATTCAAATAGTAAGGTGTTATTAGAACAGCTGATTTCTTTTTTTTCCATTTTGATTTTTCCACTTATGACGTTGAATGAGCAGATAAGCAAACTAAAAAAGCGTCTATTTACCCTACACTATAGAAAAAAAGGTAAACGCGGCATGTAGAAAAACTACATGTTACGTGTCGAGAACAGTTTTCTAAATGAAAAATATTAGAATTTTGTACTGATTTGGAGCTATATTTTCGTTAAGAATTTCCACACAGGTTTTCAATATCCAAATGTTAATGTAGAAAACCTAGAGCTTTCGTGTCGTATTCAAGTTTCTGTATGAAAAATGTAGAACTTATATGGGAACGACGTTTGTTTTTTCCTTTCTATATGTGGCGTGCAGTTTTTCTATATGTCCCGTGTAACTTTCTGTATTCTACGTTCAACACGGCGAAGTACGATTCGTTTAGGATTGCCCTTTCTACATGCGGCGTGTAACGAATTTTGTTTTCTCTGTATACTTCTTTAATTATAATAGTGTCTGAAATAACCTGGGGTCTAGTATTTTTAAAATTCCTCCAAACCGGGAATTTATTTTTTTCTGCTTATTGTTATTTTCTATTAACTGATTAAGTCCTGATTTTATTTCGATCAAGTCATCAAGGTTTGGTGCACCGGTGACAAATTTCAACATTGAGCCTAGAAAGTTTAGTGCACTTTGTTTACGGTACGTATTTGGTATTAATTGTGTCTTCAAAGATTCAATTCTGTTTATTAATATTTGTTCTTCCTGAATTTGTTCAATATTGTATAATTTCTGCATAATGTCTTCATATGGTCTAAATATCTACGTGAGGTTAACTATTTGATATAAATATGCTGTATCTTCGTAGAGATATGCAGGCTCTGTTTCTATTAGAACGTATTTTTTGTCCCTCAAATTAGTTATTCTATCGCCATTAATTGATATAAAAAGGAATATCAAGATTCCTATTGATTTATGTTTCCTTCCTTGTAAATTATTGAGTATCGATTTTTATTATGGTAGTCGAGCAGTTTCTCCTGTTTGTCTTCAAGTTTTTCTTTAATATCACTATATCGTTCTCTGTTGAAAAAAACGTCTTCAGGTCTGGTGGGGAGTGAATTGTTTTATTATATTGTCTAACTGCATTAAATAACTCGTCTCCTGGTGAAGTTCTATTCTGTTATGTCGAATAATGAATAGGCGTTACTGTATGTTGTATAAATAGGCGCTAATAAACATTTTTTGCTACTACACCAACGAATACATTCTCATTATGTCATCAAATGTTTAGCATTTGGGTATATCTGTGTGGGAATTTCTTCGATGTACTCATGACGTTTCAATTTGCTATATAATTTACGTATATAACAATATTTAGAGTATATATCAATTATGTATGTTTGGTTGTTCATGTAAAATATGTCCATCTGTATATATTCCCCTACTTTTGTGGGTATTGGAGTTTTCCCTATTGGTTGTTCATTTGGTCTTTCTTTTATACTTTTTTTTTTGTTTTGTAGGCAGATATTACAATCTATGTATTCTGGGCCTGTTCGTAAACGCAACACTGCGCTGCATGTTATGCGCATAAAGTTCGTAAATGCAAAAATTGGCAACATTGAATATGCCAAGTGTTCGAAAATGCAACAGTGAAGCATATTATGCGCAAATAAATACAATAAACTAATCATATTTATTTATTTCTTTTTTTGAATATTTTTTTGTATATTTAAGACTCGAAAGTGAAGAAAAAATATGGCAACTACTAATCAGGACACTATTAGATATGGAGAAAGTTTATTAGAAGAAAAAATAAAATTCTCCGTTCGTAAATGCAGGAATAAAATGAGCAAACAATAACATCAGCAACAGCTGATCAGCAGTGGCAGCGCAAAATAATCATACTGTGCAGAGTTGTGATGCATTTACGAACAGGCCCTCTTTCTTAGACATTTCTCGAATCTTAGGCCAATAGTAAGTTAATTGGATTTCCTGAGCGTTATTCTTGTAATTTCTATGTGCTCTCCTATGTACTTGTATTATTATTCCTTTCTGTCTGTCTAAATCAGTTACGTCTTCTAATTGTGTTTTTGCTATAACAAATAAATTATTTGGGAATGTAGCGATAAAGCCATCTTGTAGATGACGTGTATTTCCTCATTTAATTTTAATGCATTCTGTACCTTTGGGTACCTTCGTTTTAGTCTATCCATCAGCTCGTTCTTCGTTTTATAATAAACTATATGTCTAACTCTATCTGGGAAAATTGTACGTGTATCTATTTCAATTATTTTATTTTCATCAAATATCGGTATTATTTGTTTTCTAAAAGCACTTAAAAGTTGGTTAACTCTTCTAATGCCTTCTGTCGGTGAAATTTGTGCTGAGTGTTGTGAACAACTGGATGTATTATTTATTTGTTGTCGAGATAAAGCATCTGCAACAACGTTCTGATGTCCAGGCTTGTATAATAATTTCCCATATTCTTCTATAAAATTCTTCCACCTTTTAAGTTTAATGTTTTTATCCGAAATGGAGAATATTAACGACTGGTGATCAATGTATATTTTTAGGTCTGCAAACACCGTAAAGATAATTTCTAAGTTTTTGCAAGGCCCAGACAATGGCAAATTCTTTTTCATTCGTACTGTAGTTTTGTTCTGTTTCATTTAAAGTACGTGAAATAAATGCTATAGGATTTTTATTTTGAGAGAGTACCGTACCGATAGCAAAATTACTTGCATCTGTTTTTAAGTCGAATGGCTTATTAAATTCATGTTGGAATAATTCGACTTGTGCTTGAAGAGCTTCTTTTATTTTATTTAATGCTATTAATGCGGGTTGTGCAGGTTTATTATCACTTTTGCGCTTTGATTCCTACCAATTCTACCATTTTCTCCTCTGAGATGTATTCTAAGTGGTTTTACAACTGCTGCAAAGTTCTGAATAAATTTTCTATAGTAGCTTGCTAAGCCTAAAAATAGTCTAAGCTCTTTTAAATTCGTAGGAACGGGATAATTTTGAATTGTTTCCACTTTATTAGAATCTACCGTTATTTTATTATGTTTTTTATATGTCCTAGGTATTCAACAGAATCCTGGAAGAAATGTGATTTTTTCATCAGATATTTTCATATTTGCATTATGGAGTGCATTAACTATACTGCGGATGTGCTCCATGTGTTCTTCAGGTGAAGAATAACATAGTAATACATCGTCTATATAGACGTACGCAAACTTTCTTATATGTTTCATTATTTATTGTATAATTTATTTTCTGTTCATTATTCTTCCTTTCTTTTTGTTTTTTATTGTAAACTATAATCAAAGAGATTAATTTCTGCTTTGACTGATCTTAATCCCTGTTCTCCTAACAGCATATCGAATTCTTAAAGTGCTTGTTTCGAAAAATGTTAAATTGTGGTTTAAGACAGTAATTACCCTTTTTTTATTAACCATGGAATATCCATGAAGTGTTTTGACTTTTATTGGCTTAATTTCTATGGATTTTCCTATCCTACACCTGGTACTAATATAATTATTTGTAGCCCCTGTATCTATTACAATATTTTTTGATCGTACTGTTTCTCTGCAAGTTCGTTGTAGGCATGGTAGACCATTTGTTCGCCTAAAAAGCACTTCCAGTTTCAAAATCATCTTCAGGGTGTTGAGGTTGGATGGACTGAAGATCCCCGTCAAGTGTTTAATGTATACGCTGCACTTTGTTTGTGTTGAAGTTGTAGGATTCCTTCCTCTCTTCTCAAGCATTTGGTTTTTGTTACGGAACGGATTATGATGTACATTGTTTTGTGGAGGATTATTAGTATTCCACTTTTGCTGTTGTGAGAAGTTTGTAGTCCTTTTGTATTTTGAAGAGTTGTCGACGTCCATCGATGCGACGTAATTTCGTTGTGATGCCGAACCTGATATGCTGGTCTTAGTTTATGATGTTCGTTACTTTGGCGATGTGTAGGCCGTTGTTTACTATGATGTTCTTGTCGCCTTAAGGTTGTGTTCTCGAAATGAATGTCTTAGTTATCATGTTATATTGTAGAGGCAATGACATATGCCTCCCCAAGACTCTTAGGGTTATTTGAGTACAAGACTCCTTTGATCTAACTGCTACGTAAACCCATGATGAAGGTACGTATCGCATCACAATTTATCTCAAATAGTCGTGCTATCCTCATTCCTTCATCAGCCGTTTCAATTTTTTGTTGTATTAGAGTTAAGGCTTGGTGAATCTCGTCATGATATTCGGTTAACGACTTATTTATTTGTTTAATCTTTAGCATATTGTCCCTCAGTACGTACAATGGTTTTTTATCCGAATAGGTATAATCTAATCGATTTATGATTACATAGAAGTTGAGTTCGGTCCCATTAACTGACAGAACCTTCGATGCAGCTCCAGTAATTTTTGCACGAATTATACATACGCAATTGTACTATTCTGTGCTTTCCATGAATTGTTTAATGTTTACCATCTGAGTCCAAACCTGGTTTCTCTATGGTTTGTATTCACCTTCCGTTCCATTGAATGTTGGTAAGCATTTAAAAGTCTCCGTGTTTCTTTGAGTGGAGAAAGATAGTTGAGGTGCGGGCATTGTGGTTACGGCTAAAGGTGATTGATTTTTAAGGCTTCGAAGTCTGTTTTCAGAGCCTTTAGTAGCTCGGTTAGCACGTTAATGTGAACTAGAAGTGTTGCAGCTTCATTCATATTGGTGTTTTCATCTATTTCTCGGAATGAGTTAAATAATTGTTGGTGTTTCTCCCGAGAATCCAGTTTAAGGAATTTAGTTCTGATTGAAAAAAATCACAACTTTTTTTTATTAATTTTTTTCCAATTATTTTACGAACTACTATTTTATTTTTTTTAGTATTTCAGGAATTATTATTATTTTATTTTTTCCAATATTTCAGGAATTATTATTTTATTTTTTCCAATATTTCAGTAATTATTATTTTATTTTTTCCAATATTTCAGAAATTATTATTTTATCCTTCTTCAGGATCGTGGATTTTTGTTTGGCTGGGAATACAAGATTAAGAGCCCCCCGTTAATTCCTTGTCTACGGAATGAATAAAAAAAATTTATTCAATTTGTTTTTTAGCTACACCGAAACGTGTGCTTCTTTATTAATAATATTCTTAAGACTGCCTAATAATATCCCTACACGAACAATGCCGGTCATATGACTGGCACTGCTGACCAAGTTTCGGTCAGCACGTAGAACAGTTTCTATCATTTTATCAAGGCCAAAATGAAAAAAACTGACTGAAACTTTTGTGCACATGTGATCTTGCATCCCTCTATAACTTGTGTACATAATCGCCTGTACAACATATATTCAAACTACTTACTCTAATGTTACTGTTCTATATAATTTTTTCACTAATGATTGGTATGGTTTCACTGCTGACCGGTCACCCTTGACGGGTATGGTGTCACCGATGATGGGGTTGCTAGCAATCCTGACCTAACCAAATTCGATGAAATAAAACGCATTTAATATAATTTCAATTAATTTATAACAAATTTATTATTTCTATATAAATACAAATATGCTTGTTTTATATTTTAACATACACAAAACTTACTGGCATAGGCCCATCGATCAAAATAATTAAATAAGCCCGTGGTAGACAACAAACCCACAGAACAATCCACCAAAAACGCTAGGGTCGTCGTGATTACTATGTATGGAGTATACCCGTATAGAGATATTCAGGTTCAAATCCTCTTAACTAACCGTTTCGTTTATGGCTTGAAAATTTAAAATATAATCGTGTATTTAATTTTTAATCTTTGGTATACATAAATATCCTTGAGTCGTACTGTTAATTACAAACCAAGGGACATTTGCGATCATTCCAATAATGTTTGATGGAATAATATTAATGTGTCGAACTACCCAAGTATACATATTTTTTATTTGTTTATTTAGCCTATGAACTAAACTTTTACAGGCTTAGAAGAATAAACTTAATTAATTACATGCCTAGATTGAGTTAAAATTTATATGATTTGTAGATTTTTAGGAATAATTATTCAAATAGTTCATAATATTTCTTTTGATGGTATCTGAATGAGATGAATAATCAAAGTTCAAATAATTGTTGAATTGAGCACACATACGACGAAATGGATCGTAATATGTTCTCCTACTTTTTAGAGTAGGAAGCTTAATGAGAGATAGGCGAATTTAATATGACGGAAGGTTAGGATTTTCATTCCAGGGATAGCTTCTGAGGCAAAATAGAAGAATTTTTTTTAAACTGATTCTATTTTTCTTATATGCACATCATATTGTAGGTCCCAGACACAGCAGTATTCCGAAATTGGTCTTACAAGTGATGTATACAATTACTTTGTGTACGGATCGTCAAACTCCTTTCCCCAGCGTTAAGTACTCGTTTCGCTTTGTTGATTGTTTGAGAAATGTGTGGATTATACTTTAGCTTACTATCCAGTAGTATATCAAGATCTAGAGATAAGTATACTTTTTGAACTATATATCCATTAATTCTATACGTGCAGGGTATCGAACTTCCTCTATTGATTAACATGTATTTATATTTCTTTAAGTTTAACTCCATTAGGATTAGACTACACCAGTGAAAAAAATTATCCAAATCCCTTTAAAGTAAAGAAGATAAATTAGGGTTATTGAAGATAAGAAAAAGCTTTACGTATCAGCGTACATTAGAATGCTGGATGCAGGATGGCAGATCATTAATGAATATAAGAAACAGTAGCGAACCCAAACGGCTACCTTCAGGAACTCCAGAAGGCACAAGAATATTTTTAGAAATATGATTTCTAAGCAACACGCACTGATGTCTGTTCTTAAGGTAAGTGGGTATCCATTTCGAAAAAAACAGGAGCACCTCTAATTATATTTAATTTAGATATAAGGAGGTCATGATTCACTTTGTCGAATACCTTGCTAAAGTCTGTATAAATAGTGTCAGTTTGTTTGATAGAGAATGAACTCATAATTGAGGATGAAAATTCCAAAAGATTAGTAGCCGTAGTGTTAATTGATGTGATAGATGATCAGTTATGAGTTTTTCAAAAAGCTTAGAAATAACGCTTAATTTCACAATACCTCTGTAATTTGAGATGTTAGTTCTACCTCCGGAACAATAAAAGATCTTTTCCAATAATTAGGAAAATAGCCATTGGATAGTGATATCTTAAATAGGAAAGTCAAGGGAATAATTAGAGGTTATAAACACTGTTGAAGAATACAACTAGGGACGCCATCTGGACCATACTTTTCGGGTTATTTCAAATTTCTTATAGCTGTATGTAGTTTAGGCGAAGCAACTTGTGAAGCCGCAGGAATTATATATGGATAGCAGGACAGTACGTTGTTTTTTTACTGGGAATAACGTGGAGAAAATATCGGTAAACATGTCACAAATTTCTGGATCATTTGAGGATTCATTATCATTACATATCATCAAGGATGGAAAACCTTCAGATCTGCATTTTGCGTTAACGAACTGGTAGAACAATTTAAGATTTTGCTTAAAGCCTGCTTGAACCTTGGAAAGATAATTGTTGTAGCATTGGATATTTACCTATTTGTAATTTGCTCTTGATGTTGAATATTTCACATACGGTTCTGTAAATCACTAATAGAAATATTTTTTAGACTTTTCTTATATGTTCTGTTATATACGTATAGCGTCAGATATGTTGTCTAAAAAAAGACGTTTCTAATTTTTAGAACATCTTCAGGATAATTATTTATATTGTGATTTACACAACATGCCCGATAATTAGAATTAGAGCCTGACTTGCAAATGACTTGTAATATTTATTCTTTAAATTTTTCAACTTTGCAAGACGCGTAGTTTTCGACGGGGACCATTTTTATTGTTATTACATGTAATCAATGGAATGGATTTCTCCAAGCATTCAAATAATCCTTTGTAAAATTTATCCAAGATTTTATCGATCTGTTCAGGACTGAAATTAGTGGATGGGTTAAGCGTTTGATAGGTTTTGTTTGTTATTGAACTTAAAATTTTTTATGTCATTGATTAATTCAGTACCAAATTTTGTCTTAATGAAGAGTTCAACGTCCTTTGCAGATGCATCCATTGTAAATCGTGTTGCGAATATAAAGGTTAAAGGTTGCTTTATTTGAACAGACGGAACCAGAGTTATATATGGATTGATGACATGACCTTCAGTTTACGAAGGTATAGATGGCAGAGATGGCGTAAAAAATATATTTTTAACGTTATTGATGTTTGAATTTGATCAGTTGAATGATAATTATTTCCTGGTATGCTTAGCGAAAAGTTATCCTTATTATTAAAGATAGCCATTGACTGATCATTACGAGTGGAAATTAACGGATTTAAGACGGGGCGAGTCGGTGCAGATCTAATTTTAGCACGATTCCTATTAACAGAATCGGTATTCGATGGCAATTCAGTAGAAATCGAAGATGAGATATCATTATCATTCGGCTTATCCTTATTAGCAATTCTCAGTGACTTAAGCCGCTTTGGGGATGATTGAGGCGATTTCAGATTATCTAAGGTTGTCAACTCCTCAAAGAGAGAACCATATGCAGAAATACGATTTGAAAGCTTTGCACATTCGTCTTGTACCTCCAAAAACTGCATTTTAGTTCCTTAAAATAAACGATAAACACCAGCACCAATTGGCTTGCAACCTATGCTGAATACGTTATCATATCTGATAACAGATTCAGCTGTACTCATATACAGGCCACTGCACTTATAATGACAGCGTGTCATATTTTCATTTCGAAACTTCGTTAATGAAACAGAATATATAAAGCGGCATGTTTATAAATTGATGATGTTCAGAGTCAGGGAATGTTCATTTTATTATTGATGGTAAATGAAAAGTATGCGGAATAAGCTGTAAACGATTTATCACTTTATGAAAAAGAGGTTTTGTTTTTGTTTAGTTTTTGTTGATATTGTAATGTAATGGATTTTGTTTTTATTTTATTTTCCTTTAATGTATGTTTTCTGTTTTTGTATGAAATGTATTGAAATAACTTTAAAATAGTTAGAAGTAAAACCTTTTCAAAATTTAACCAGAATAAAATTTATACTACATATTATTACATCAGATTTTTTACTGTATTTAATAACATAAACTAAAAGTTTTTATACAAAGTATTTAAGAAGTTTTCAACGAAAAATTATTCGGTTGCTTACAGCTTGACAATAAAAAAATTATGGTGTTAAATTTTTTCGATTTGCATTAATGCAGGATTGTGTTAATTGTTGTCGTTAAAATAAAAGATATATCAAAACAATTTTAACAAAACATTAATGAACTCTTAAGGGTATATACAAAAAATTAATGTCAGTTAATATTATATTGATGATATTTAAACTTGTAAAAGTTTATATTTAGTGCCCTTCCACCATATAAGGGACCAACTGCAAACCTCCAAGTGCTGCATTTCTAACTGGCTTGTCTATGTATAGGGTTCCCCTTAAAGGCGCCAGTGATCTTTCGGTCACTAATTCACATCTTTGCACCATTAAAGATTTTAATTGTCCACAATTTTTCGCTAGAAACCTGTAAATTAATATTAAATAATTTGGATTTTCATAAAGGAACATTTTTGACTCAGCTAATAAATTAAAAATACGTGATATGGAAATCATTTTGACAGAAGCTCTGTTCATTTAATTTACTATCACTATCCATTAACGAGAGCGTGTGCCTATTTACACTAGATGAATTTTTAGTCCGCTTAACTTTTGTTCTTTCCAAAACACACTGGATGAATTCATCTGGCAATAAATTGTATACGTATACACAGCTTTGTGTTTGGTTGTATTCCTTTTTTATACCCTTCACAAAAATGTGAAAGGGTATATCTAGGTTTGTCATTCCTTGTGTAATTTGTTCGATATCAATATGCGACCCCATAAAGTATATATATTCTGGATCCCTATGAATAGCGATGACGATTGAGCGATGTCCGTCTGTCTGTACGTGAAATCGGTTTTCCCAAGCCTCCAGAAGAGTTAGAGACTTCATTCTTTTTTTTATTTAAAGTTCCCATCCAGGGTTAGGGAATTCAAATTTTTCTTATACAATAAACTAACCAAAAATCAACTGACGTCGTTTTTTCTGGTTAAAATTACTTTTTATTTCGGCAAAACAAAATTGGTATCAAAAGTTAAAAATAAACATCAAAATTTCTATTACAGGGTTCGGTACTGCAATATTTTGTAGTACATGAAAGTCACGAAAGTGGTAACAAATTTGTAGTTTTTCTTGAATAAAACCGCTTTATACATCATGAAGACTTCCATTGGTAAAAAATAATTTTAAAAAATTAAATTTTCGATTGCAGGGATCGGAAATTGAATTTTATTTACACATTCGGTATTTCGTGGTACATATATTTACCAGCTCTGGATATACTTCAAGACGTGTTTACTGTCGCTCCGTGAAAAGTTTTCCAAAAGTTAATTATTACTTCATTAAAATTTTTATCTGTGCTGTGTTTTGCTGCTTGAATTGTTGCTGAAGGAATTGTGTAATTGGGTGCTGAATTAAATTGTAATTTTTAGGCCTGATTCAATATTACTTCGAATTGGTGCTAAGTATACGCACACACATACATACCTAAATATCGACAATCATACATGCATGTTTGGACATACATACTATCATCTCTACTTAAATTCTTCTGATAGTCACAAATTATTCCACCTGTGCGATCAGCTGGCTATGCTGAAAATTTTGATACATTTATTATCATTCGTTAATTGATTTATATCTGTGTCGCCATCTGTTGGTGAGTTGATTTTGGTAAACCCAGCGAACATTTTAAATTGCTCTTTTACCCTACTGTTATTTTACAAATAAATCCATATGATGTCTTGTCTAAATAATGGATGTACTCTTGATACCGATTATGAAAATATGATATGCTGTTGGCTGTGCCACGATTTGTGTCACTTTAAATGTAGTGGACTTTCAGTGATTGTAGCTGATGCTATCTCAAAAAATGATTCTATACGTTGGTGCTGCAATAGATGTAAAAAGATTGATGTTAGTTTCTACAGATTTTTTCAAGGTACTAAGACTTACTTTAACGAAATACAGAATGAAGTAAGCAAGCTTTCGGACCGTATTTCTACATATGGCAAACTTTTTGACGATTATAAACCGCTTGAAAAATTAAAATCACCCATCCAACCTTCTCCTAAGCTTAGGAAATCTGCTAGGAAAGCTAATAAAAATAAAGATCGAATCTCTGTGCCAATGGAAAATAATCCCACGCAAACATCCAAGAATCGTGCCTCTCCATGTGATTTACCTGTAGCATCTGGTTCTAATTCTGCGAGCAGTGACATGATTTCTCTAGCAAATCATGTTTCATCAAATAACGTTTTAAGCAATGCAGTAGCCCTAGGGACTCCTGTAATCTCTGTGCCAATGGAAAATAATTCCACGCAAACATCCAAAAACCGTGCCTCTCCATTTGATTTACCTGTAGCATCTGGTTCTAATTCTGCGAGCAGTGACATGAATTCTCCAGCAAATCATGTTTCATCAAATAACGTTTTAAGCAATGCAGTAGCCCTAGGGACTCCTGTTAGTGCTGCAGTAACAAATAATTTGCCAGATGAGTGTACTAGTAATGCTCAAACTTTAGCATCGTCAAGTAACGTTAACTCTATTATGAATCGTCCCAATACACTTAGAGTTATACCGCCAAATAAAACAATTTTCGTGTCTCGACTAGCGTCCGATACTACTGTCGAAGAACTCCAATCGTACATAAATTTGAATTGTGGTACCAACTTAGGTGTATCAGTGTACAAATTTTCCTACACAGAACCAAGAATAGTAGCATCTTTTAAAATTACAGTACCGGATGAGTTATTCAACAATATTATTTCTCCTGGATTTTGGCCTGATGGTATATACGTTCGTGAGTTTATGTTTAAAACAAGAGAAAAGAATACTGTTCGATTGCCGTCATCAGTAAAATCTACTTCAAAAAACTAAATGGTTACACTGAAAATTTTACTCTTTTATATCAAAATGTTCGTGGCATTAATACAAAGTTATCATCTTTATTTAATCAAAGTTATGCGTTTGATTTTCAAGTTATCGCTTTCACTGAAACTTGGCTTAATAATAATGTATTGGATACTGAAATAATGGGTGCAAGTTACTTAATATATAGACGTGATCGTGGCAATAACATGAAAGGAGGAGGTGTATTAATTGCAGTGTCAAGCATGCTTTCTTCTGAAAAGTTATCGTTTACTTCTTCACTGGATATTGAGTTTATGGGTGTTTTGGTAAAAATAAATCATAAAAAAATTTGTATAACCTGTTCGTATATTCCCCCAAATTCTCCTGAAATAATTTATAGAAAGCATTCGGATGCTATTTCAACTGTTGTGCATATGTCTCATCATAATGATAGCATCATCGCAGTTGGTGATTTCAATATGCCAACGATATTTTGGGATTTTTCGGCTGATAATGGTTGCTTTACACCATATAATTCTACTTTTAGTCTGAAATATAACGAGTTTATTGATTGCTTATTGGATATGAATCTTTATCAGATAAATGGCATATATAATGATAACCACAAGCTTTTAGATTTGGTTTTTGTAAATGATTGTGTTGACACGTCTGTCCTTCGCACTATTCCTCTAACCTTACCGGAGGACTGTTATCATCCCACAATCTTAATATCTACAGGTTTTCCATCTGTTTATATATCTCGTTCTGCGTACAACTCAAAAGTCAAGAGTTTATGTTTTAAAAGGGCAAATTATAACAAAATAATCGAACTTCTACACAATACAGACTGGAACAATTTACTCGTAGCTTCGAACTTAGAAAACAATCCCGATGTTATTGATCACATAACCATAAAATTCTACGATAGGATTTATTGGATCTTGACCCAATGTGTTCCTAAACAAGTCGCTTCTCAAGTATCTGGACCTCCATGGAATTCAAAGTTTCTTTCCAAACTTAAAAATAGCAAAAACAAATATTATAAAATATACAAAAAATCAGGATCATCCTCAGATTTTGTAAAATACTCTATTGCCCGTGCCGACTATAACAAGTTAAATCTTAAATGTTATAAAAGTTACTTACAAAAAATTAAAAACAACTTGAAGAAAAATCCAAGGTCTTTCTACAATTTCGTGAACTTAAAAAGAAAATCAGTTTCCTTTTCGCCCACTATGAAGCTAAATGAAAAAGAATCAGATAACGAGGCTGAAATTAGTAACTTGTTTGCGGATTTCTTTTCATCTACTTATTCTGCTGATCAAACTATTACTACTGGGTTGCAATCAAATTTTTGTCCTGGAAGTCAATCTATTTTAATTCCATTTCTGGATGAAATTTCTGTTCTTAATGGATTGAAAAAATTGAAATTCTCGTACAAGAGTGGACCTGATAATGTTCCTAGCTGTGTTCTAATTAAGTGTGCTGATGCCTTAGTGTTTCCTCTTACATTATTGTACAATCTTTCAATTAAAGTCGGAAAATTCCCTGAAATGTGGAAGAATTCTTATATTATTCCATTGTTTAAATCTGGTACCAAATCTGACATTAAAAATTACAGAAGAATCGCTAAACTGAGTATTATACCGAAACTCTTTGAAAAATTAATTACAAGTAGCTTGTGCCACCAGGTGTCATCAACATTATGTTCTAGTCAACATGGTTTTCGTAAAGGCTGCTCAACTATAACCAACCTCATACAATTTACAACTTTGGTAAATCGTGGTTTTGTCAATAAAAAACAAACTGATGTAGTCTACACAGATTTCAGTAAAGCATTTGATAAAGTTAACCACAAACTTCTATTGAGTAAACTGCATTATATGGGATTCACACGTGGCTGTTTGAATTGGATTAGTTCCTACCTTACTAATAGGAAACAAAATGTTTTATTCAAAAGTACTATATCTAAACCGATCCCCGTTACGTCTGGTGTTCCCCAGGGAAGTCATCTGGGACCCCTATTATTTTCACTATTTATCAATGACTTACCTGCAGTTATCAAAAACTCATTCATTCTTATGTATGCTGATGACGTAAAAATATTTTTTACCTACAATATCTTTGATGATCATAAGTTTCTTCAAGCAGATTTAAACTCTTTGTACTCTTGGTGTGAAATGAATTTAATGACATTGAATCTAAAAAAATGCAAGCATATGTGTTTCTTTCGGAGGAGCCATTTCAACGTAAAATATTTTTTGGGTGGTTATGAGCTGGAAAATGTTTGCACTTTCACAGATCTTGGAATTTTACTAGATCCAAAACTGAATTTTATTCAACATATATCTCTAACTGTTAGAAAGGCCAGAAGTCAACTGGGGTTCATCAAACGCTGGGCAAGGGAATTTGAAGATCCTTATGTTACTAAGCAGCTTTTCACATCGCTTGTTCGTCCCATTTTGGAATATGGATCAATAATATGGGATCCAACATATAAGGTTTACATCAACACAATTGAATCTGTACAAAAACAATTTTTAATATTTTGTCTTCGAAGTTTGCAATGGAACCCATTTTGTTTGCCTTCTTATAAAGCTAGACTAGCTCTTATTAAGTTACCATCCCTAAGTAGTCGAAGATCTATGTTAAACACTTTATTTATTTTAAATATAATTAATGGTAAAACCTGCTCTGAATTCTTAATTGAAAATTTATCATTTTGTGTTCCTCAACGTCCTACTCGTTTCTTCTGTCTACTTAATATTAAATTTCTAAGAACAAATTACGCTAATTCTGATCCTTTTATTAGATGCTGTAAGGACTTTAACAAGATATATTATTATGTTGATTTCTCTTTCAGTGAAAATTTGATTAAACGAAATATTTTGTTTGCATTAAATAACAGCCAATAATTGATATTTCTTTGAATTTTAATCTGTATATGTATGTAAATAGTCTGTAAGAATTGTAAATTCATAGACTGTAAATAAATAAATAAATATAATAATTAAAATGTTTAAAAATTTTAAGTTTTTCTTAAATAAACCATTTTAAACTCAGGAAGATTTGCATAGATGGAAAAAAAAATTTTTAATATTAAAAATTCTTATCCAGGGTTAGGAAATTTTAATATTTTTTGTACAGTGACAGTAATGGTTACAAATTTGTAGTTTTTCTTAAATAAAACCACTTTATACATCATGAAGACTTGCATTGGTAAAAAATAATTTTAAAAAGTTTTAATTTTCGCCTCCAAGGATGGGAAATTGAAATATTTTTTGGGCACATTCGGTATTTTGTGGTACATATAATAACTAAAATGTATAAATATGCAAAGTTTTCATTAAATAAAACCGTTTTTGGTAACATGAAGATTTGCATCGATGCAAAATAAATTTAAAAACTTTAAGTTCCCATCCAGGGTTCCGAAATTTAAAATTTTTTTATACAATAGATAACCAAAAATCAATTAACGTCGTTTTTTCCAAGTTAAAACTATTTTTTATTTCGGCAAAACAAAATTGGTATTAGAAATTAAAAAAAAAATAAAAATTTCGATTCCAGGATTGGACACTGCAATATTTTGTATAACATGAACGTTACCAAAATGGTTAAAAACTTGTACTTTTGATTAAATAAAACCGCTTTCACATTATGAAGACTTTTATTTTGGAAAAATTAAAATTTCGTTTCCAGGGTTGGGAAATTTTGAATATTTTTTGTTAAGTAACCATAAATGCAACTGAAGTTGTTTTTATTTTTTGATAACTGAAATTTTTTTATAAGTTAGAAAGCAGACGTACGTTAGTGAAGGGTATATAAGATTCGGCACAGCCGAATATAGCACTTTTACTTGTTTTTTTTTTTTGTTTGTTTATTTGACGTTTGTTTTTCGTTCGCTGTACACATACACTTTGAAATAAACTTTGCGGAAATATGGCTGGAATAAGTGATGAGGAATTGGCAATAATCTTAGGAGGACTTTCTAGTTTTATTATAAATTAATATATTTTTATTTAAATAAATAAAGCCGAAATCACATGTTGTAAAAATGAACTAGGACCATATTAAAAATACTAGAGAGCTCGATTAAGAGACATTATATATATGTAAGAAATTATTTCTATTGTTAATTAATGTTTGTATAGTTTAAATATAATTGTTTTTTGAGACCAATAAACAAAAAAAAAAGTATGTAGTGCAATGCAGTTTAAACAAACAAGAAAAGTGAATTTTCAAAGGTACATTCATATAAGATTATTTCGTCACACAAAATTAAAAAGACTGTTCTGAAACCAGTAGAAGTTTTTACTTATTTATGATACCACTAAAAGTTATTTAAGTAATTTCAGTAAAATTTTGCTGAAATTTTCAGTAATCAAAAATTTTTGCGGCTTACTGAAATAACTATTACTAGTTACTAAAATTACTGCAAAAACTTTTATGTTTCTTATATTAGTTTTAATGTTTTTTGGCGCGAGTTAATCCCTTGTCTACGGAATGAGTAAACAAAATAAATATATACAGCCATGTTACAAAGATAAATTTCGTTCGGAAGTGGAACTGATTCCGCATTTTGCTTCTATAGAAAAAGTAAAACGAAAAAATTTTTCGGAATGAAACCACTTTAAATTTTCTATGTGCAATTGATATTTTAAGCATTTTAAAAGTGTACATAGTACTCATAACACCTTTTTATTAGTAAAGGTTTTTTTTTTTCTAAGAAAATATTTTCGATTCAGTTTTAATAAAGCATTAACATTTCTGTAAATACTTCCTAAGAGATAAAAGAAAATACGGAATTTGTTTATTTAGTGCTATCGTACTTTAACTCTAGTAAGTTTTTCTAAAAATATCTCTAGTGGTAGAACATACAACTACGAAAAGGTACAAAACAGAATAAAATAATTTCAAGCATCCCTTTAAACTCTGCGTCGTAATTTTTCTAATTTTTTTTCATTTTCTTTGGCTGCTGCAGTTATGGATATTCCGGACATTTTTAATATATTTTTGTTTTGCCTAACAATAATTTTTTTTGAAACCTCACAAATCACAAACTTTTAAATTCCATATACATAAATACTTCAATTTGGTTGAATTTTAGGAACAACTGCTTTGTGTTTGCTATGTTCGTTGTTCGGTTGCTACACTTAGGGCCATTATTACAACTTGGCGACAAAGTTGGTGGTAATAAATGCCAACGTTAGCAACAAGTCGATAAAGTAGCCGGTAGCAACTTTCCATTACAACTTGCCGATAATATTAAGTGTATATTTCTTATTGTGTGGCAATACCGCTAGCAATTACTGACTACTTTTGAAAGATTATTTAGATCGCGAAAAATTGTAGTGGCAACGACGCACTTGTTTTTACCTTTTGAAAATATATGCAGCTTTTGTTTGTGAAAATATAAGTGTGTTATAAAATAAAAATGTCAGCACCTAAGGAAACAATCGTGCGAGCTGTGAGAAGACGGGCAAACAACTTTTCAAGTGAAGAAGACCTATGTTTGGTTTACCTCCTGGTAAATCTTATCGCAAACTTGCCTTTAATTTATCGCACATATTTAGATTAAAGGAAAGTTGTAATAATGAAAATGTATTTATCAGACCGATAAAATCTCACTTTAAGACAACATCAACTTTTAATAATGACCCTTAAAAAGTGCTATCATATTTTTTGCGGTTAAATGAACCGAACGGAATCTATATCAGCTAAGACCATTCCGTAGGGAATAGCAACTACGGAATCATATCAATCCGAACGGGATTCGTGACATGCCTGATAATTTATTTTTTAGCTACACCGAAACGTGTGCTTCTTTATTAATAATATTCTTAAGACTGTCTAATTACACTGCTCAGCAGCCAAATCCTCCTTTGAATAAAACTATGTGCACCATATGGATTTTTATACGCTAAACTCAAATCAGTTTTCGGTTTTTTTTCATGCAAAATTCGTAATTCATAGAAATAAAAAAAAGTTATAAACCTTAAAAATTTGTTAAAAAATTTAGATTTTATTTTCAATTTACCGCAGGTACCCAATATTGTAATGCAACCAACCTTTCATATGCATGTCGATAGCATTTCATTAGGTAAACAGGTAAAGCAAATAAAGTACAACGGTATTTTGCATAGTTCTTTGATTTAAAAATTATAACATAGTATTTTTCATTGACCTGTAATTCTAAATCGAGAACATTAGGGTAGATTCTAATATTTATTGTAGCACCATATTCAGAAATTGATGGACAATAAGTGAGTCAGTTTTAATTTCATATCAATAAAATCGGATGACTCGTTTCCGAATTGGAGTGAAATATATCTACGTACCTGGCTAATTTAGGAGCAAAAAATTGACACGCCCATAAAACAAATCAGGACCTGATGGAAAAAAACCGAAAACGGATTCAAGTTTAGCGCATCAAAATCCATATAATGCATATAGTTTTATTTAAAGGAGCGACAAAAAGTTATTTTTTGCAGAGGAGTGTTTCTTAGTCTATTTATAATAATAGTTTTCTTTATCATTTCTTACAGCTAGGTATCCTAATCTACACAAGAACATGTGTTTCTCTTATTCTTTGTTAAGATTGCTAGAACATTTTTATCAGTGAAAAATGTGTTTTCGATTGTCCTTAGTTTCTTATCAGTATAAATTGCTTTCGGTCATGTTTGTTCATGCCCTTGTCTCATGTATATTTTAGTATGAAGTAAACATTATTGACTTATTAACCCTCCTTCCTGTTAAAACAAAGTGTCCTCACTTTTTTTATAAGATTCATTTCTGCTAATTCAATTTCATATACATGGTTAACGATTCTTCTTTCTTTTGTGTCTTCATAATTTTTACATAATTTAAAAATAATGTACATAGGTATTATTGTTCCTAAAATTCCGAGTATACAATACTCTATTCTATAACAATTATATATTTCCCCAGTTCCTGTATATTTGAAAATTTATGATTAGAATTTCTAGATAGAATACGAAGGATTTTCATCTCTTCATCATGTTTTTCATATACATCTTCTTTTATTTCGTTCTGATGGTTGAAGTAATCTTTTGTATCCATATTTGTTGAAATGTTAAATTGTATTAACTTAGGACCTATAATTATTTGCCCAATCCAAACATATTCATCATCTGTAAAGATATAACCGTTCTCCAGAAGTGTGAGTGGTGCATTATTCTCTTGAATTATGTTACATTTGGCAGGCTTATTTTTTAATACATTTATGGTACAATTATTTGCTTTCTTAATTTTACAAATATTACTATGTAGTTTTTACTGAAGTATAATTATTATTACAAACAGCAATTTCTTTATCTAACGCTAATTTTCCATGCTTATATGGTAGTAGGTACATTTTATATAGTTTACACATATTTTTCAATAAAGAATATTTATAAATTGTGATTACAGGTTGGTTAAGCAAACAAACATGGATATCTGAATACTCTAAAATATATATCAGTGGTAAGTGAAAACCTTCTTATATATATGATTTCTTTTATATCATTCAAATTCAGTGGTCCTGAATAAAAGTTCCCATTTTTTGCAAAATTTATTGTACTTGTTATAATTTCTCTTGTTATAAAGTTCTCGATAAGTTATAAAGTTCTCGATATACACAAAGAAAACAAAATATGCTAAAACTATATGAAAATGCAGGATTTCTATACGTTTCGACCGTGTTTTCCACCC
Source organism: Linnaemya vulpina (assembly GCA_963675445.1). Lineage (NCBI taxonomy): Eukaryota > Metazoa > Arthropoda > Insecta > Diptera > Tachinidae > Linnaemya > Linnaemya vulpina. The sequence continues at coordinate 40,151,051 of OY776276.1, forward strand.
ATTACTTTTCTATAGCTTTTCTACATGCCATGTTTAAAATATAGAAAACTATATGCGCGTTGTAGAGTTTCAATACGCCGCGTTTGTTTTTCTCATTTCTATATGTCGCATGTATCTTTTCCGCATGAACTTTTTATTTTCTCTTTCCTGGCTGTGGCATTTAGCTTTTCTATATGTCCCGTTTAGTTTTCTCTTTTCTACACATGGAATGTAGCTTTTCATTCTTAAATTTTTTAATGATCGGGCCACAACCCTTATATTATACACTATATGTATAATACATATGAAACATCATTTTAAATTTTCACTTTAAAATTTTATTTATTTATATACATATGTATATACATATATAGTTTATGCTTACTATATCTAGTATAAGAAATTCTTCGGCATCCAGCAAAGAGTATTGTTTTCCAACGATTCCCTTTGATAGTACTACGCAGTTAATTAATTTCAGCAACGTTTTATTGAGACAAAATTTGTAAAATAATAAAAAAAAAATCATATCAACATCAAAAGGAAATCCATTTATAAATGTAATTTAAATTACTTATGTGGGATGAGTACTGCGCATCCCTCAAGACTTCCTTGCAACGTGGATTAAGGTTTTTGCTAGAGTAGTAACTCACCACGGTATCTCTTAAGCAATTCCACTTTTCAAACAGGTTGTTTCCCTTCGATGGATGAAGAATGTCGAAATCGATTGTGATCTAAATAAACTGAAATTAAAATTAATTTTTCGTATCGTGTTCGATCTAACCCAAACAGAAGAACTACAGCATGGACAGAACGTGCCAATGTTCTTGTAATACTTACACACAGCGCACGTGTTGAAGGCGCCGTCGAAAGCGAACAGTAAATGCAAAATGTGGGTGGGCGAGCAATGTTATAGGTCCGTTATCGTTATTCGTTATTAATACATATTTGCATTAATACATACCTTGAAGTGCCGGCAACAAATCGTTTAATTTCCAGCTTTGAATAAGTGCCTCCATAAATTTGTTTTAACTGAAAAACTTTCGTGTACAATGCACTTACCGATTACAAGCAGTCACTACAATCACAATATATTTTGCAACACTGAACAACCGTACCAGTAGGAAAGCGCAAACTGACTTTGTGAGAGAAAACGATACTGTACGTGCGTTGAGCAAACTGAGAAACACAACAAAAGGGGCATGTAAAAAAATTGTATGCGTACTATCATGATTCAAATAGTAAGGTGTTATTAGAACAGCTGATTTCTTTTTTTTCCATTTTGATTTTTCCACTTATGACGTTGAATGAGCAGATAAGCAAACTAAAAAAGCGTCTATTTACCCTACACTATAGAAAAAAAGGTAAACGCGGCATGTAGAAAAACTACATGTTACGTGTCGAGAACAGTTTTCTAAATGAAAAATATTAGAATTTTGTACTGATTTGGAGCTATATTTTCGTTAAGAATTTCCACACAGGTTTTCAATATCCAAATGTTAATGTAGAAAACCTAGAGCTTTCGTGTCGTATTCAAGTTTCTGTATGAAAAATGTAGAACTTATATGGGAACGACGTTTGTTTTTTCCTTTCTGTATGTGGCGTGCAGTTTTTCTATATGTCCCGTGTAACTTTCTGTATTCTACGTTCAACACGGCGAAGTACGATTCGTTTAGGATTGCCCTTTCTACATGCGGCGTGTAACGAATTTTGTTTTCTCTGTATGCTTCTTTAATTATAATAGTGTCTGAAATAACCTGGGGTCTAGTATTTTTAAAATTCCTCCAAACCGGGAATTTATTTTTTTTCTGCTTATTGTTATTTTCTATTAACTGATTAAGTCCTGATTTTATTTCGATCAAGTCATCAAGGTTTGGTGCACCGGTGACAAATTTCAACATTGAGCCTAGAAAGTTTAGTGCACTTTGTTTACGGTACGTATTTGGTATTAATTGTGTCTTCAAAGATTCAGTTCTGTTTATTAATATTTGTTCTTCCTGAATTTGTTCAATATTGTATAAATTCTGCATAATGTCTTCATATGGTCTAAATATCTACGTGAGGTTAACTATTTGATATAAATATGCTGTATCTTCGTAGAGATATGCAGGCTCTGTTTCTATTAGAACGTATTTTTTGTCCCTCAAATTAGTTATTCTATCGCCATTAATTGATATAAAAAGGAATATCAAGATTCCTATTGATTTATGCATAATCCTGTTTGTTTACATATACTATTTTTGTGTATAACCATACCTTTTGTTGTTAAGATCGTGTCCCCACGGTCTTCTTTTACTTTATGTTGTAGATATTTAATTGTATTTTTTGTTATGGCGGTGTGTTTTGGCGTAAATTATGTTTCCTTCCTTGTAAATTATTGAGTATCGATTTTTATTATGGTAGTCGAGCAGTTTCTCCTGTTTGTCTTCAAGTTTTTCTTTAATATCACTATATCGTTCTCTGTTGAAAAAAACGTCTTCAGGTCTGGTGGGGAGTGAATTGTTTTATTATATTGTCTAACTGCATTAAATAACTCGTCTCCTGGTGAAGTTCTATTCTGTTATGTCGAATAATGAATAGGCGTTACTGTATGTTGTATAAATAGGCGCTAATAAACATTTTTTGCTACTACACCAACGAATACATTCTCATTATGTCATCAAATGTTTAGCATTTGGGTATATCTGTGTGGGAATTTCTTCGATGTACTCATGACGTTTCAATTTGCTATATAATTTACGTATATAACAATATTTAGAGTATATATCAATTATGTATGTTTGATTGTTCATGTAAAATATGTCCATCTGTATATATTCCTCTACTTTTGTGGGTATTGGAGTTTTCCCTATTGGTTGTTCATTTTATCTTTCTTTTATACTTTTTTGTTTGTTTTGTAGGCAGATATTACAATCTATGTATTCTGGGCCTGTTCGTAAACGCAACACTGCGCTGCATGTTATGCGCATAAAGTTCGTAAATGCAAAAATTGGCAACATTGAATATGCCAAGTGTTCGAAAATGCAACAGTGAAGCATATTATGCGCAAATAAATACAATAAACTAATCATATTTATTTATTTCTTTTTTTGAATATTTTTTTGTATATTTAAGACTCGAAAGTGAAGAAAAATATGGCAACTACTAATCAGGACACTATTAGATATGGAGAAAGTTTATTAGAAGAAAAAATAAAATTCTCCGTTCGTAAATGCAGGAATAAAATGAGCAAACAATAACATCAGCAACAGCTGATCAGCAGTGGCAGCGCAAAATAATCATACTGTGCAGAGTTGTGATGCATTTACGAACAGGCCCTCTTTCTTAGACATTTCTCGAATCTTAGGCCAATAGTAAGTTAATTGGATTTCCTGAGCGATATTCTTGTAATTTCTATGTGCTCTCCTATGTATTTGTATTATTATTCCTTTCTGTCTGTCTAAATCAGTTACGTCTTCTAATTGTGTTTTTGCTATAACAAATAAATTATTTGGGAATGTAGCGATAAAGCCATCTTGTAGATGACGTGTATTTCCTCATTTAATTTTAATGCATTCTGTACCTTTGGGTACCTTCGTTTTAGTCTATCCATCAGCTCGTTCTTCGTTTTATAATAAACTATATGTCTAACTCTATCTGGGAAAATTGTACGTGTATCTATTTCAATTATTTTATTTTCATCAAATATCGGTATTATTTGTTTTCTAAAAGCACTTAAAAGTTGGTTAACTCTTCTAATGCCTTCTGTCGGTGAAATTTGTGCTGAGTGTTGTGAACAACTGGATGTATTATTTATTTGTTGTCGAGATAAAGCATCTGCAACAACGTTCTGATGTCCAGGCTTGTATAATAATTTCCCGTATTCTTCTATAAAATTCTTCCACCTTTTAAGTTTAATGTTTTTATCCGAAATGGAGAATATTAACGACTGGTGATCAGTGTATATTTTTAGGTCTGCAAACACCGTAAAGATAATTTCTAAGTTTTTGCAAGGCCCAGACAAAGGCAAATTCTTTTTCATTCGTACTGTAGTTTTGTTCTGTTTCATTTAAAGTACGTGAAATAAATGCTATAGGATTTTTATTTTGAGAGAGTACCGTACCGATAGCAAAATTACTTGCATCTGTTTTTAAGTCGAATGGCTTATTAAATTCATGTTGGAATAATTCGACTTGTGCTTGAAGAGCTTCTTTTATTTTATTTAATGCTATTAATGCTGGTCCGTGCAGGTTTATTATCACTTTTGCGCTTTGATTCCTACCAATTCTACCATTTTCTCCTCTGAGATGTATTCTAAGTGGTTTTACAACTGCTGCAAAGTTCTGAATAAATTTTCTATAGTAGCTTGCTAAGCCTAAAAATAGTCTAAGCTCTTTTAAATTCGTAGGAACGGGATAATTTTTAATTGTTTCCACTTTATTAGAATCTACCGTTATTTTATTATGTTTTTTATATGTCCTAGGTATTCAACAGAATCCTGGAAGAAATGTGATTTTTTCATCAGATATTTTCATATTTGCATTATGGAGTGCATTAACTATACTGCGGATGTGCTCCATGTGTTCTTCAGGTGAAGAATAACATAGTAATACATCGTCTATATAGACGTACGCAAACTTTCTTATATGTTTCATTATTTATTGTATAATTTATTTTCTGTTCATTATTCTTCCTTTCTTTTTGTTTTTTATTGTAAACTATAATCAAAGAGATTAATTTCTGCTTTGACTGATCTTAATCCCTGTTCTCCTAACAGCATATCGAATTCTTAAAGTGCTTGTTTCGAAAAATGTTAAATTGTGGTTTAAGACAGTAATTACCCTTTTTTTATTAACCATGGAATATCCATGAAGTGTTTTGACTTTTATTGGCTTAATTTCTATGGATTTTCCTATCCTACACCTGGTACTAATATAATTATTTGTAGCCCCTGTATCTATTACAATATTTTTTGATCGTACTGTTTCTCTGCAAGTTCGTTGTAGGCATGGTAGACCATTTGTTCGCCTAAAAAGCACTTCCAGTTTCAAAATCATCTTCAGGGTGTTGAGGTTGGATGGACTGAAGATCCCCGTCAAGTGTTTAATGTATACGCTGCACTTTGTTTGTGTTGAAGTTGTAGGATTCCTTCCTCTCTTCTCAAGCATTTGGTTTTTGTTACGGAACGGATTATGATGTACATTGTTTTGTGGAGGATTATTAGTATTCCACTTTTGCTGTTGTGAGAAGTTTGTAGTCCTTTTGTATTTTGAAGAGTTGTCGACGTCCATCGATGCGACGTAATTTCGTTGTGATGCCGAACCTGATATGCTGGTCTTAGTTTATGATGTTCGTTACTTTGGCGATGTGTAGGCCGTTGTTTACTATGATGTTCTTGTCGCCTTAAGGTTGTGTTCTCGAAATGAATGTCTTAGTTATCATGTTATATTGTAGACTCTTAGGGTTATTTGAGTACAAGACTCCTTTGATCTAACTGCTACGTAAACCCATGATGAAGGTACGTATCGCATCACAATTTATCTCAAATAGTCGTGCTATCCTCATTCCTTCATCAGCCGTTTCAATTTTTTGTTGTATTAGAGTTAAGGCTTGGTGAATCTCGTCATGATATTCGGTTAACGACTTATTTATTTGTTTAATCTTTAGCATATTGTCCCTCAGTACGTACAATGGTTTTTTATCCGAATAGGTATAATCTAATCGATTTATGATTACATAGAAGTTGAGTTCGGTCCCATTAACTGACAGAACCTTCGATGCAGCTCCAGTAATTTTTGCACGAATTATACATACGCAATTGTACTATTCTGTGCTTTCCATGAATTGTTTAATGTTTACCATCTGAGTCCAAACCTGGTTTCTCTATGGTTTGTATTCACCTTCCGTTCCATTGAATGCTGGTAAGCATTTAAAAGTCTCCGTGTTTATTTGAGTGGAGAAAGATAGTTGAGGTGCGGGCATTGTGGTTACGGCTAAAGGTGATTGATTTTTAAGGCTTCGAAGTCTGTTTTCAGAGCCTTTAGTAGCTCGGTTAGCACGTTAATGTGAACTAGAAGTGTTGCAGCTTCATTCATATTGGTGTTTTCATCTATTTCTCGGAATGAGTTAAATAATTGTTGGTGTTTCTCCCGAGAATCCAGTTTAAGGAATTTAGTTCTGATTGAAAAAAATCACAACTTTTTTTTATTAATTTTTTTCCAATTATTTTACGAACTACTATTTTATTTTTTTTAGTATTTCAGGAATTATTATTATTTTATTTTTTCCAATATTTCAGGAATTATTATTTTATTTTTTCCAATATTTCAGTAATTATTATTTTATTTTTTCCAATATTTCAGAAATTATTATTTTATCCTTCTTCAGGATCGTGGATTTTTGTTTGGCTGGGAATACAAGATTAAGAGCCCCCCGTTAATTCCTTGTCTACGGAATGAATAAAAAAAATTTATTCAATTTGTTTTTTAGCTACACCGAAACGTGTGCTTCTTTATTAATAATATTCTTAAGACTGCCTAATAATATCCCTACACGAACAATGCCGGTCATATGACTGGCACTGCTGACCAAGTTTCGGTCAGCACGTAGAACAGTTTCTATCATTTTATCAAGGCCAAAATGAAAAAAACTGACTGAAACTTTTGTGCACGTGTGATCTTGCATCCCTCTATAACTTGTGTACATAATCGCCTGTACAACATATATTCAAACTACTTACTCTAATGTTACTGTTCTATATAATTTTTTCACTAATGATTGGTATGGTTTCACTGCTGACCGGTCACCCTTGACGGGTATGGTGTCACCGATGATGGGGTTGCTAGCAATCCTGACCTAACCAAATTCGATGAAATAAAACGCATTTAATATAATTTCAATTAATTTATAACAAATTTATTATTTCTATATAAATACAAATATGCTTGTTTTATATTTTAACATACACAAAACTTACTGGCATAGGCCCATCGATCAAAATAATTAAATAAGCCCGTGGTAGACAACAAACCCACAGAACAATCCACCAAAAACGCTAGGGTCGTCGTGATTACTATGTATGGAGTATACCCGTATAGAGATATTCAGGTTCAAATCCTCTTAACTAACCGTTTCGTTTATGGCTTGAAAATTCAAAATATAATCGTGTATTTAATTTTTTATCTTTGGTATACATAAATATCCTTGAGTCGTACTGTTAATTACAAACCAAGGGACATTTGCGATCATTCCAATAATTTTTGATGGAATAATATTAATGTGTGGAACTACCCAAGTATACATATTTTTTTATTTGTTTATTTAGCCTATGAACTAAACTTTTACAGGCTTAGAAGAATAAACTTAATTAATCACATGCCTAGATTGAGTTAAAATTTATATGATTTGTAGATTTTTAGGAATAATTATTCAAATAGTTCATAATATTTCTTTTGATGGTATCTGAATGAGATGAATAATCAAAGTTCAAATAATTGTTGAAATACGTTGAAGTACGACGAAATGGATCGTAATATGTTCTCCTACTTTTTAGAGTAGGAAGCTTAATGAGAGATAGGCGAATTTAATATGACGGAAGGTTAGGATTTTCATTCCAGGGATAGCTTCTGAGGCAAAATAGAAGAATTTTTTTTTAACTGATTCTATTTTTCTTATATGCACATCATATTGTAGGTCCCAGACAGAGCAGTATTCCGAAATTGGTCTTACAAGTGATGTATACAATTACTTTGTGTACGGATCGTCAAACTCCTTTCCCCAGCGTTAAGTACTCGTTTCGCTTTGTTGATTGTTTGAGAAATGTGTGGATTATACTTTAGCTTACTATCCAGTAGTATATCAAGATCTAGAGATAAGTATACTTTTTGAACTATATATCCATTAATTCTATACGTGCAGGGTATCGAACTTCCTCTATTGATTAACATGTATTTATATTTCTTTAAGTTTAACTCCATTAGGATTAGACTACACCAGTGAAAAAAATTATCCAAATCCCTTTAAAGTAAAGAAGATAAATTAGGGTTGTTGAAGATAAGAAAAAGTTTTACGTATCAGCGTACATTAGAATGCTGGATGCAGGATGGCAGATCATTAATGAATATAAGAAACAGTAGCGAACCCAAACGGCTACCTTCAGGAACTCCAGAAGGCACAAGAATATTTTTAGAAATATGATTTCTAAGCAACACGCACTGATGTCTGTTCTTAAGGTAAGTGGGTATCCATTTCGAAAAAAACAGGAGCACCTCTAATTATATTTAATTTAGATATAAGGAGGTCATGATTCACTTTGTCGAATACCTTGCTAAAGTCTGTATAAATAGTGTCAGTTTGTTTGATAGAGAATGAACTCATAATTGAGGATGAAAATTCCAAAAGATTAGTAGCCGTAGTGTTAATTGATGTGATAGATGATCAGTTATGAGTTTTTCAAAAAGCTTAGAAATAACGCTTAATTTCACAATACCTCTGTAATTTGAGATGTTAGTTCTACCTCCGGAACAATAAAAGATCTTTTCCAATAATTAGGAAAATAGCCATTGGATAGTGATATCTTAAATAGGAAAGTCAAGGGAATAATTAGAGGTTATAAACACTGTTGAAGAATACAACTAAGGACGCCATCTGGACCATACTTTTCGGGTTATTTCAAATTTCTTATAGCTGTATGTAGTTTAGGCGAAGCAATTTGTGAAGCCGCAGGAATTATATATGGATAGCAGGACAGTACGTTGTTTTTTTACTGGGAATAACGTGGAGAAAATATCGGTAAACATGTCACAAATTTCTGGATCATTTGAGGATTCATTATCATTACATATCATCAAGAATGGAAAACCTTCAGATCTGCATTTTGCGTTAACGAACTGGTAGAACAATTTAAGATTTTGCTTAAATCCTGCTTGAACCTTGGAAAGATAATTATTGTAGCATTGGATATTTACCTATTTGTAATTTGCTCTTGATGTTGAATATTTCACATACGGTTCTGTAAATCACTAATAGAAATATTTTTTAGACTTTTCTTATATGTTCTGTTATATACGTATAGCGTCAGATATGTTGTCTAAAAAAGACGTTTCTAATTTTTAGAACATCTTCAGGATCATTATTTATATTGTGATTTACAGAACATGCCCGATAATTAGAATTAGAGCCTGATTTGCAAATGACTTGTAATATTTATTCTTTAAATTTTTCAACTTTGCAAGACGCGTAGTTTTCGACGGGGACCATTTTTATTGTTATTACATGTAATCAATGGAATGGATTTCTCCAAGCATTCATATAATCCTTTGTAAAATTTATCCAAGATTTTATCGATCTGTTCAGGACTGAAATTAGTGGATGGGTTAAGCTCAAACCAACTTTCCCTTATTAAGAGATAATTCAATTTGTTAAAATCTGCTCTTAAAATCGAACTTTCTAACATTACTTTGAATACGTCTAGATTGTACTTGCGGTTGCTGAAATAAACTGATCTCCAAGGTAGGGTGGTAAGGAAAAAGCCTAAGATCAGCAAGAGAGCCGAAGAGAAAAAGTTTGATTCGGAGCCAATTGAGGTATTAAAAAAGTTTGAGTCAGGTTCTTCACACCATATTACGTTTGATAGGTTTTGTTTGTTATTGAACTTAAAATTTTTTATGTCATTGATTAATTCAGTACCAAATTTTGTCTTAATGAAGAGTTCAACGTCCTTTGCAGATGCATCCATTGTAAATCGTGTTGCGAATATAAAGGTTAAAGGTTGCTTTATTTGAACAGACGGAAGCAGAGTTATATATGGATTGATGACATGACCTTCAGTTTACGAAGGTATAAATGGCAGAGATGGCGTAAAAAATATATTTTTAACGTTATTGATGTTTGAATTTGATCAGTTGAATGATAATTATTTCCTGGTATGCTTAGCGAAAAGTTATCCTTATTATTAAAGATAGCCATTGACTGATCATTACGAGTGGAAATTAACGGATTTAAGACGGGGCGAGTCGGTGCAGATCTAATTTTAGCACGATTCCTATTAACAGAATCGGTATTCGATGGCAATTCAGTAGAAATCGAAGATGAGATATCATTATCATTCGGCTTATCCTTATTAGCAATTCCCAGTGACTTAAGCCGCTTTGGGGATGATTGAGGCGATTTCAGATTATCTAAAGTTGTCAACTCCTCAAAGAGAGAACCATATGCAGAAATACGATTTGAAAGCTTTGCACATTCGTCTTGTACCTCCAAAAACTGCATTTTAGTTCCTTAAAATAAACGATAAACACCAGCACCAATTGGCTTGCAACCTATGCTGAATACGTTATCATATCTGATAACAGATTCAGCTGTACTCATATACAGGCCACTGCACTTATAATGACAGCATGTCATATTTTCATTTCGAAACTTCGTTAATGAAACAGAATATATAAAGCGGCATGTTTATAAATTGATGATGTTCAGAGTCAGGGAATGTTCATTTTATTATTGATGGTAAATGAAAAGTATGCGGAATAAGCTGTAAACGATTTATCACTTTATGAAAAAGAGGTTTTGTTTTTGTTTAGTTTTTGTTGATATTGTAATGTAATGGATTTTGTTTTTATTTTATTTTCCTTTAATGTATGTTTTCTGTTTTTGTATGAAATGTATTGAAATAACTTTAAAATAGTTAGAAGTAAAACCTTTTCAAAATTTAACCAGAATAAAATTTATACTACATATTATTACATCAGATTTTTTACTGTATTTAATAACATAAACTAAAAGTTTTTATACAAAGTATTTAAGAAGTTTTCAACGAAAAATTATTCGGTTGCTTACAGCTTGACAATAAAAAAATTATGGTGTTAAATTTTTTCGATTTGCATTAATGCAGGATTGTGTTAATTGTTGTCGTTAAAATAAAAGATATATCAAAACAATTTTAACAAAACATTAATGAACTCTTAAGGGTATATACAAAAAATTAATGTCAGTTAATATTATATTGATGATATTTAAACTTGTAAAAGTTTATATTTAGTGCCCTTCCACCATATAAGGGACCAACTGCAAACCTCCAAGTGCTGCATTTCTAACTGGCTTGTCTATGTATAGGGTTCCCCTTAAAGGCGCCAGTGATCTTTCGGTCACTAATTCACATCTTTGCACCATTAAAGATTTTAATTGTCCACAATTTTTCGCTAGAAACCTGTAAATTAATATTAAATAATTTGGATTTTCATAAAGGAACATTTTTGACTCAGCTAATAAATTAAAAATACGTGATATGGAAATCATTTTGACAGAAGCTCTGTTCATTTAATTTACTATCACTATCCATTAACGAGAGCGTGTGCCTATTTACACTAGATGAATTTTTAGTCCGCTTAACTTTTGTTCTTTCCAAAACACACTGGATGAATTCATCTGGCAATAAATTGTATACGTATACACAGCTTTGTGTGTGGTCGTATTCCTTTTTTATACCCTTCACAAAAATGTGAAAGGGTATATCTAGGTTTGTCATTCCTTGTGTAATTTGTTCGATATCAATATGCGACCCCATAAACTATATATTCTGGATCCCTATGAATAGCGATGACGATTGAGCGATGTCCGTCTGTCTGTACGTGAAATCGGTTTTCCCAAGCCTCCAGAAGAGCTAGAGACTTCATTCTTTTTTTTATTTAAAGTTCCCATCCAGGGTTAGGAAATTCGAATTTTTCTTATACAATAAACTAACCAAAAATCAACTGACGTCGTTTTTTCTGGTTAAAATTACTTTTTATTTCGGCAAAACAAAATTGGTATCAAAAGTTAAAAATAAACATCAAAATTTCTATTACAGGGTTCGGTACTGCAATATTTTGTAGTACATGAAAGTCACGAAAGTGGTAACAAATTTGTAGTTTTTCTTAAATAAAACCGCTTTATACATCATGAAGACTTCCATTGGTAAAAAATAATTTTAAAAAATTAAATTTTCGATTGCAGGGATCGGAAATTGAATTTTTTTTACACATTCGGTATTTCGTGGTACATATAATAATTAAAATGTTTAAAAATTTTAAGTTTTTCTTAAATAAACCATTTTAAACTCAGGAAGATTTGCATAGATGGAAAAAAAAATTTTTAATATTAAAAATTCTTATCCAGGATTAGGAAATTTTAATATTTTTTGTACAGACAGTGACAGAAATGGTTACAAATTTGTAGTTTTTCTTAAATAAAACCACTTTATACATCATGAAGACTTGCATTGGTAAAAAATAATTTTAAAAAGTTTTAATTTTCGCCTCCAAGGATGGGAAATTGAAATATTTTTTGGGCACATTCGGTATTTTGTGGTACATATAATAACTAAAATGTATAAATATGCAAAGTTTTCATTAAATAAAACCGTTTTTGGTAACATGAAGATTTGCATCGATGCAAAATAAATTTAAAAACTTTAAGTTCCCATCCAGGGTTCCGAAATTTAAAATTTTTTTATACAATACATAACCAAAAATCGATTAACGTCGTTTTTTCCAAGTTAAAACTATTTTTCATTTCGGCAAAACAAAATTGGTATTAGAAATTAAAAAAAAAATAAAAATTTCGATTCCAGGGTTGGACACTTCAATATTTTGTATAACATGAACGTTACTAAAATGGTTAAAAACTTGTACTTTTGATTAAATAAAACCGCTTTCACATTATGAAGACTTTTATTTTGGAAAAATTAAAATTTCGTTTCCAGGGTTAGGAAATTTTGAATATTTTTTGTTAAGTAACCATAAATGCAACTGAAGTTGTTTTTATTTTTTGATAACTGAAATTTTTTTATAAGTTAGAAAGCAGACGTACGTTAGTGAAGGGTATATAAGATTCGGCACAGCCGAATATAGCACTTTTACTTGTTTTTTTTTTTTTTGTTTATTTGACGTTTGTTTTTCGTTCGCTGTACACATACACTTTGAAATAAACTTTGCGGAAATATGGCTAGAATAAGTGATGAGGAATTGGCAATAATCTTAGGAGGACTTTCTAGTTTTATTATAAATTAACATATTTTTATTTAAATAAATAAAGCCGAAATCACATGTTGTAAAAATGAACTAGGACCATATTAAAAATACTAGAGAGCTCGATTAAGAGACATTATATATATGTAAAAAATTATTTCTATTGTTAATTAATGTTTGTATAGTTTAAATATAATTTTTTTTTGAGACCAATAAACAAAAAAAAAGTATGTAGTGCAATGCAGTTTAAACAAACAAGAAAAGTGAATTTTCAAAGGTACATTCATATAAGATTATTTCGTCACACAAAATTAAAAAGACTGTTCTGAAACCAGTAGAAGTTTTTACTTATTTATGAGACCACTAAAAGTTATTTAAGTAATTTCAGTAAAATTTTGCTGAAATTTTCAGTAATCAAAAATTTTTGCGGCTTACTGAAATAACTATTACTAGTTACTAAAATTACTGCAAAAACTTTTATGTTTCTTATATTAGTTTTAATGTTTTTTGGCGCGAGTTAATCCCTTGTCTACGGAATGAGTAAACAAAATAAATATATACAGCCATGTTACAAAGATAAATTTCGTTCGGAAGTGGAACTGATTCCGCATTTTGCTTCTATAGAAAAAGTAAAACGAAAAAATTTTTCGGAATGAAACCACTTTAAATTTTCTATGTGCAATTGATATTTTAAGCATTTTAAAAGTGTACATAGTACTCATAACACCTTTTTATTAGTAAAGGTTTTTTTTTTTCTAAGAAAATATTTTCGATTCAGTTTTAATAAAGCATTAACATTTCTGTAAATACTTCCTAAGAGATAAAAGAAAATACGGAATTTGTTTATTTAGTGCTATCGTACTTTAACTCTAGTAAGTTTTTCTAAAAATATCTCTAGTGGTAGAACATACAACTACGAAAAGGCACAAAACAGAATAAAATAATTTCAAGCATCCCTTTAAACTCTGCGTCGTAATTTTTCTAATTTTTTTTCATTTTCTTTGGCTGCTGCAGTTATGGATATTCCGGACATTTTTAATATATTTTTGTTTTGTCTAACAATAATTTTTTTGGAACCTCACAAATCACAAACTTTTAAATTCCATATACATAAATACTTCAATTTGGTTGAATTTTGGGAACAACTGCTTTGTGTTTGCTATGTTCGTTGTTCGGTTGCTACACTTAGGGCCATTATTACAACTTGGCGACAAAGTTGGTGGTAATAAATGCCAACGTTAGCAACAAGTCGATAAAGTAGCCGGTAGCAACTTTCCATTACAACTTGCCGATAATATTAAGTGTATATTTCTTATTGTGTGGCAATACCGCTAGCAATTACTGACTACTTTTGAAAGATTATTTAGATCGCGAAAAATTGTAGTGGCAACGACGCACTTGTTTTTACCTTTTGAAAATATATGCAGCTTTTGTTTGTGAAAATATAAGTGTGTTATAAAATAAAAATGTCAGCACCTAAGGAAACAATCGTGCGAGCTGTGAGAAGACGGGCAAACAACTTTTCAAGTGAAGAAGACCTATGTTTGGTTTACCTCCTGGTAAATCTTATCGCAAACTTGCCTTTAATTTATCGCACATATTTAGATTAAAGGAAAGTTGTAATAATGAAAATGTATTTATCAGACCGATAAAATCTCACTTTAAGACAACATCAACTTTTAATAATGACCCTTAAAAAGTGCTATCATATTTTTTGCGGTTAAATGAACCGAACGGAATCTATATCAGCTAAGACCATTCCGTAGGGAATAGCAACTACGGAATCATATCAAATTAATTCTTTATTAATAATATTCTTAAGACTGTCTAATTACACTGCTCAGCAGCCAAATCCTCCTTTGAATAAAACTATGTGCACCATATGGATTTTTATACGCTAAACTCAAATCAGTTTTCGGTATGAATTCGTAATTCATAGAAATAAAAAAAAGCTATAAACCTTAAAAATTTGTTAAAAAATTTAGATTTTATTTTCAATTTACCGCAGGTACCCAATATTGTAATGCAACCAACCTTTCATATGCATGTCGATAGCATTTCATTAGGTAAACAGGTAAAGCAAATAAAGTACAACGGTATTTTGCATAGTTCTTTGATTTAAAAATTATAACATAGTATTTTTCATTGACCTGTAATTCTAAATCGAGAACATTAGGGTAGATTCTAATATTTATTGTAGCACCATATTCAGAAATTGATGGACAATAAGTGAGTCAGTTTTAATTTCATATCAATAAAATCGGATGACTCGTTTCCGAATTGGAGTGAAATATATCTACGTACCTGGCTAATTTAGGAGCAAAAAATTGACACGCCCATAAAACAAATCAGGACCTGATGGAAAAAAACCGAAAACGGATTCGAGTTTAGCGCATCAAAATCCATATATTGCATATAGTTTTATTTAAAGGAGCGACAAAAAGTTATTTTTTGCAGAGGAGTGTTCCTTAGTCTATTTATAATAATAGTTTTCTTTATCATTTCTTACAGCTAGGTATCCTAATCTACACAAGAACATGTGTTTCTCTTATTCTTTGTTAAGATTGCTAGTACATTTTTTATCAGTGAAAAATGTGTTTTCGATTGTCCTTAGTTTCTTATCAGTATAAATTGCTTTCGGTCATGTTTGTTCATGCCCTTGTCTCATGTATATTTTAGTATGAAGTAAACATTATTGACTTATTAACCCTCCTTCCTGTTAAAACAAAGTGTCCTCACTTTTTTTATAAGATTCATTTCTGCTAATTCAATTTCATATACATGGTTAACGATTCTTCTTTCTTTTGTGTCTTCATAATTTTTACATAATTTAAAAATAATGTACATAGGTATTATTGTTCCTAAAATTCCGAGTATACAATACTCTATTCTATAACAATTATATATTTCCCCAGTTCCTGTATATTTGAAAATTTATGATTAGAATTTCTAGATAGAATACGAAGGATTTTCATCTCTTCATCATGTTTTTCATATACATCTTCTTTTATTTCGTTCTGATGGTTGAAGTAATCTTTTGTATCCATATTTGTTGAAATGTTAAATTGTATTAACTTAGGACCTATAATTATTTGCCCAATCCAAACATATTCATCATCTGTAAAGATATAACCGTTCTCCAGAAGTGTGGGTGGTGCATTATTCTCTTGAATTATGTTACATTTGGAAGGCTTATTTTTTAATACATTTATGGTACAATTATTTGCTTTCTTAATTTTACAAATATTACTATGTAGTTTTTACTGAAGTATAATTATTATTACAAACAGCAATTTCTTTATCTAACGCTAATTTTCCATGCTTATATGGTAGTAGGTACATTTTATATAGTTTACACATATTTTTCAATAAAGAATATTTATAAATTGTGATTACAGGTTGGTTAAGCAAACAAACATGGATATCTGAATACTCTAAAATATATATCAGTGGTAAGTGAAAACCTTCTTATATATATGATTTCTTTTATATCATTCAAATTCAGTGGTCCTGAATAAAAGTTCCCATTTTTTGCAAAATTTATTGTACTTGTTATAATTTCTCTTGTTATAAAGTTCTCGATAAGTTATAAAGTTCTCGATATACACAAAGAAAACAAAATATGCTAAAACTATATGAAAATGCAGGATTTCTATACGTTTCGACCGTGTTTTCCACCCATTACGTTTCTATAGCTTTTCTACATGCCATGTTTAAAATATAGAAAACTATATGCGCGTTGTAGAGTTTCAATACGCCGCGTTTGTTTTTCTCAATTTCTATATGTCGCATGTATCTTTTCCGCATGAACTTTTTATTTTCTCTTTCCTGGCTGTGGCATTTAGCTTTTCTATATGTTCCGTTTAGTTTTCTCTTTTCTACACATGGAATGTAGCTTTTCATTCTTAAATTTTTTAATGATCGGGCCACAACCCTTATATTATACACTATATGTATAATACATATGAAACATCATTTTAAATTTTCACTTTAAAATTTTATTTATTTATATACATATGTATATACATATATAGTTTATGCTTACTATATCTAGTATAAGAAATTCTTCGGCATCCAGCAAAGAGTATTGTTTTCCAACGATTCCCTTTGATAGTACTACGCAGTTAATTAATTTCAGCAACGTTTTATTGAGACAACATTTGTAAAATAATAAAAAAAAATCATATCAACATCAAAAGGAAATCCATTTATAAATGTAATTTAAATTACTTATGTGGGATGAGTACTGCGCATCCCTCAAGACTTCCTTGCAACGTGGATTAAGGTTTTTGCTAGAGTAGTAACTCACCACGGTATCTCTTAAGCAATTCCACTTTTCAAACAGGTTGTTTCCCTTCGATGGATGAAGAATGTCGAAATCGATTATGATCTAAATAAACTGAAATTAAAATTAATTTTTCGTATCGTGTTCGATCTAACCCAAGCAGAAGAACTACAGCATGGACAGAACGTGCCAATGTTCTTGTAATACTTACACACAGCGCACGTGTTGAAGGCGCCGTCGAAAGCGAACAGTAAATGCAAAATGTGGGTGGGCGAGCAATGTTATAGGTCCGTTATCGTTATTCGTTATTAATACATATTTGCATTAATACATACCTTGAAGTGCCGGCAACAAATCGTTTAATTTCCAGCTTTGAATAAGTGCCTCCATAAATTTGTTTTAACTGAAAAACTTTCGTGTACAATGCACTTACCGATTACAAGCAGTCACTACAATCACAATATATTTTGCAACACTGAACAACCGTACCAGTATGAAAGCGCAAACTGACTTTGTGAGAGAAAACGATACTGTACGTGCGTTGAGCAAACTGAGAAACACAACAAAAGGGGCATGTAAAAAAATTGTATGCGTACTATCATGATTCAAATAGTAAGGTGTTATTAGAACAGCTGATTTCTTTTTTCCATTTTGATTTTTCCACTTATGACGTTGAATGAGCAGATAAGCAAACTAAAAAAGCGTCTATTTACCCTACACTATAGAAAAAAAGGTAAACGCGGCATGTAGAAAAACTACATGTTACGTGTCGAGAACAGTTTTCTAAATGAAAAATATTAGAATTTTGTACTGATTTGGAGCTATATTTTCGTTAAGAATTTCCACACAGGTTTTCAATATCCAAATGTTAATGTAGAAAACCTAGAGCTTTCGTGTCGTATTCAAGTTTCTGTATGAAAAATGTAGACCTTATATGGGAACGACGTTTGTTTTTTCCTTTCTGTATGTGGGGTGCAGTTTTTCTATATGTCCCGTGTAACTTTCTGTATTCTACGTTCAACACGGCGAAGTACGATTCGTTTAGGATTGCCCTTTCTACATGCGGCGTGTAACGAATTTTGTTTTCTCTGTATGCTTCTTTAATTATAATAGTGTCTGAAATAACCTGGGGTCTAGTATTTTTAAAATTCCTCCAAACCGGGAATTTATTTTTTTTCTGCTTATTGTTATTTTCTATTAACTGATTAAGTCCTGATTTTATTTCGATCAAGTCATCAAGGTTTGGTGCACCGGTGACAAATTTCAACATTGAGCCTAGAAAGTTTAGTGCACTTTGTTTACGGTACGTATTTGGTATTAATTGTGTCTTCAAAGATTCAATTCTGTTTATTAATATTTGTTCTTCCTGAATTTGTTCAATATTGTATAAATTCTGCATAATGTCTTCATATGGTCTAAATATCTACGTGAGGTTAACTATTTGATATAAATATGCTGTATCTTCGTAGAGATATGCAGGCTCTGTTTCTATTAGAACGTATTTTTTGTCCCTCAAATTAGTTATTCTATCGCCATTCATTGATATAAAAAGGAATATCAAGATTCCTATTGATTTATGCATAATCCTGTTTGTTTACATTTACTATTTTTGTGTATAACCATACCTTTTGTTGTTAAGATCGTGTCCCCACGGTCTTCTTTTACTTTATGTTGTAGATATTTAATTGTATTTTTGTTATGGCGGTGTGTTTTGGCGTAAATTATGTTTCCTTCCTTGTAAATTATTGAGTATCGATTTTTATTATGGTAGTCGAGCAGTTTCTCCTGTTTGTCTTCAAGTTTTTCTTTAATATCACTATATGGTTCTCTGTTGAAAAAAACGTCTTCAGGTCTGGTGGGGAGTGAATTGTTTTATTATATTGTCTAACTGCATTAAATAACTCGTCTCCTGGTGAAGTTCTATTCTGTTATGTCGAATAATGAATAGGCGTTACTGTATGTTGTATAAATAGGCGCTAATAAACATTTTTTGCTACTACACCAACGAATACATTCTCATTATGTCATCAAATGTTTAGCATTTGGGTATATCTGTGTGGGAATTTCTTCGATGTACTCATGACGTTTCAATTTGCTATATAATTTACGTATATAACAATATTTAGAGTATATATCAATTATGTATGTTTGGTTGTTCATGTAAAATATGTCCATCTGTATATATTCCCCTACTTTTGTGGGTATTGGAGTTTTCCCTATTGGTTGTTCATTTGGTCTTTCTTTTATACTTTTTTTTTTGTTTTGTAGGCAGATATTACAATCTATGTATTCTGGGCCTGTTCGTAAACGCAACACTGCGCTGCATGTTATGCGCATAAAGTTCGTAAATGCAAAAATTGGCAACATTGAATATGCCAAGTGTTCGAAAATGCAACAGTGAAGCATATTATGCGCAAATAAATACAATAAACTAATCATATTTATTTATTTCTTTTTTTGAATATTTTTTTGTATATTTAAGACTCGAAAGTGAAGAAAAATATGGCAACTACTAATCAGGACACTATTAGATATGGAGAAAGTTTATTAGAAGAAAAAATAAAATTCTCCGTTCGTAAATGCAGGAATAAAATGAGCAAACAATAACATCAGCAACAGCTGATCAGCAGTGGCAGCGCAAAATAATCATACTGTGCAGAGTTGTGATGCATTTACGAACAGGCCCTCTTTCTTAGACATTTCTCGAATCTTAGGCCAATAGTAAGTTAATTGGATTTCCTGAGCGTTATTCTTGTAATTTCTATGTGCTCTCCTATGTATTTGTATTATTATTCCTTTCTGTCTGTCTAAATCAGTTACGTCTTCTAATTGTGTTTTTGCTATAACAAATAAATTATTTGGGAATGTAGCGATAAAGCCATCTTGTAGATGACGTGTATTTCCTCATTTAATTTTAATGCATTCTGTACCTTTGGGTACCTTCGTTTTAGTCTATCCATCAGCTCGTTCTTCGTTTTATAATAAACTATATGTCTAACTCTATCTGGGAAAATTGTACGTGTATCTATTTCAATTATTTTATTTTCATCAAATATCGGTATTATTTGTTTTCTAAAAGCACTTAAAAGTTGGTTAACTCTTCTAATGCCTTCTGTCGGTGAAATTTGTGCTGAGTGTTGTGAACAACTGGATGTATTATTTATTTGTTGTCGAGATAAAGCATCTGCAACAACGTTCTGATGTCCAGGCTTGTATAATAATTTCCCGTATTCTTCTATAAAATTCTTCCACCTTTTAAGTTTAATGTTTTTATCCGAAATGGAGAATATTAACGACTGGTGATCAGTGTATATTTTTAGGTCTGCAAACACCGTAAAGATAATTTCTAAGTTTTTGCAAGGCCCAGACAATGGCAAATTCTTTTTCATTCGTACTGTAGTTTTGTTCTGTTTCATTTAAAGTACGTGAAATAAATGCTATAGGATTTTTATTTTGAGAGAGTACCGTACCGATAGCAAAATTACTTGCATCTGTTTTTAGTCGAATGGCTTATTAAATTCATGTTGGAATAATTCGACTTGTGCTTGAAGAGCTTCTTTTATTTTATTTAATGCTATTAATGCTGGTCCGTGCAGGTTTATTATCACTTTTGCGCTTTGATTCCTACCAATTCTACCATTTTCTCCTCTGAGATGTATTCTAAGTGGTTTTACAACTGCTGCAAAGTTCTGAATAAATTTTCTATAGTAGCTTGCTAAGCCTAAAAATAGTCTAAGCTCTTTTAAATTCGTAGGAACGGGATAATTTTTAATTGTTTCCACTTTATTAGAATCTACCGTTATTTTATTATGTTTTTTATATGTCCTAGGTATTCAACAGAATCCTGGAAGAAATGTGATTTTTTCATCAGATATTTTCATATTTGCATTATGGAGTGCATTAACTATACTGCGGATGTGCTCCATGTGTTCTTCAGGTGAAGAATAACATAGTAATACATCGTCTATATAGACGTACGCAAACTTTCTTATATGTTTCATTATTTATTGTATAATTTATTTTCTGTTCATTATTCTTCCTTTCTTTTTGTTTTTTATTGTAAACTATAATCAAAGAGATTAATTTCTGCTTTGACTGATCTTAATCCCTGTTCTCCTAACAGCATATCGAATTCTTAAAGTGCTTGTTTCGAAAAATGTTAAATTGTGGTTTAAAACAGTAATTACCCTTTTTTTATTAACCATGGAATATCCATGAAGTGTTTTGACTTTTATTGGCTTAATTTCTATGGATTTTCCTATCCTACACCTGGTACTGATATAATTATTTGTAGCCCCTGTATCTATTACAATATTTTTTGATCGTACTGTTTCTCTGCAAGTTCGTTGTAGGCATGGTAGACCATTTGTTCGCCTAAAAAGCACTTCCAGTTTCAAAATCGTCTTCAGGGTGTTGAGGTTGGATGGACTGAAGATCCCCGTCAAGTGTTTAATGTATACGCTGCACTTTGTTTGTGTTGAAGTTGTAGGATTCCTTCCTCTCTTCTCAAGCATTTGGTTTTTGTTACGGAACGGATTATGATGTACATTGTTTTGTGGAGGATTATTAGTATTCCACTTTTGCTGTTGTGAGAAGTTTGTAGTCCTTTTGTATTTTGAAGAGTTGTCGACGTCCATCGATGCGACGTAATTTCGTTGTTAGTTTATGATGTTCGTTACTTTGGCGATGTGTAGGCCGTTGTTTACTATGATGTTCTTGTCGCCTTAAGGTTGTGTTCTCGAAATGAATGTCTTAGTTATCATGTTATATTGTAGAGGCAATGACATATGCCTCCCCAAGACTCTTAGGGTTATTTGAGTACAAGACTCCTTTGATCTAACTGCTACGTAAACCCATGATGAAGGTACGTATCGCATCACAATTTATCTCAAATAGTCGTGCTATCCTCATTCCTTCATCAGCCGTTTCAATTTTTTGTTGTATTAGAGTTAAGGCTTGGTGAATCTCGTCATGATATTCGGTTAACGACTTATTTATTTGTTTAATCTTTAGCATATTGTCCCTCAGTACGTACAATGGTTTTTTATCCGAATAGGTATAATCTAATCGATTTATGATTACATAGAAGTTGATTTCGGTCCCATTAACTGACAGAACCTTCGATGCAGCTCCAGTAATTTTTGCACGAATTATACATACGCAATTGTACTATTCTGTGCTTTCCATGAATTGTTTAATGTTTACCATCTGAGTCCAAACCTGGTTTCTCTATGGTTTGTATTCACCTTCCGTTCCATTGAATGCTGGTAAGCATTTAAAAGTCTCCGTGTTTATTTGAGTGGAGAAAGATAGTTGAGGTGCGGGCATTGTGGTTACGGCTAAAGGTGATTGATTTTTAAGGCTTCGAAGTCTGTTTTCAGAGCCTTTAGTAGCTCGGTTAGCACGTTAATGTGAACTAGAAGTGTTGCAGCTTCATTCATATTGGTGTTTTCATCTATTTCTCGGAATGAGTTAAATAATTGTTGGTGTTTCTCCCGAGAATCCAGTTTAAGGAATTTAGTTCTGATTGAAAAAAATCACAACTTTTTTTTATTAATTTTTTTCCAATTATTTTACGAACTACTATTTTATTTTTTTTAGTATTTCAGGAATTATTATTATTTTATTTTTTCCAATATTTCAGGAATTATTATTTTATTTTTTCCAATATTTCAGTAATTATTATTTTATTTTTTCCAATATTTCAGAAATTATTATTTTATCCTTCTTCAGGATCGTGGATTTTTGTTTGGCTGGGAATACAAGATTAAGAGCCCCCCGTTAATTCCTTGTCTACGGAATGAATAAAAAAAATTTATTCAATTTGTTTTTTAGCTACACCGAAACGTGTGCTTCTTTATTAATAATATTCTTAAGACTGCCTAATAATATCCCTACACGAACAATGCCGGTCATATGACTGGCACTGCTGACCAAGTTTCGGTCAGCACGTAGAACAGTTTCTATCATTTTATCAAGGCCAAAATGAAAAAAACTGACTGAAACTTTTGTGCACGTGTGATCTTGCATCCCTCTATAACTTGTGTACATAATCGCCTGTACAACATATATTCAAACTACTTACTCTAATGTTACTGTTCTATATAATTTTTTCACTAATGATTGGTATGGTTTCACTGCTGACCGGTCACCCTTGACGGGTATGGTGTCACCGATGATGGGGTTGCTAGCAATCCTGACCTAACCAAATTCGATGAAATAAAACGCATTTAATATAATTTCAATTAATTTATAACAAATTTATTATTTCTATATAAATACAAATATGCTTGTTTTATATTTTAACATACACAAAACTTACTGGCATAGGCCCATCGATCAAAATAATTAAATAAGCCCGTGGTAGACAACAAACCCACAGAACAATCCACCAAAAACGCTAGGGTCGTCGTGATTACTATGTATGGAGTATACCCGTATAGAGATATTCAGGTTCAAATCCTCTTAACTAACCGTTTCGTTTATGGCTTGAAAATTCAAAATATAATCGTGTATTTAATTTTTTATCTTTGGTATACATAAATATCCTTGAGTCGTACTGTTAATTACAAACCAAGGGACATTTGCGATCATTCCAATAATTTTTGATGGAATAATATTAATGTGTCGAACTACCCAAGTATACATATTTTTTTATTTGTTTATTTAGCCTATGAACTAAACTTTTACAGGCTTAGAAGAATAAACTTAATTAATAACATGCCTAGATTGAGTTAAAATTTATATGATTTGTAGATTTTTAGGAATAATTATTCAAATAGTTCATAATATTTCTTTTGATGGTATCTGAATGAGATGAATAATCAAAGTTCAAATAATTGTTGAATTGAGCACACATACGACGAAATGGATCGTAATATGTTCTCCTACTTTTTAGAGTAGGAAGCTTAATGAGAGATAGGCGAATATAATATGACGGAAGGTTAGGATTTTCATTCCAGGGATAGCTTCTGAGGCAAAATAGAAGAATTTTTTTTTAACTGATTCTATTTTTCTTATATGCACATCATATTGTAGGTCCCAGACAGAGCAGTATTCCGAAATTGGTCTTACAAGTGATGTATACAATTACTTTGTGTACGGATCGTCAAACTCCTTTCCCCAGCGTTAAGTACTCGTTTCGCTTTGTTGATTGTTTGAGAAATGTGTGGATTATACTTTAGCTTACTATCCAGTAGTATATCAAGATCTAGAGATAAGTATACTTTTTGAACTATATATCCATTAATTCTATACGTGCAGGGTATCGAACTTCCTCTATTGATTAACATGTATTTATATTTCTTTAAGTTTAACTCCATTAGGATTAGACTACACCAGTGAAAAAAATTATCCAAATCCCTTTAAAGTAAAGAAGATAAATTAGGGTTGTTGAAGATAAGAAAAAGCTTTACGTATCAGCGTACATTAGAATGCTGGATGCAGGATGGCAGATCATTAATGAATATAAGAAACAGTAGCGAACCCAAACGGCTACCTTCAGGAACTCCAGAAGGCACAAGAATATTTTTAGAAATATGATTTCTAAGCAACACGCACTGATGTCTGTTCTTAAGGTAAGTGGGTATCCATTTCGAAAAAAACAGGAGCACCTCTAATTATATTTAATTTAGATATAAGGAGGTCATGATTCACTTTGTCGAATACCTTGCTAAAGTCTGTATAAATAGTGTCAGTTTGTTTGATAGAGAATGAACTCATAATTGAGGATGAAAATTCCAAAAGATTAGTAGCCGTAGTGTTAATTGATGTGATAGATGATCAGTTATGAGTTTTTCAAAAAGCTTAGAAATAACGCTTAATTTCACAATACCTCTGTAATTTGAGATGTTAGTTCTACCTCCGGAACAATAAAAGATCTTTTCCAATAATTAGGAAAATAGCCATTGGATAGTGATATCTTAAATAGGAAAGTCAAGGGAATAATTAGAGGTTATAAACACTGTTGAAGAATACAACTAGGGACGCCATCTGGACCATACTTTTCGGGTTATTTCAAATTTCTTATAGCTGTATGTAGTTTAGGCGAAGCAATTTGTGAAGCCGCAGGAATTATATATGGATAGCAGGACAGTACGTTGTTTTTTTACTGGGAATAACGAAGAGAAAATATCGGTAAACATGTCACAAATTTCTGGATCATTTGAGGATTCATTATCATTACATATCATCAAGGATGGAAAACCTTCAGATCTGCATTTTGCGTTAACGAACTGGTAGAACAATTTAAGATTTTGCTTAAAGCCTGCTTGAACCTTGGAAAGATAATTATTGTAGCATTGGATATTTACCTATTTGTAATTTGCTCTTGATGTTGAATATTTCACATACGGTTCTGTAAATCACTAATAGAAATATTTTTTAGACTTTTCTTATATGTTCTGTTATATACGTATAGCGTCAGATATGTTGTCTAAAAAAAGACGTTTCTAATTTTTAGAACATCTTCAGGATCATTATTTATATTGTGATTTACAGAACATGCCCGATAATTAGAATTAGAGCCTGATTTGCAAATGACTTGTAATATTTATTCTTTAAATTTTTCAACTTTGCAAGACGCGTAGTTTTCGACGGGGACCATTTTTATTGTTATTATATATAATCAATGGAATGGATTTCTCCAAGCATTCAAATAATCCTTTGTAAAATTTATCCAAGATTTTATCGATCTGTTCAGGACTGAAATTAGTGGATGGGTTAAGCTCAAACCAACTTTCCCTTATTAAGAGATAATTCAATTTGTTAAAATCTGCTCTTAAAATCGAACTTTCTAACATTACTTTGAATACGTCTAGATTGTACTTGCGGTTGCTGAAATAAACTGATCTCCAAGGTAGGGTGGTAAGGAAAAAGCCTAAGATCAGCAAGAGAGCCGAAGAGAAAAAGTTTGATTCGGAGCCAATTGAGGTATTAAAAAAGTTTGAGTCAGGTTCTTCGCACCATATTACGTTTGATAGGTTTTGTTTGTTATTGAACTTAAAATTTTTTATGTCATTGATTAATTCAGTACCAAATTTTGTCTTAATGAAGAGTTCAACGTCCTTTGCAGATGCATCCATTGTAAATCGTGTTGCGAATATAAAGGTTAAAGGTTGCTTTATTTGAACAGACGGAAGCAGAGTTATATATGGATTGATGACATGACCTTCAGTTTACGAAGGTATAAATGGCAGAGATGGCGTAAAAGATATATTTTTAACGTTATTGATGTTTGAATTTGATCAGTTGAATGATAATTATTTCCTGGTATGCTTAGCGAAAAGTTATCCTTATTATTAAAGATAGCCATTGACTGATCATTACGAGTGGAAATTAACGGATTTAAGACGGGGCGAGTCGGTGCAGATCTAATTTTAGCACGATTCCTATTAACAGAATCGGTATTCGATGGCAATTCAGTAGAAATCGAAGATGAGATATCATTATCATTCGGCTTATCCTTATTAGCAATTCTCAGTGACTTAAGCCGCTTTGGGGATGATTGAGGCGATTTCAGATTATCTAAAGTTGTCAACTCCTCAAAGAGAGAACCATATGCAGAAATACGATTTGAAAGCTTTGCACATTCGTCTTGTACCTCCAAAAACTGCATTTTAGTTCCTTAAAATAAACGATAAACACCAGCACCAATTGGCTTGCAACCTATGCTGAATACGTTATCATATCTGATAACAGATTCAGCTGTACTCATATACAGGCCACTGCACTTATAATGACAGCATGTCATATTTTCATTTCGAAACTTCGTTAATGAAACAGAATATATAAAGCGGCATGTTTATAAATTGATGATGTTCAGAGTCAGGGAATGTTCATTTTATTATTGATGGTAAATGAAAAGTATGCGGAATAAGCTGTAAACGATTTATCACTTTATGAAAAAGAGGTTTTGTTTTTGTTTAGTTTTTGTTGATATTGTAATGTAATGGATTTTGTTTTTATTTTATTTTCCTTTAATGTATGTTTTCTGTTTTTGTATGAAATGTATTGAAATAACTTTAAAATAGTTAGAAGTAAAACCTTTTCAAAATTTAACCAGAATAAAATTTATACTACATATTATTACATCCGATTTTTTACTGTATTTAATAACATAAACTAAAAGTTTTTATACAAAGTATTTAAGAAGTTTTCAACGAAAAATTATTCGGTTGCTTACAGCTTGACAATAAAAAAATTATGGTGTTAAATTTTTTCGATTTGCATTAATGCAGGATTGTGTTAATTGTTGTCGTTAAAATAAAAGATATATCAAAACAATTTTAACAAAACATTAATGAACTCTTAAGGGTATATACAAAAAATTAATGTCAGTTAATATTATATTGATGATATTTAAACTTGTAAAAGTTTATATTTAGTGCCCTTCCACCATATAAGGGACCAACTGCAAACCTCCAAGTGCTGCATTTCTAACTGGCTTGTCTATGTATAGGGTTCCCCTTAAAGGCGCCAGTGATCTTTCGGTCACTAATTCACATCTTTGCACCATTAAAGATTTTAATTGTCCACAATTTTTCGCTAGAAACCTGTAAATTAATATTAAATAATTTGGATTTTCATAAAGGAACATTTTTGACTCAGCTAATAAATTAAAAATACGTGATATGGAAATCATTTTGACAGAAGCTCTGTTCATTTAATTTACTATCACTATCCATTAACGAGAGCGTGTGCCTATTTACACTAGATGAATTTTTAGTCCGCTTAACTTTTGTTCTTTCCAAAACACACTGGATGAATTCATCTGGCAATAAATTGTATACGTATACACAGCTTTGTGTGTGGTCGTATTCCTTTTTTATACCCTTCACAAAAATGTGAAAGGGTATATCTAGGTTTGTCATTCCTTGTGTAATTTGTTCGATATCAATATGCGACCCCATAAACTATATATTCTGGATCCCTATGAATAGCGATGACGATTGAGCGATGTCCGTCTGTCTGTACGTGAAATCGGTTTTCCCAAGCCTCCAGAAGAGCTAGAGACTTCATTCTTTTTTTTATTTAAAGTTCCCATCCAGGGTTAGGAAATTCGAATTTTTCTTATACAATAAACTAACCAAAAATCAACTGACGTCGTTTTTTCTGGTTAAAATTACTTTTTATTTCGGCAAAACAAAATTGGTATCAAAAGTTAAAAATAAACATCAAAATTTCTATTACAGGGTTCGGTACTGCAATATTTTGTAGTACATGAAAGTCACGAAAGTGGTAACAAATTTGTAGTTTTTCTTAAATAAAACCGCTTTATACATCATGAAGACTTCCATTGGTAAAAAATAATTTTAAAAAATTAAATTTTCGATTGCAGGGATCGGAAATTGAGTTTTTTTTACACATTCGGTATTTCGTGGTACATATAATAATTAAAATGTTTAAAAATTTTAAGTTTTTCTTAAATAAACCATTTTAAACTCAGGAAGATTTGCATAGATGGAAAAAAAAATTTTTAATATTAAAAATTCTTATCCAGGGTTAGGAAATTTTAATATTTTTTGTACAGACAGTGACAGAAATGGTTACAAATTTGTAGTTTTTCTTAAATAAAACCACTTTATACATCATGAAGACTTGCATTGGTAAAAAATAATTTTAAAAAGTTTTAATTTTCGCCTCCAAGGATGGGAAATTGAAATATTTTTTGGGCACATTCGGTATTTTGTGGTACATATAATAACTAAAATGTATAAATATGCAAAGTTTTCATTAAATAAAACCGTTTTTGGTAACATGAAGATTTGCATCGATGCAAAATAAATTTAAAAACTTTAAGTTCCCATCCAGGGTTCCGAAATTTAAAATTTTTTTATACAATACATAACCAAAAATCAATTAACGTCGTTTTTTCCAAGTTAAAACTATTTTTCATTTCGGCAAAACAAAATTGGTATTAGAAATTAAAAAAAAATAAAAATTTCGATTCCAGGGTTGGACACTGCAATATTTTGTATAACATGAACGTTACTAAAATGGTTAAAAACTTGTACTTTTGATTAAATAAAACCGCTTTCACATTATGAAGACTTTTATTTTGGAAAAATTAAAATTTCGTTTCCAGGGTTAGGAAATTTTGAATATTTTTTGTTAAGTAACCATAAATGCAACTGAAGTTGTTTTTATTTTTTGATAACTGAAATTTTTTTATAAGTTAGAAAGCAGACGTACGTTAGTGAAGGGTATATAAGATTCGGCACAGCCGAATATAGCACTTTTACTTGTTTTTTTTTTGTTTGTTTATTTGACGTTTGTTTTTCGTTCGCTGTACACATACACTTTGAAATAAACTTTGCGGAAATATGGCTGGAATAAGTGATGAGGAATTGGCAATAATCTTAGGAGGACTTTCTAGTTTTATTATAAATTAACATATTTTTATTTAAATAAATAAAGCCGAAATCACATGTTGTAAAAATGAACTAGGACCATATTAAAAATACTAGAGAGCTCGATTAAGAGACATTATATATATGTAAAAAATTATTTCTATTGTTAATTAATGTTTGTATAGTTTAAATATAATTGTTTTTTGAGACCAATAAACAAAAAAAAAGTATGTAGTGCAATGCAGTTTAAACAAACAAGAAAAGTGAATTTTCAAAGGTACATTCATATAAGATTATTTCGTCACACAAAATTAAAAAGACTGTTCTGAAACCAGTAGAAGTTTTTACTTATTTATGAGACCACTAAAAGTTATTTAAGTAATTTCAGTAAAATTTTGCTGAAATTTTCAGTAATCGAAAATTTTTGCGGCTTACTGAAATAACTATTACTAGTTACTAAAATTACTGCAAAAACTTTTATGTTTCTTATATTAGTTTTAATGTTTTTTGGCGCGAGTTAATCCCTTGTCTACGGAATGAGTAAACAAAATAAATATATACAGCCATGTTACAAAGATAAATTTCGTTCGGAAGTGGAACTGATTCCGCATTTTGCTTCTATAGAAAAAGTAAAACGAAAAAATTTTTCGGAATGAAACCACTTTAAATTTTCTATGTGCAATTGATATTTTAAGCATTTTAAAAGTGTACATAGTACTCATAACACCTTTTTATTAGTAAAGGCTTTTTTTTTCTAAGAAAATATTTTCGATTCAGTTTTAATAAAGCATTAACATTTCTGTAAATACTTCCTAAGAGATAAAAGAAAATACGGAATTTGTTTATTTAGTGCTATCGTACTTTAACTCTAGTAAGTTTTTCTAAAAATATCTCTAGTGGTAGAACATACAACTACGAAAAGGCACAAAACAGAATAAAATAATTTCAAGCATCCCTTTAAACTCTGCGTCGTAATTTTTCTAATTTTTTTTCATTTTCTTTGGCTGCTGCAGTTATGGATATTCCGGACATTTTTAATATATTTTTGTTTTGTCTAACAATAATTTTTTTTGAAACCTCACAAATCACAAACTTTTAAATTCCATATACATAAATACTTCAATTTGGTTGAATTTTAGGAACAACTGCTTTGTGTTTGCTATGTTCGTTGTTCGGTTGCTACACTTAGGGCCATTATTACAACTTGGCGACAAAGTTGGTGGTAATAAATGCCAACGTTAGCAACAAGTCGATAAGGTGGCCGGTAGCAACTTTCCATTATTACAACTTGCCGATAATATTAAGTGTATATTTCTTATTGTGTGGCAATACCGCTAGCAATTACTGACTACTTTTGAAAGATTATTTAGATCGCGAAAAATTCTAGTGGCAACGACGCACTTGTTTTTACCTTTTGAAAATATATGCAGCTTTTGTTTGTGAAAATATAAGTTTGTGTTATAAATTAAAAATGTCAGCACCTAAGGAAACAATCGTGCGAGCTGTGAGAAGACGGGCAAACAACTTTTCAAGTGAAGAAGACCTATGTTTGGTTTACCTCCTGGTAAAACTTATCGCAAAGTCGAACTTGCCTTTAATTTATCGCACATATTTAGATTAAAGGAAAGTTGTAATAATGAAAATGTATTTATCAGACCGATAAAATCTCACTTTAAGACAACATCAAGTTGTAATAATGACCCTTAAAAATTGCTATCATATTTTTTGCGGTTAAATGAACCGAACGGAATCTATATCAGCTAAGACCATTCCGTAGGGAATAGCAACTACGGAATCATATCAATCCGAACGGGATTCGTGACATGCCTGATAAATTATTTTTTAGCTACACCGAAACGTGTGCTTCTTTATTAATAATATTCTTAAGACTGTCTAATTACACTGCTCAGCAGCCAAATCCTCCTTTGAATAAAACTATGTGCACCATATGGATTTTTATACGCTAAACTCAAATCAGTTTTCGGTTTTTTTTCATGCAAAATTCGTAATTCATAGAAATAAAAAAAAGCTATAAACCTTAAAAATTTGTTAAAAAATTTAGATTTTATTTTCAATTTACCGCAGGTACCCAATATTGTAATGCAACCAACCTTTCATATGCATGTCGATAGCATTTCATTAGGTAAAGTACAACGGTATTTTGCATAGTTCTTTGATTTAAAAATTATAACATAGTATTTTTCATTGACCTGTAATTCTAAATCGAGAACATTAGGGTAGATTCTAATATTTATTGTAGCACCATATTCAGAAATTGATGGACAATAAGTGAGTCAGTTTTAATTTGATATCAATAAAATCGGATGACTCGTTTCCGAATTGGAGTGAAATATATCTACGTACGTGGCTAATTTAGGAGCAAAAAATTGACACGCCCATAAAACAAATCAGGACCTGATGGAAAAAACCGAAAACGGATTCGAGTTTAGCGCATCAAAATCCATATAATGCATATAGTTTTATTTAAAGGAGCGACTAAAAGTTATTTTTTGCAGAGGAGTGTTTCTTAGTCTATTTATAATAATAGTTTTCTTTATCATTTCTTACAGCTAGGTATCCTAATCTACACAAGAACATGTGTTTCTCTTATTCTTTGTTAAGATTGCTAGAACATTTTTATCAGTGAAAAATGTGTTTTCGATTGTCCTTAGTTTCTTATCAGTATAAATTTCTTTCGGTCATGTTTGTTCATGCCCTTGTCTCATGTATATTTCAGCATGAAGTAAACATTATTGACATATTAACCCTCCTTCCTGTTAAAACAAAGTGTCCTCACTTTTTTTATAAGATTCATTTCTGCTAATTCAATTTCATATACATGGTTAACGATTCTTCTTTCTTTTGTGTCTTCATAATTTTTACATAATTTAAAAATAATGTACATAGGTATTATTGTTCCTAAAATTCCGAGTATACAATACTCTATTCTATAGGAATTATATATTTCCCCAGTTCCTGTATATTTGAAAATTTATGATTAGAATTTCTAGATAGAATACGAAGGATTTTCATCTCTTCATCATGTTTTTCATATACATCTTCTTTTATTTCGTTCTGATGGTTGAAGTAATCTTTTGTATCCATATTTGTTGAAATGTTAAATTGTATTAACTTAGGACCTATAATTATTTGCCCAATCCAAACATATTCATCATCTGTAAAGATATAACCGTTCTCCAGAAGTGTGAGTGGTGCATTATTCTCTTGAATTATGTTACATTTCGCAGGCTTATTTTTTAATACATTTATGGTACAATTATTTGCTTTCTTAATTTTACAAATATTACTATGTAGCTTTTACTGAAGCAATTTCTTTATCTAACGCTAATTTTCCATGCTTATATGGTAGTAGGTACATTTTATATAGTTTACACATATTTTTCAATAAGAAATATTTATAAATTGTGATTACAGCTTGGTTAAGCAAACAAACATGGATATCTGAATACTCTAAAATATATATCAGTGGTAAGTGAAAACCTTCTTATATATATGATTTCTTTTATATCATTCAAATTCAGTGGTCCTGAATAAAAGTTCCCATTTTTTGCAAAATTTATTGTACTTGTTATAATTTCTCTTGTTATAAAGTTCTCGATAAGTTATAAAGTTCTCGATATACACAAAGAAAACAAAATATGCTAAAACTATATGAAAATGCAGGATTTCTATACGTTTTGACAGGGTTTTCCACCCATTACGTTTCTATAGCTTTTCTACATGCCATGTTTAAAATATAGAAAACTATATGCGCGTTGTAGAGTTTCAATACGCCGCGTTTGTTTTTCTCATTTCTATATGTCGCATGTATCTTTTCCGCATGAACTTTTTATTTTCTCTTTCCTGGCTGTGGCATTTAGCTTTTCTATATGTCCCGTTTAGTTTTCTCTTTTCTACACATGGAATGTAGCTTTTCATTCTTAAATTTTTTAATGATCGGGCCACAACCCTTATATTATACACTATATGTATAATACATATGAAACATCATTTTAAATTTTCACTTTAAAATTTTATTTATTTATATACATATGTATATACATATATAGTTTATGCTTACTATATCTAGTATAAGAAATTCTTCGGTATCCAGCAAAGAGTATTGTTTTCCAACGATTCCCTTTGATAGTACTACGCAGTTAATTAATTACAGCAACCTTTTATTGAGACAAAATTTGTAAAATAATAAAAAAAAATCATATCAACATCAAAAGGAAATCCATTTATAAATGTAATTTAAATTACTTATGTGGGATGAGTACAGCGCATCCCTCAAGACTTCCTTGCAACGTGGATTAAGGTTTTTGCTAGGGTAGTAACTCACCACGGTATCTCTTAAGCAATTCCACTTTTCAAACAGGTTGTTTCCCTTCGATGGATGAAGAATGTCGAAATCTATTGTGATCTAAATAAACTGAAATTAAAACTAATATTTCGTATCGTGTTCGATCTAACCCAAACAGAAGAACTACAGCATGGACAGAACGTGCCAATGTTCTTGTAATACTTACACACAGCGCACGTGCTGAAGGCGCCGTCGAAAGTGAACGGTAAATGCAAAATGTGGGTAGGCGAGCAATGTTATAGGTCCGTTATCGTTATTCGTTATTAATACATATTTGCATTAATACATACCTTGAAGTGCCGGCAACAAATCGTTTAATTTCCAGCTTTGAATAAGTGCCTCCATAAATTTGTTTTAACTGAAAAATTTTCGTGTACGATGCACTCACCGATTACAAGCAGTCACTACAATCACAATATATTTTGCAACACTGAACAACCGTACCAGTAGGAAAGCGCAAACTGACTTTGTGAGAGAAAACGATACTGTACGTGCGTTGAGCAAACTGAGAAACACAACAAAAGGGGCTGTAAAAAAATTGTATGCGTACTATCATGATTCAAATAGTAAGGTGTTATTAGAACAGCTGATTTCTTTTTTTTCCATTTTGATTTTTCCACTTATGACGTTGAATGAGCAGATAAGCAAACTAAAAAAGCATGTAGAAAAACTACATGTTACGTGTCGAGAACAGTTTTCTAAATGAAAAATATTAGAATTTTGTACTGATTTGGAGCTATATTTTCGTTAAGAATTCCCACACGCGCAGGTAGGTTTTCAATATCCAAATGTTAATGTAGAAAACCTAGAGCTTTCGTGTCGTATTCAAGTTTCTGTATGAAAAATGTAGAACTTATATGGGAACGACGTTTGTTTTTTCCTTTCTATATGTGGCGTGCAGTTTTTCTATATGTCACGTGTAACTTTCTGTATTCTACGTTTAACACGGCGAAGTACGATTCGTTTAGGATTGCCCTTTCTACATGCGGCGTGTAACGAATTTTGTTTTCTCTGTATACTTCTTTAATTATCATAGTGTCTGAAATAACCTGGGGTTTAGTATTTTTAAGATTCCTCCAAACCAGGAATTTATTTTTTTTTATGCTTATTGTTATTTTCTATTAACTGATTAAGTCCTGATTTTATTTCGATCAAGTCATCAAGGTTTGGTGCACCGGTGACAAATTTCAACATTGAGCCTAGAAAGTTTAGTGCACTTTGTTCACGGTACGTATTTGGTATTAATTGTATCTTCAAAGATTCAATTCTGTTTATTAATATTTGTTCTTCCTGAATTTGTTCAATATTGTATAAATTCTGCATAATGTCTTCATATGGTCTAAATATCTACGTGAGGTTAACTATTTGATATAAATATGCTGTATCTTCGTAGAGATATGCAGGGTCTGTTTCTATTAGAACGTATTTTTTGTCGAAAGCTCTAGGTTTTTTACATTAACATTTGGATATTAAAAACCTACCTGCGCGTGTGGAAATTCTTAACGAAAATATAGCTCCAAATCAGTACAAAATTCTAATATTTTTCATTTAGAAAACTGTTCTCGACACGTAACATGTAGTTTTTCTACATGCCGCGTTTACCTTTTTTTTCTATAGTGTAGGGTAAATATACGCTTTTTTAGTTTGCTTATCTGCTCATTCAACGTCATAAGTGGAAAAATCAAAATGGAAAAAAAAGAAATCAGCTGTTCTAATAACACCTTACTATTTGAATCATGATAGTACGCATACAATTTTTTTACATCCCCCTTTTGTTGTGTTTCTCAGTTTTCTCAACGCACGTACAGTATCGTTTTCTCTAACAAAGTCAGTTTGCGCTTTCCTACTGGTACGGTTGTTCAGTGTTGCAAAATATATTGTGATTGTAGTGACTGCTTGTAATCGGTGAGTGCATCCTACACGAAAGTTTTTCAGTTAAAACAAATTTATGGAGGCACTTATTCAAAGCTGGAAATTAAACGATTTGTTGCCGGCACTTCAAGGTATGTATTAATGCAAGTATGTATTAATAACGAATAACGATAACGGACCTATAACATTGCTCGCCCACCCACATTTTGCATTTACTGCTGTGTGTAAGTATTACAAGAACATTGGCACGTTCTGTCCATGCTGTAGTTCTTCTGTTTGGGTTAGATCGAACACGATACGAAAAATTAATTTTAATTTCAGTTTATTTAGATCACAATAGATTTCGACATTCTTCATCCATCGAAGGGAAACTACCTGTTTGAAAAGTGGAATTGCTTAAGAGATACCGTGCTGAGTTACTACTCTAGCAAAAACCTTAATCCACGTTGCAAGGAAGTCTTGAGGGATGCGCTGTACTCATCCCACATAAGTAATTTAAATTACATTTATAAATGGATTTCCTTTTGATGTTGATATGATTTTTTTTTATTATTTTACAAATTTTGTCTCAATAAAAGGTTGCTGTAATTAATTAACTGCGTAGTACTATCAAAGGGAATCGTTGGAAAACAATACTCTTTGCTGGATACCGAAGAATTTCCTATACTAGATATAGTAAGCATAAACTATATCTATATATAAACTATATTATATACATATGTATATAAATAAATAAAATTTAAAAGTGAAAATTTAAAATGATGTTTCATATTTATTATACATATAGTGTATAATATAAGGGTTGTGGCCCGATCATTAAAAAATTTAAGAAGGAAAAGCTACATTCCATATGTAGAAAAGAGAAAACTAAACGGGACATATAGAAAAGCTAAATGCCACAGCCAGGAAAGAGAAAATAAAAAGTTCATGCAGAAAAGTTACATGCGACATATAGAAATGAGAAAAACAAACG
This sequence comes from Linnaemya vulpina, assembly GCA_963675445.1. Classification (NCBI taxonomy): domain Eukaryota; kingdom Metazoa; phylum Arthropoda; class Insecta; order Diptera; family Tachinidae; genus Linnaemya; species Linnaemya vulpina. Next base: position 40,187,856 of record OY776276.1, read on the forward strand.
CGGCGTATTGAAACTCTACAACGCGCATATAGTTTTCTATATTTTAAACATGGCATGTAGAAAAGCTATAGAAACGTAATGGGTGGAAAACCCGGTCGAAACGTATAGAAATCCTGCATTTTCATATAGTTTTAGCATATTTTATTTTCTTTGTGTATATCGAGAACTTTATAACTTATCGATAACTTTATAACAAGAGAAATTATAACAAGTACAATAAATTTTGCAAAAAATGGGAACTTTTATTCAGGACCACTGAATTTGAATGATATAAAAGAAATCATATATATAAGAAGGTTTTCACTCACCACTGATATATATTTTAGAGTATTCAGATATCCACGTTTGTTTGCTTAACCAAGCTGAATCACAATTTATAAATATTCTTTATTGAAAAATATGTGTAAACTATATAAAATATACCTACTACCATATAAGCATGGAAAATTAGCGTTAGATAAAGAAATTGCTGTTTGTAATAATAATTATACTTCAGTAAAAACTACATAGTAATATTTGTAAAATTAAGAAAGCAAATAATTGTACCATAAATGTATTAAAAAATAAGCCTGCCAAATGTAACATAATTCAAGAGAATAATGCACCACTCACACTTCTGGAGAACGGTTATACCTTTATAGATGATGAATATGTTTGGATTGGGCAAATAATTATAGGTCCTAAGTTAATACAATTTAACATTTCAACAAATATGGATACAAAAGATTACTTCAACCATCAGAACGAAATAAAAGAAGATGTTTATGAAAAACACGATGAAGAGATGAAAATCCTTCGTATTCTATCTAGAAATTCTAATCATAAATTTTCAAATATACAGGAACTGGGGAAATATATAATTCCTATAGAATAGAGTATTGTATACCCGGAATTTTAGGAACAATAATACCTATGTACATTATTTTTAAATTATGTAAAAATTATGAAGGCACAAAAGAAAGAAGAATCGTTAACCATGTATATGAAATTGAATTAGCAGAAATGAATCTTATAAAAAAAAGTGAGGACACTTTGTTTTAACAGGAAGGAGGGTTAATATGTCAATAATGTTTACTTCATACTAAAATATACATGAGACAAGGGCATGAACAAACATGACCGAAAGAAATTTATACTGATAAGAAACTAAGGACAATCGAAAACACATTTTTCACTGATAAAAAAGGTACTAGCAATCTTAACAAAGAATAAGAGAAAAACATGTTCTTCTGTAGATTAGGATACCTAGCTGTAAGAAATGATAAGGAAAACTATTATTATAAATAGACTAAGAAACACTCCTCTGCAAAAAATAACTTTTTGTCGCTCCTTTAAATAAAACTATATGCATTATATGGATTTTGATGCGAGTTAATTAATCCTAATACACGGAGTTCAAAAAAATATTTTTTCTTCACGCTTATGCGTGTTGTTTTCTTTATTATATTTTCTTGACTAATTCTAATTTTACAAAAATCTTAATTTATATGTTAGTTTCTTATCAACTACGTGCTTACAATATTTCTTATTATTATTTTAAACTGTTGTTGTTAATGGTGTTTATCTTACATTATGTTTCTTTGTCTTATTGAACATGTTTGTTTTTAATCTATGTTTCTTTGTCTTATATTTTACATTATATTTCTTTGTCTTATTGAACATATTTGTTTTTTTGTTGAATCTGTTTCTTTGTCTTATATTTTACATTATATTTCTTTGTCTTAAATATTTAAACATGTTCATTTCTGTTTAATCTGTTTATGGCTCATAGTTTTTTACTTAATATCATCATGCATGTCTGAGCATGCTATTCTTATCTTAAATCTTAATATTATGTGATACCATAGAGACTGACCCTAACTCTCCCCTGGGTTAAGCAAGATCGTCCCGATCTTTCCTAATGCGTTGTAATTCTATTTTGTATGCTCTGTTAAAATTTTCTATTTCCGTCTTCCTCCTACATTCAGTTATACATGTTGTAATTTTTATTATAAAGTAGATTATTATTGTTAGTAGTATAAGAAAAAATATACTGTAAAAGAAAGATCTAATGGGATGTTCCTCAATTGGGATGGTGAATTTTTTTAATGAATCTATATTGCTAAAAGCCAGTGTGCTATCAGATTCTATTATTTCTAGAATTTCGAAATTTTCATTATGTTTCATATGGATAGCTTAGTTTATTGTATCATGAATATTCCTAAATATCTTGTTATCTATCGTGACTTCGTCTGTATATGTTACTAAGGTTATACCAGTGGTGGTAATATTGTTGACATTGTGGTCTCCGTCCAGTAATATTGAGCCTTCGTCAATTTCTAACAGTTTTTCGTTATATTCTTGAACCACTGTGCATTTACTATTTCTGTTATTGAGTAGTTGGATTATGCATGTGTCTGTTTCGTTATTTGTTTGGCATATGTTCCTGCCCAGATAGTTCTTGCAAAGCTTTACTCTAATATATTCTTTGTGGCATTCAGCGATTAGTTGATCTGTCTGAACTTTTCCATGTCTAAAGCTTATAGGTGTGAATTTAAAAAGGTTACAGTGTTTATTAAGTATGGGATATTTATACATTGTTATGAATAGCTCCCCTGTACCTGCTACGTGTACATCTGCATATTCCAATATGTTTATTATTGGTACCGAGATTAATTCATGTTCTAATATTTCCTTTATATCGTCCATATTCAAAGATTCTGTAAGATATTCATTATTCTTCGCGGCATTTATTGTTCGAACAAATAAAAGTAGTTGTTCGTGCACTTCATTTTTTAATGTATAGTTTTTTATGTTGTCCTTGTGTACGATAACTCCTCCCTGTGTTAAAATCGTGTCCTCACGATCTTCTTTTACTATGTGTTTTTTATATCTTGCGTTATTTTTCTTTCTTAATCCTGATATTTTTACTAGTATTTGTTCACCTGGATCAAATGTGCGGTGTTTTCTTCCCTTGTTTAATTTTTCCAATGTTTTTCTTGATGCTGTTTTTATTTTTTCTGATATGTCTTGTTGGTTGTATTCTATTCTACCAAAATGTATGTCGCTGGGCTTATGTTCTGTTACCGTATGTATCGATTCATTGAGTGCTTTAACTGTCCTAAATATTTCTTCTATTATCGTTGTACTATTCTGTATTTTAAATATTCTAGATAATTCTGATATTGTATTGTGTACTCTTTCGACTTGACCGTTTGCTGTTGATCTATAGACTGGTGTCTCTACTTTCTCTATGTTGTATTTTTCGCACATCTGCTTTACTGAAGGTGATGTAATGCAGGGTTCATTATCAGTCATGAGTCGTTTGCAGTTTGGAAAATTATTTGTGATTAATTCTTCTAGCTTATCACTCATTCGTTCTTTTGATTCACACTCTCTTATCGCTATGTATTTTGAATATTTATCTATTGCAACCAAAAATATTTTCTTATCGTTATAATATATATCTGCGTGTATATGTGTTCCTTTTTCTATTGGTATGTCTGAATCTGTCGGAGGTTCTCGTGTAGGTTGCCTTTCATATTTTCCAAGGATTTTTATTCCTTTTTTATTGTATGCTTTACATTCTCTTTTTAAATTTGGCCAAAAAAATGTTTCAAGTATCTCCTTAATGTTGTTTTTATACCCCCTATGAGCGCTATCGTGAGTTTCTTTGATTATTTTAATTTGTTCCTCTTTATCAGAAACATCTCTTAATTTCTTTTGTGTATAAACGAATTTCATTCCATTGAATATTTCTTTTATTTTCCCACCAAATCGGTATATTGTTTCGGGATTTGTATATATTGCTGTTATTCTATTTGGGTTTAGTATCTGTTTTAATTCACGGATTAAATTCTCTTCGTTTGTAAAATGTACCTGATGTCGGATTTTGTTTGTAAACACCGTATTTGTTATTGTTTTGTTGGTGTCTACGCTTGGTATTAGTTCGATTTGAGTCGCATATGTATTGAAGGGTTGGGATACTGCTTCAATAGCATTTGTTGGAGAACTTATTGCTGAGTGAACTGTACTGATAGTTGAAGAGTTTATTTGCTGTCTTGAAAGTGCATCGGCTACGACATTGAAATGACCTGGTTTATATACCAGTTTTGCTCCAAAATCCTCGATTATGTTTTTCCACCTCATAAGTTTTGTGTTTGGATTTTTTTCAGATATTGCAAATGTTAAGGACTGGTGATCGGTGTAAATTGTCAAATCAGCTACACCATAAATATAGTTTCTAAGTTTTTGTAATGACCAAATAATTGCCAATAATTCTTTTTCATTGGTGCTGTAATTTTCCTCTGTTTTACTTAAAGTGCGTGATAAGAAAAATATCGGTTTCTTGTATTGACTAAGAACTGCTCCAAGTGCTATGTTGGATGCATCAGTTGTTAGTTCAAAAGGTTTAGAATAGTCGGGTTGGAAAAGTTCTACTTGTTCCCTTAAACATGTTTTTAAGTTATTTATGGCTTCTAATGCTTGCTTATCAAGGTTTATATACGTATTCTTACTCTTATTTTTTCCTACTTGGCCGTTGTCTCCTCTCAAATGTACTGTCAATGGTTTGGCTATGCTGGCGTATCCCCTAATAAATTTTCTATAATATCCCGTCATTCCTAAAAATCCTCTTAAGTCCTTCAGAGTTTTAGGAATAGGGTAATTACTAATTGCTTCTACTTTCTCAGGGTTTGTTGAAATCCTATTATGTTTTATAACATGTCCTAGGTATTCCACTTCCGTTTGAAAGAATTTAGATTTCTCGTCAGATACCTTGAATGTTGCTTTATTTAATGCTTCAAATATTATTTCGATATGCTTCATGTGTTTTTCGATTGAAGAGGAGTATATGATTACATCGTCTATATATACGTATGCAAATTTACCTATGTAGTCTCTAAGAATGTCATCCACACATCTCTGGCATATTGCAGGTGCATTTTTTAGGCCAAAGGGCATTCGAATAAATTCATATTTACCGCCGTTTACACAAAATTCTGTTTTTTCCCTATCTTTTTCAGCGATTCTTATCTGGTGAAAGCCAGATTCTAAGTCTAAAGTGGTAAAATATTGGCCTTTACCTAAGTTTTGTATGGTCATATTCACATCTGGAATAATGTACCTATCTGTAATTGTGTTGGCGTTCAATTTTTGGAAATCGATGACCATTCGTTTTTTGGGTCTTCCTTGTTCATCCATACCCTTTTTAGGGACTGTCCATATTGGAGAGTTGTATGGGCTATTGCTTTTTTGTATAATTCCTTCATTAAGTAATTTTCTTATTTCTTTATTGACGAACTCATTATCCGCTATGGGATATGGATACTGTTTCGTCCATATTGGCTCTTCGTTTTGTGTTCTGATGGTGGCTTCAATAGTCGTTGTGAAGGGTAATGGTCCTATTCCATTATTCTCCTTCATAATTTTATCTATCTTTTGCCTATATTTTTCTTCTCCTACGATATAATTCAGTTTGGGTTGACTCGCACTATCTATGGTGGTTAAGGTCATATCCCTAAGGTTTATACTAGCATTTAATACATTTAATCCTTCTAATCCTAAAATCATGTCAAATGATTCAATATTACTTAATTCAAAAAATGTTATTTCCCTATTCATTAATTTAATTATTCTTTTCGTGTTTATTATAGAGTAACCGTGTATGGTTTTTATTTTAATGGGTTTAATTTTTATCCTATCTGAAGAGTCGCAATTTATATTTATATAATTATGGGTTGCACCGGTATCAATTAAAATATCATATTTTTTATTACTTAAATCACTAGTTAGGGTGAGATAGGGCAACCCGTCTCTTAGTTTAAATTATCTAATCTTATGTTATTTACCATTTGTCCTGTTTCCGTGTACATACTTGAATTGTCATCTTCTTGGGATGTATGGTTTATTCGTTGTTGTTTATTGATGTAATGATTACCACTGTGTTCTCGCTTCCATGGTCGGTTGTCTACGAAAGGTTGATGTGGAGTGTTGTAATTGGCATTAGTTCTCCTTTGTGCATGTACAATCTGCCTGGAGTCCGTTTCCATAGGGACAGGTTTAGGTTGTTGATTGTTGTAGCTTCGTTGATTATAGTGTTGTTGAAAATGTCCTTTCTGTGGTGTAAAATTTGGACGTCTATAATGATGTGTATGGTGATAGGACTGCTCTTTCTGTGAGTGATGGCTCTGAGGTTGTTTGTTTTCGTTATCGTATGATAACCGTAAATTCTGATGATGGTTATCATGCTCAATAGTTCTAGCAACAGCATATGCATGTTCTAGATCATTTAAAGTAGATCTGATGAAAGCGTTAGTTACCCCAGAAACGAATACACGTACTGCTTCATCATTAGCATTTCTTATCATAGCTTCTATTGCAGTGGGATGGTCACCAGACATTGAAATTTTGGATGTAACTAAATTCAATGCTTGATTTATTCTGTCATGATATTCTGACAGAGATGATTTATTTTGTTTTATTCTTCTCATTTCTTCTTGGAGGACATATAGTGGACGCATGTCAGCATATGTGTAATCCAATCTATTTCGAATAGCTTCAAAATTAAACGGAGTATTATTGTTGGTTAATATATCTGATGCTTGGCCTCTGATTTTTGATTTAATTATGGAAAGGGCTTCAGAGTAACGGCTTTGTCCTTCAACATTTTTTATGTCGTTCATTAATCTTGAGGCGTCTTCTCGCCATGCCCTATACTCTGCTTGGTTACCACTGAATGTTGGCAGGGCTTTAAATACTTCCAGGGAGATGTCAGAGGGCTGTTGGTAGTTTGTTACCACATCCTTGAGTTTCACCACTGGTGCTGGTTCTAGCAGCGGGTTGATACGAATACTTGCCATTTTCTCATTTAGTGCTTGGCAATATTGCTCCATTTCGAGTAGTCTTGCAGTGAGAACTGCTATGCGTTCTTCGTTGGTTGCCATTTCCAATGGACGCTGTTCGTCAAAGTTCCCTTCACGTTTCTTTTTAAATGCGTGCATGAATTTGTTGAATATTTTGCTTTCACTGTTTTTTTATATATAAATCCTGTTCTATGCAGGATTTTGTTTTTTTCTTTTTATTAAACGATTTTTGATAAATTCTTTAAAACAAGTTGTTTTTTATATTAAAATTTGTTGAGATTTTTTATTTTTGTTTTCTCTATGGAAAATTTTATTTTTTATTTTTTCTTCCTATGAAGAAATTTTTCACTCGCGTCCTTGCTGCGACAAGGATTCCACGATGGTCCGCCTCTGAAGGATAAGTATAATTATCCTCCTGGCAGGATCGCCAGTTAATTAATCGTAATACACGGAGTTCAAAAAAATATTTTTTCTTCACGCTTATGCGTGTTGTTTTCTTTATTATATTTTCTTGACTAATTCTAGTTTTACAAAAATCTTAATTTATATGTTAGTTTCTTATCAACTACGTGCTTACAATATTTCTTATTATTATTTTAAACTGTTGTTTATGGTGTTTATCTTACATTATGTTTCTTTGTCTTATTGAACATGTTTGTTTTTAATCTATGTTTCTTTGTCTTATATTTTACATTATATTTCTTTGTCTTATTGAACATATTTGTTTTTTTGTTTAATCTATGTTTCTTTGTCTTATATTTTACATTATATTTCTTTGTCTTAAATATTTAAACATGTTCATTTCTGTTTAATCTGTTTATGACTCATAGTTTTTTACTTAATATCATCATGCATGTCTGAGCATGCTATTCTTATCTTAAATCTTAATATTATGTGATACCATAGAGACTGACCCTAACTTGCGCTAAACTCGAATCCGTTTTCGGTTTTTTTCCATCAGGTCCTGATTTGTTTTATGGGCGTGTCAATTTTTTGCTCCTAAATTAGCCAGGTACGTAGATATATTTCACTCCAATTCGGAAACGAGTCATTCGATTTTATTGATATCAAATTAAAACTGACTCACTTATTGTCCATCAATTTCTGAATATGGTGCTACAATAAATATTAGAATCTACCCTAATGTTCTCGATTTAGAATTACAGGTCAATGAAAAATACTATGTTATAATTTTTAAATCAAAGAACCATGCAAAATACCGTTGTACTTTATTTGCTTTACCTGTTTACCTAATGAAATGCTATCGACATGCATATGAAAGGTTGGTTGCATTACAATATTGGGATTAATTTCTGAATAATTCCAAAACAATAAGAGATAAAGAAAAACTGTATTCGACTAAAATAAAAACAATTTTATTACACATCTTCTAGTGGTTTTAAAATCGGATGACTCGTTCCCGAGCTAGGGTGAAATATGTCTACGTATCTTGCTAATTTAGAAGCAAAAAATTGCCACGCCCATAAAAAAAAAATCTGGACCTGATGGAAAAAAACCGAAAACGAATTTGAGTCTAGCGTATAAAAATCCATATGGTCCACATAGTTTTATTCAAAGGAGGATTTGGCTGCTGAGCAGTGTAATTAGACAGTCTTAAGAATATTATTAATAAAGAAGCACACGTTTCGGTGTAGCTAAAAAATAAATTATCAGGCATGTCACGAATCCCGTTCGGATTGATATGATTCCGTAGTTGCTATTCCCTACGGAATGGTCTTAGCTGATATAGATTCCGTTCGGTTCATTTAACCGCAAAAAATATGATAGCAATTTTTAAGGGTCATTATTACAACTTGATGTTGTCTTAAAGTGAGATTTTATCGGTCTGATAAATACATTTTCATTATTACAACTTTCCTTTAATCTAAATATGTGCGATAAATTAAAGGCAAGTTCGACTTTGCGATAAGTTTTACCAGGAGGTAAACCAAACATAGGTCTTCTTCACTTGAAAAGTTGTTTGCCCGTCTTCTCACAGCTCGCACGATTGTTTCCTTAGGTGCTGACATTTTTAATTTATAACACAAACTTATATTTTCACAAACAAAAGCTGCATATATTTTCAAAAGGTAAAAACAAGAGCGTCGTTGCCACTAGAATTTTTCGCGATCTAAATAATCTTTCAAAAGTAGTCAGTAATTGCTAGCGGTATTGCCACACAATAAGAAATATACACTTAATATTATCGGCAAGTTGTAATAATGGAAAGTTGCTACCGGCCACCTTATCGACGACTTGTTGCTAACGTTGGCATTTATTACCACCAACTTTGTCGCCAAGTTGTAATAATGGCCCTAAGTGTAGCAACCGAACAACGAACATAGCAAACAAAAAGCAGTTGTTCCTAAAATTCAACCAAATTGAAGTATTTATGTATATGGAATTTAAAAGTTTGTGATTTGTGAGGTTCCAAAAAAATTATTGTTAGACAAAACAAAAATATATTAAAAATGTCCGGAATATCCTTAACTGCAGCAGCCAAAGAAAATGAAAAAAAATTAGAAAAATTACGACGCAGAGTTTAAAGGGATGCTTGAAATTATTTTATTCTGTTTTGTGCCTTTTCGTAGTTGTATGTTCTACCACTAGAGATATTTTTAGAAAAACTTACTAGAGTTAAAGTACGGTAGCACTAAATAAACAAATTCCGTATTTTCTTTTATCTCTTAGGAAGTATTTACAGAAATGTTAATGCTTTATTAAAACTGAATCGAAAATATTTTCTTAGAAAAAAAAACCTTTACTAATAAAAAGGTTTTATGAGTACTATGTACACTTTTAAAATGCTTAAAATATCAATTGCACATAGAAAATTTAAAGTGGTTTCATTCCGAAAAATTTATTCGTTTTACTTTTTCTATAGAAGCAAAATGCGGAATCAATTCCACTTCCGAACCAAATTTATCTTTGTAACATGGCTGTATATATTTATTTTGTTTACTCATTCCGTAGACAAGGGATTAACTCGCGCCAAAAAACATTAAAATTAATATAAGAAACATAAAAGTTTTTGCAGTAATTTTAGTAACTAGTAATAGTTATTTCAGTAAGCCGCAAAAATTTTTGATTATTGTTAGTAGACACCAAAATATGATGACAGTCAACTGGTATCAAAAACCCACTGCATCCGGTCGTCTGATTAATTCCCATTCCAAACATCCGAAAAGAATTATAATAAACACAGCAAATAATTTCATCAGACGAGTACTCACCATTGGTGACGATAGGTATCATGAGGAAAATTTACGGAAAATAAAAGAAATCTTAGACATGAACGATTTTCCGAAAACAATTATAAACAATTTAATATATAAAAAGAGTGACACAACAATAAGAAGAGAGACTAATACAAAGTATTATAAAGGACTAACATATATAAAAGGTTTTTTTGAAAAGTTAAAAAACTCAGATCTATATGACATTGAAAAATATCAACTTGCATTTAAGACGAATAATACTATGCAGAGCCTATATAGTAACACAAAGACTAAATTAAAGAAAGAGGACAAATGCAACTTTATATATAGTATTAACTGCAACGGTGACGGCTCAGGCACATGCAATAAGAAATACGTAGGAACAACTAAAAATAAACTGAAGACCAGACTAACATCTCATAGATCAGATATAAGAATGAAAAACAAACCCATGGAACAAAAAACTGCACTTCCGGCCCACTGTGCAAAGGAAAATCATGTGCCAAATTTTGATAATGTAAAAATATTACAACAAGAAAACCATTATTCCAGGAGATTTACTTTAGAGATGTTACACATAATTGACGTTCCTGCAGAGAAAAGACTTAACTTAAGACACAGAGAAATGCGCTCAAAGTTACAGAAGTGTGATAAACAAACACAAAAAACAACATAAACAAATCAGTTTTCGCAGCTAAGGACTACAGACGATCGACATATTGAAAATATGTTAATTCAATATAATTTTATTTAATTTTTAATTTACATGTATGTAATTGTAAATTTATTAGAAATAATCAAAAATTAATTTTTATGTTTATCATATTGTTACGTTTTTAGACCTTTTCGTAAAAACGCTTTTATTATTTATCCTTCAAGGATTCGTTTTATTGCATCAAATTAAAACACGGACAAATTAATTTTAGAATATAATGCGGCAACACTTTATTTATTACTTTATTTACACGCTTTTTTTTTCGGCTACAAGCTTGTCACTGTTGATCCTTGATGCCTCCTGCATCTGCTGAGAGTTTTGTTTTATTTCAGTTATTTCGGCAACAAGCTTGTCCAGCATCTGCTGAGTTTCGGCTAAAAGCTTTTCACTGTTGATCCTTGATGCCTCCTGCATCTGTTGAGAGTTTTGTTTTAATTCACCTTGTGCATCACTGATTGCTTTTATCTGCTGAGAGTTCTGTTTCATTTTGATCATCATAGCAGCGAACATTGAATTTATGTCCATGCTGCTGTTCGTGGCAGGAGGGCATACTTGCACATCGTCTTTGTCCTCAAACTCGTATGTCCCGGTGTCCAATCCGCGATTCTTAAACTCATCTATCAGCCTCTTCTGCAGTTCAGCCTTATTACCTGCAGTTGGCAATTCCAGCTTACTGAGCTCCTTTTTCAGCTGTTCAACTTTTAGCTCATCAAATTTCATGATTATTTATTTTAATTTTATAATGTCCTTTTTTTTCTTAAATTGCAATGTCCTTTTAATTATTTTTGCAATCCCACTTCTGACACCAATTGTTACGTTTTTAGACCTTTTCGTAAAAACGGTTTTATTATTTATCCTTCAAGGATTCGTTTTATTGCATCAAATTAAAACACGGACAAATTAATTTTAGAATATAATGCGGCAACACTTTATTTATTACTTTATTTACACGAGTGTTTGTACTACTCCACACTTAGCGATGTTTACACGTCTATGTTTGAAATCACACTGATTCTTGCTGAGCTCTGGCAGCGCCTTTATATAGCAAAAATGACGTCGTCTGGTAACCTCGCGAAAGTTCTGGGTTTGGTGGTTGTTTTTTACTTGACATGTGTGTGTTTGTATACATGACAATGCTGACTAGTTTGGTTTGCTTATGGTAACTATGTGTGGTTGAATGTATGAGTATTCTGTGTGTTTTGCCTATGGTAACTATGAGCGGTTGTATGAATGAGTGTGTGGTTTTGTTTCTTCTACGTGTATATGGCTGTGTATACTTGTGAATCTATTTAGCTTTATTAGCAGCGAATACTTGCATAAAAGATCATTAAGAATAACATCTCTTAGCATTTATGTTGCTATGTTTGTTGTTGTTGTGGTTTACTCTTATTGGCACAGCCTTGAATGATCTTGTATATTCTGGAGTATTCCATTTCCGTTAATTTGAATATTATCTATATAGTGTTGACCAGGGTTGTAACATTTTGACAACTATAGATTAATTGGTAGCGCTGCCAAGTACATATAGCTACATTGTCGTTAATTTTAAATCTATTTCTAATCTTTGTAACACTGCCGCCCTCTTAAGCCTGTTCGTCCCGAATAGGCATACAATAACCTCTTCCATAGTGCGCCAATCGTTCGAGATGTACTATCTTCATTTTCGACCTTCGGCTATTGTGCTTCTGTATCCGGTATACAACGTCATTCACTCTCTTAATCACTTTATACGGGCCATCCCAGTGAGTCTGTAATTTTGGGGACAATCCTTTCTTTCGTTTTGGGTTACACAGTAAAACCAATTGTCCTTCCATAAATCCCTCCGAGTTTGCTGCGCGGTCATACCTAGCCTTCATCTTGTCACTGACCATCTTGATTCTATTGCGCACGAACTCCTGGGACGTAATAGCTCCTTCCTCTACAGTTGGCTTAACACCAAATTCCAAATCACCACGTAGTTTTAATTCCGTCCCGAAGATAATTTTGGTTGGCGTTCTCGATGTTGAGTCGTGTACAGCTGACCTATATGCCATTAAAAATTTGGGGATGTGCTCGTCCCAATCCCTTTGATGGGTGCTTACTACTTTTCGTAGGTACTCTTCTAAGGTGCGATTGAACCTTTCTACCATGCCATCAGACTGTGGATGCAGCGGCGTCGTTCTGATTTTCTTTATCCCATACAACTCGCACATTTCCCTGAATATGGCAGACTCGAAATTCCTTCCTTGGTCGGAATGTAATTCTATTGGGACACCATAGCGACATACCCAGTTGTTGACGAAAGCATTTACAATTGTTTTTGCTTCCTGGTTAGGTATAGCATATACCTCTGGCCATTTACTGAAATAGTCCATTACCACAAGTGCATAACGATTTCCGGCTTCGGTGACGGGAGAGGGACCTGCTACATCCATTGCGATCCGCTCGAATGGTGCTCCTGAGATGTATTGTTGCAGCTGTCCCCGGCTTCTTCTTACTGGGCCTTTGGCTGCTATGCACTGTGGGCATTTTGCTATCCAGTCAGCTACGGCTTGTTGACATCCAACCCAATAAAAACGCTGCTTCAGTTTCTCAAGTGTTTTTGTTACTCCAAGATGACCGCCACTGGGTCCATTATGAAACTCCTGTAAAACTTCACTTATCTTGGAGTATGGCACAACTATTAAATTTGAAGTTGTTTTGCCATCTACACTTTCCCATACGCGGTATAAACACCCTTTTATTACCTTAAGGCTGTTCCACTGAGCCCAATAAGATTTGGCGAGTGGGCTTTTAGCCGAAATTTCATTCCGGGATGGTCGTCTGTCCTCTTCTTTGGCCGTTCTAATTTTCCTTAGTATATCGTCGTCCCTCTGTGCCGCTGACCAGTCTTCATCAGGGCCGATGTGCATTAGCCGAACATCCACAACGCCTTCCTTTTGCTCGGTTCTAACACAATGTTTACACTCTAAACAGCACGGTCTTCTCGAAAGAGCATCCGCATTGTTATGCTTTGTGCCTCTTCTATGCTCAATGCTCTTTCTTGGTGGCAAAACAGATCTACCTCTTCCTTTGTGCTTTGCAGCTGCGCTGAAAATGACCGATCTTTCCGCAGTTGAAACACTTAGGCTTTTCTTTGATATCACTTTCTGTCAGCAGTTGTGGCATTGCCTCCTTAAAGCTGACAATTAGGTTGTTATCTTCCTCAGACAAAACCTCCACATTCCGCACTCTACCTGTCTTCCTTGATGCTTTGCAGGTGCGCTGAAAATGACCGATCTTCCCGCAGTTAAAGCACTTAGGCTTTTCTTTGATAGCTTTCTCTGCCAGCAGTTGTCGCATTGCCTCCTTAACGCTAGCCACTAGGTTGTTACCCTCCTCAGATAAAACCTCCACATTCCGCACTTTACATATCTGTGGCTTCAAAACCATCCTGGCAGTCTCTTGAGCCAGCGCACATGACACAGTTTCAGCGAAAGTGGATTTCTGCGTATGCATTTCAGAGTCGCGAATGCCGTTAACGAAAGCCTCAGTTTTAAAATGGTCCAGGAACGGGTGACTCTCGCCTGGATATGTGAGCTGCACTAAACGCTCGATTTCCATTGCGAAATCTTGTAGAGATTCGTTAGGCTTCTGAACTCTACATCGCAATTCCATTCTGTATAAATCGCGCTTGTGCTCACCACCATACTTGCGCTGCAATGCTGCCATTATTTCATTATAGTTGTTTCTGCAGCTTACTGGCACAGTCTCAAGTACCTCTGCGGCTGTACCCTTTAAGGACAAAATCAACTCTATGGCCTTTTCTTCAGCATCCCATCCATTTCTGCTAGCAACCGTCTCGAACTGGAATTTGAAGATGCCTAATGGTACGCTGCCGTCGAAGCATGGCGCTTTTATCCGCGCAGAAACCTCCACAACTGCTCGTACTGGTCCGCCGCTACACTCCAGGTTATTCACTTTGTCCTCTAGAGCATGCAATTTCTCTTCGAACTCCTTTGCATGCTCCTCCAGCTCTGAGAATTTATTCTCAATAGCATCCACTCTCGTGTTAATGGCTTCAGAAACCTCTACCAGGGTTTCGTTCGTGGCTTTATTTGACTCCTGTATTTCGGCAACAAGCTTGTTCTGCATCTGCTGAGAGTTCTGTTTTATTTCAGTTATTTCGGCTACAAGCTTGTCACTGTTGATCCTTGATGCCTCCTGCATCTGCTGAGAGTTTTGTTTTATTTCAGTTATTTCGGCAACAAGCTTGTCCTGCATCTGCTGAGTTTCGGCTAAAAGCTTTTCACTGTTGATCCTTGATGCATCCTGCATCTGTTGAGAGTTTTGTTTTAATTCACCTTGTGCATCACTGATTGCTTTTATCTGCTGAGAGTTCTGTTTCATTTTGATCATC
>OY776276.1:40210508-40245508 GCA_963675445.1 Linnaemya vulpina
TTCATCAGTTAACCAATGACAACGGGCCAAGTATAAATTTTCCATACTTCTACAGTTTTTACTCAGCACAGCAAATGTTAGTTTTACTTTACGTGAACAATTACCAGAAAAATTAATTTCTATTAGTCGCTCCAAAGCCGCTTCGACTATACGTTTCGTTGTCTGGGAGCAGCAGCGCAAAGAAAATAGTTCTTTAATTGTCAGATGTGAAAGTATTTTTGGTATAATTACATCCTCCCAGCTCAAATCAAAGAACGTAACTTTTCCCATCTTATTTGTTGCTATTTTTACCAAATTGTTCACCCTATTTTCTAAGGTCGTCATTGTATTACACGGCACAACATATTCAGAAGACTCCAAGGTAGGGAAGTGAATAAATAATTGATTTTTGTTTTAATCGATTATTTCTTTCTTACTATCGATTTTTTGTAATCGATTTTATTAATTGTAAAAATCGATTGTTAATGAATCTATTACATGAATTACGCATTTTAAATCGATTTTTGTAAGTAATGCCATCTATGCGATGAATGAAAAAATGAGTAAGTTTATTAAATGTAAACTAGAGCTGTACGGCTCCTGAATGAATTAATTCAATTGAATCATTCAGTCAATTGAGCGAGGTGAATCTTTCATTCAATTGAGCGTTTTTAGCTCAGTTGTTGCAGTTGATTCATTAGATCTGTCTCTTTCAGTACCTCTTTTCAGTTATGTTTCAGTTTGTATGTCAAAATCTATACGAAAAAAATTAATTAATTCGCACACATGTGCTAATGCATACAGGAATCTAGTGCTCTTTATTTATAGAGTTGCCAGCTACTGAAACAACTGAGCTACTGAATGAACTGAGCTAGTGAAACAACTGAGTTACTAAATAGACTGAAGTATTGAAACATCTGAGCTACTGAATGAACTGAAACAACTGAATGAATTAATTCAGTAAAGTGAGCGGAGCTAAAAACAGCGCTCACTCAAAAGAGCTGTTTTGTACAGCTCTATTGTAAACACGTCGATAAAAAATCAGCGCCATCTTTAAGGTAGGAGCAACATTGCCAGAACTTTTAGAGGCAAAATCTGCAAAATTGGTTGATTTTTTAATGAAAAATCTTCAAAATCTGCATTCCGTTTTAAAAAATCTTCAAAAAATCTTCTTAACACTTTTTATTTTTTTTCTTGTTTTTTATTAAAAAATATTAATATATAACAATTAGTTCCAACATAAATTCAGATTTGTACATACATATTTCTCATAAAAACAAAACGAAAACATTTTCAATACAATCGAATTTATTTGTTGTTGTTTTATTTCATTAATCAAAAAGTTTGATTGATCATACTTCCCTAAATTTAATATAAAAGATGTTATATTATTTTTAAATAAGTATGAATTACATATTTATATACATATGATTAAAAAAACTTAAGCAACTTCAGGAGATCGGGGGTCAAAAACTATTTGATGTACAAACATAAATATGTATGTATATATGTATGTATGTACATATGTATATATTTTTAAATCAATATTTATTTTTATACATATATATCAGTTGAAATCGATTTAAGTAAATCTGGAGAAATTGAGGCGTCAAAACAGTGTGAATTTTTAAGTTTTAAATAATCTTTTGTGAGCAATATTCCGACTATGGATTCATTTTCCAACCGATTTCGGACTTTTGTTTTATTTAGATTCACCTGACTAAATATTCTCTCGACGTTTTCTGATGAATGCGGTAAAATCATTATATTCTGAACAAATTTAGTTAGAGTAGGAAAAGCATAATCGGAACCAGCGCGTTTGGTTTCAGATATCTTTTTCCAAAAACATATTAAAGTTATTTCTTCCTTATTTAACATATTGTTAAAGTTGAAGAGTTTTAGTTCTCTAAACTCAGAGTCCAGATCTTGTTTTTCATTTTCCTTAAACAAATTTGGAAAATATTTCGCAATATTGAAAATTGAATTAGATTGACCACTTATTATTAAATTCGGACTAATAATATTGAGAGATTTCATTTGATTTTCAAAATTGAATCTTTTCAAAACTTGATCCAACAACTCAATGTAAAATTGGATACAATCATTAGTTATTTTTTGTACATCAAATGAAGATAAACTTGTATTTGAAAGTACTTCAGCTGCATAAATTCCGAGGTAAACGCTTTCGTAATTTACGAAATTCATAGGATTTTTGTAATCTACAGACAAGATTTTATCATTTTGTATCAAATCTTGTTTCATAAAGTTGCTCATTACTATTTTTATTAATCTTTCCATTTGAACATATAAATTGTGGATCTCAGTCGCTTCGCTTTGGAACATTCTATTTATATTATTAATAATACCCAGAATGTACTTTAAAAAAGATAAATAAATTTTATTTGTATCGTTTAGATTATTTAGTATGAATTTTGCTGTATCTATATGATCAATATTAACAGCAAAAGAAAAATATATTTTTAAACTTTCATACAAATCTAATAAACGATTTACAACCGCCTCTAATGAAAGCCAACGCGTTTGGCTTGGATGTAAAATTTTTTTTGGTTTTATATCCAACAAACTTTGTAATTTATTAAACTGGTTACACCGTTTTGGACTATTGGATAAATAGTTATATATATCCCTGGTTAGTGTCTCTACTGCGGATGGAAGTTTGAGGCATGCATAAGATGCACATAACGCCAGTGAGTGACATACACATTTAATAATAAATAAATTAGGAATTTCCTTTTTAAAAAGTTCGGCAACGGAATGTTTTTTGCCCGTCATGACAGCTGCTCCATCTGCCGCAAAACCGATCATATTTTTTCTATAATTAATATTGTTATCTTCAAAATGTTTAACAATTAAGTTATATAGGCTTGAAGCATCGCATTGGTCTACTTCTACCAATCCAAAAAAAAGATCATGGATTTCGAAATCTAAGCAGACCCGAACTATCATACACAAAGATTTTTTATTTGAAAAGTCTGTAGACTCATCTATACACAGTGAAAATAAACTATTTTGTAGTAAATCACATACCACTGAAAATTGGGAACTTCCAATTACATTTCTAACAATCGCATTAGCTTTAGTTCTTCCTAGTTTTATTTTGGATGTAATTTCAGAATCGATGAAGGAACTTTGACACACTTTGGTCAGATGATCTGCTACTGCAAACGGCAAGTTGTGTTCAACAATAAATAAAGCTAATCTTATTTCAGCTTTTTTATTCCCAAATTTTTCCAATGAAAATATTTCATTAATTTTTGCTTGGTTAGCTATAGCATTCGAAGCTTCCACATGTTTCCTTGTTTGTGAATGTGAAACCAAATCATTTTTTCCGGCGGTTGCCTTAAGTTCCTTCTTGCAAACTTTACAATAAACTACTTGATTTCGTTTTTCCGTCCAAGACTTTATATCAGGATCTTCCAACCAATCATTTCTAATTTTACGTTTCTTCCTTTCATCAGTCTAAAATATAGTAAAAAAATTGGAGTGTAATAGGTAACAAAATTTGTGTATAAAATTATCTTTAGCTAACGTACCGAAGCGGCAGAATCCCCGTCATCACATGAGCCATTTTTATCTGAAAGAGAACAAAATTTATAATAGTAACCTTTTTCGAATTAATTCACTTATTCACTTACTGTTTATTTGCAAATATTTTAGCATAGTTCACTGCTTTTATTTATTTTTGATTTCTAAAATTATGTAAAGAAAGTATGTAGACTTTAATATATTTTTTCACAAATCGCGTGTTGTCAACAACCGTTATTTCTTTTTTTTCCAAGATGCTTTGGTTAAATTTTTCAGTGCTTAACAGGGAAAAATACATTTAGTACAGAAAATATCAACACTTAACAAAAACGTTTAAAGTTGCAAAGCGAATTAATACCAAGTGGCGTTATCATTACAACATACATACAAAATTGTTGTACGATTATTTCTATTTGTAAGTTGACAGTTCGGGTTAGAAGTTTTATTCTATTTTGTATGGAGTTTGACGGATGGGGTTAAGTCAGCTAACGATCAGCTGCGGTGATAAAGCTACCTGGTACTGAATTCGCCTTGTAAAGCTGTTGCTTTTTTTTTGCTTTCATTGAAGATTGGTTGCAATTTTTCGTTCTTACTGGAGATTTAAACAGTACGAAAATAAGTTTCATAGTAAAGAAGTTGCCATATATTTAATTTTAAAAAATCTGCATTTTTCGGTCCAAAATCTTCAAATCTGCGTTTTGACATTTTAGGTGCACAAAATCTGCAAAATGCAGATAAATCTGCACTTCTGGCAACAGTGGGTAGGAGGCCAATGTAAGCGGCACGCGGCTGCGGGCGGCAGTCAGCGGTTTAATTGTCCGCTTAGAGTTTTTTGTGGTAGGCCAATGAACGCGGCTTTTTGATATGCGGTATGGAATGTCAAATATTTGTTTAAGGAAAATTGTCTTTTATAAAAATTAAAAATAGATATAGAAATGTTTTTGTTTTTATGGATTTTTCAAATGTATATCCAGGTAAATAAAAAAAAAAGAAAAGTGTGGGTGCGTGATCTCTATTTGCAAAGATATTCGTGCGGGTTTTTTCCAAACACTTTCGAGCACTTGAAAACAAAAGACAGGGAACAGTTTCAAATTGCTACTAGACTGACGCCGGAAGTGTTTGATGCCCTTTTGAACATGCTTCGGGACAAACTAGAAAAATTTTTACTAAGAAAGTCATTTGCATCATGCATTTGCTTATAGTTTCATTATTGATTATAACTATTGTTATTTAGCTATTTAGCACAAGGAGTCAGTAGACAATACCTTTCTATAACATTTAAGATGTCTGTGCGACCTGTAGAACATATTGTATTAGAAACATGTGAACTTATCTCTGCCCAAACCTTGGCTCTTTTATATTTCTTTCGGTTGTCAACCGAACCTTTTTCATATAAATTTTTATATTTCCTTACCTCCGCAACCAATTTTTCGTCTTCAAAGCTAACCATCTTGTTTTAGCTGTCAAATTCCGCGCGGCAATGACAAAAAGTAAAACAAAGTACCCGCGAGAAGATAAACTTTTTTTCGCGAATGCAAATTGAGTGAGTTATTTTTAAAAAGAGCGTTGCGCTCTCTTGAGTTTAACAAAACGAGCTGCCAGACTCAAATATATGTACATTGGCAACATTTAACTACTTTTATATAAGCGTTGAAGTGATAAACATATTTTTTGTAAATTTTTCTAAATTAATTACCTATCTTTTAAAAATATTCATATAATTAGTATTTCTTTCAAATATTTATATAGTTATTGGTAATATTGAACACTTTTACATAATTACAACGTAATATCTAGGTTATGTTATGCAGGTAAAACATAAAAGTGATGCTATATATTGCATGCACAATATATCAACCTAAAACATTATATTTGAAATGTTCTCTAAACTAATTACCAATCTTTTAAGAACATTCATATAATTTGTATTTCTTTCAAAAATTTATATATATATATATATATTGGTAATATTCAACTCTTTTACATAATTACCACGTAACATATATGTTATGTTACGCAGGTAAAACCTAAAAGTGATGCCAAATATTGCATGCACAATATATCAAAAGGATACGGCAACAACATTAATTGGTTGATTACTAAAAGCGCATTTTTGTAGTATTTTAGCACTTCAACATACTTTTTGCATTTTCAACAAATTTTTGCTTAGTTTTTGACCAATAACACTTAAACCAGGCAAAATACAAAAAGCAAATGTTAAACAATCTGAAAGATGAGCTAAAATTACATAATCGCCTATCATTAGTTTTTCGACAACAGTTGATTTTTTATACAATATATTAAAGAAAATTTTTTCAAAAAACACTTTTTGACCTATAACTCCCATACCTGACATTAAGCCAAAAATTGAACTATACCATCTTAAAGGGCATGGAAAGGGCTACAATTTGGCATCATTCAGTCTTTGATTTATTGTTACTGCTTCAAACAAATTTTTCAAAAAACATTAATTTTTTCAGTTTTCGACCTGTAACTCCCATACCTGACTTTGAGCCAAAAATTTAACTATACCATCTTAAAGGGCATGGAAAGGGCTACAATTTGGCATCATTAAATTTTTGATTTATTGCTACTGCTTCGAACTAATTTTTCAAAAAACTGTTTTCACTCACATTAATTTTTTCCAGTTTTCGACCTGTAACTCCCATACCTGAATTTGAGCCAAAAATTGAATTATACCGTCTAAAAGGGCATAAAAAGGGCTACAATTTGGCATCATTCAATTTTTGACTTATTGTTACTGCTTCAAACAAATTTTTCAAAAAACATTAATTTTTTCAGTTTTCGACCTGTAACTCCCATACCTGACTTTTAGCCAAAAATTGAATTATACCGTCTTAAAGGGCATGGAAAGGGCTACAATTTGGCATCATTAAATTTTTGATTTATTGTTACTGCTTCAAACAAATTTTTCAAAAAACTGTTTTCACTCACATTAATTTTTTTCAGTTTTCGACCTGTAACTCCCATACCTGAATTTGAGCCGAAAATTTAATTATACCGTCTAAAAGAGCATAAAAAGGGCTACAATTTGGCATCATTCAATTTTTGACTTATTGTTACTGCTTCAAACAAATTTTTCAAAAAACATTAATTTTTTCAGTTTTCGACCTGTAACTCCCATACCTGACTTTTAGCCAAAAATTGAATTATACCGTCTTAAAGGGCATGGAAAGGGCTACAATTTGGCATCATTAAATTTTTGATTTATTGTTACTACTTCGAACAAATTTTTTAAAAAACATTAATTTTTTCAGTTTTTGATCTATAACTCCCATACCTGACCTTGAGCCAAAAATTTAACTATACCATCTTAAAGGGCATGGAAGGGGCTACAATATGGCATCATTCAATTTTTGATTTATTGTTACTGCTTCGAACAAATTAAAAAAAAAAAAACTGTTTTCACTAACATGCATTTTTTTCAATTTTCGACCTGTAACTCCCATACCTGACCTTGAGCCAAAAATTGAACTATACCATCTTAAAGGGCATGGAAAGAACTACAATTTGGCATCATTCAATTTTTGATTTGTTGTTACTGCTTCAAACAAATTTTTCAAAAATTATTAATTTTTTCAGTTTTCGACCTGTAACTCCCATACCTGACTTTTGGCCAAAAATTGAATTATACCGTCTTAAAGGGCATGGAAAGGGCTACAATTTGGCATCATTAAATTTTTGATTTATTGTTACTACTTCGAACAAATTTTTTCAGATTTCGACCTGTAACTCCCATACCTGACTTTGAGCCAAAAATTTAATTAAACCATCTTAAAGGGCATGGAAAGGGCTACAATTTGGCATCATTCAATTTTTGATTTATTGTTACTACATTCGAAAAAAATTTTCAAAAAACATTAATTTTTTTCAGTTTTTGACCTATAACTCCCATACCTGACTTTGAGCCAAAAATTGAACTATACCATCTTAAAGGGCATGGAAAGGGCTACAATTTGGCATCATTCAATTTTTGATTTATTGTTACTGCTTCGAATAAATTTTTCAAAAAACTGTTTTCCCTAACATTAATTTTTTTCAGTTTTCGACCTGTAACCCCCATACCTGACTTTGAGCCAAAAATTGAATTATACCACCTCAAAGGTCATAAAAAGGGCTACAATTTGGCATCATTCAATTTTTGATTTATTGTTACTGCTTCAAACAAAATTTTCAAAAAACTGTTTTCACTAACATTAATTTTTTTCAGTTTTCGACCTGTAACTGCCATACCTGACTTTGAGCCAAAAATTGAACTATAGCATCTTAAAGGGCATGGAAAGGGCGACAATTGGCATCATTCAATTTTTGATTTATTGTTACTGCTTCAAACAAATTTAAAAAAAAATGTTTTCACTAACATTAATTTTTTTCAGTTTTCGACCTGTAACTCCCATACCTGACTTTGAGCCAAAAATTTAAAAAACCGTCTTAAAGGGCATAAAAAGGGCTACAATTTGGCATCATTAAATTTTTGATTTATTGTTACTGCTTCGACATACCTGACCTTGAGCCAAAAATTGAACTATACCATCTTAAAGGGCATGGAGAGAACTACAATTTGGCATCATTAAATTTTTGATTTATTGTTACTGCTTCGAATAAATTTTTCAAAAAACTGTTTTCCCTAACATTAATTTTTTTCAGTTTTCGACCTGTAACCCCCATACCTGACTTTAAGCCAAAAATTGAATTATACCGTCTTAAAGGGCATAAAAAGGGCTACAATCTGGCATCATTCAATTTTTGATTTATTGTTACTGCTGCGAACAAATTTTTCAAAAAACATTAATTTTTTAATAATGTTGTCTAATATATATTAAGCTTAAGGTCTCTTTATTTTTATTATCTTATAAAATTGTTTTTCAATATTTCGTCACTCCTTTGTGTGACTTCTTCAGGAAATTTATTTTTTAATTTGATGTGAAAAAATAATTTTTGTTTATAAAACAACAATATGAAAATTATTTGTCAACAAAATACAAAAAGATTCAAACAAAATTTTTATAAATTTAAAATATGGGAACAATAATATACAATTTAAATCTATACATGTATATATTAAAAAATTTTTAACATTTCTAAAATGAACTTCCAATCCTACTTATATATACATAGATATCTTAAAACCAAATTCAAGAAGTTTATAAACAAATTTATATAAATTTAAAAGACATATTATAACAAAAAATTTTTTTTTTTTTTTTTTTTTTTTACATGTATATATAAATCAAAAATATTATTCTTTAAACATTTCATAATTTTACACATGTATATATACATACCTATTCATACATACATATGTTTATTATAAACATATACAATTAACATGTATATACACATATGTATATATCAATATATACCATACTGGTGCAATGAATGGCAGTAGACTTGAAATGATTTGATGTTTCATGAAACATGTCGAATAATTCAAAGCAAAAATTTAAAACAAACGAAATAAAATGCATAGAATCAAACAGGTTTGATGTAACGAGACCATTCGAAAACAAATATAAAAAATAGAAACGAAACAATGTTTGATTCCTTTTTTTCTAATGTTTTTTACATTTGTATGTTTTAATAAGAAAACACAGATGATTCTAAAAAAACTCGAAACATAGAATTGACAATTGTCATTCGTTCTTTAGTTGGAAAGAAATTTATAAGTAAGAATAATTATTGTTTATAATAAAAATTATTTTGAGTGAAAAATATATTAAAATTATAATGTATGTATGTATATAAACATAGATATATGTATATGAATATATGTATAAGATATTTTTTTGTTAAAAGATTTTTAGTGTCGATTCACAAAACATTTCGTTTTGTGAAACACAGCCAGTTATGAATAGAATAGTCTATTGACGAGTTGTTTTTTAACTCTAATATTTTTTTTACTCTTTTTTTGTGTTCGATTTGTTTGGTGTCTATTTTGTTTCGAAACACAATTCATATGCCTAAAAAAACAAATTATGATTTGATTTAAAAAACAAATGAATGATTTGAAAGCCCATTCGATACATTTGAAGCTCCACTATGATATATACACATATTATTCAATAAATTTTAGAAAATTTTAAACAATTTTAATTGAACTAAATATATGTGAACAATAACAAAATATTTAAACCCATACATATGTACATTTAAATTTAAAACTCTATCTTTTATTAACTAAGTGTCTATAATTTTGAGCTACATTTGCTGTATCTGCCTTAAAATTAATCCTATTTGTGATTGGTGTATTTATTATGTGTAACATTTCTAACATAAATCTACGTTTATAATTGTTTTCTGTGATTAATATTGAAAAATTTTCAAAGTTTGGATAATGATTAAATCTAGCACAATGTGAAGATAATGCTGTTTTCTGCGAATTTATATCTCTATATCTCTGATCAGTCTTATGTCCTGCTATCCTAGTTTTTAACTTATTCTTAGTTGTACCTATATACACCTTATTACAATCCTCATTGTCATTTCCATTACAAGGTATTTTATAAACTAAATTTGATTTATCTAATTTATCTATTTTATCCTTTGTCTTACTAAAAAATCTGTTTAATGTATTATGTGTTCTATAAGCTACTGTATATTTTTCAGAATCACATATTCCTGATTTACCAATGCGTTCTGATAATCCAGATACATAAGTTAAGGATTTGTATATTTTTGGTTCATTTATATTTCTATTAATGTTACTTCTTCTTAATCTATATTGATATATTAATTTATTTATTAACCAAATTGGAAAATCATTATTCCTTAATATGTATTTAATTCTATTCTTATTTTTCCTATGAAATCTACTATCACTAATTGTTAGAACCTTATCCACAAAATTCCTAGCTGTGTTTATAATAACTTTTTTATTATGCTTATTTTTTTTTTATTTTATTTATTATTATTATTATTATTATTTTGTTATTTTATTATGCTCTTCACTACCAATTTTAGTTTGAACTATATCTTCTCCATCTGCTAACATTTTTAACATTGGAAATTCTTCTCTCTTAGTAGGTAATGCATGTTTTGGTCCTAATGAAAGAGTCCACTGTACGTCTATTGGTATATCATAACTACTTTTATTTATAAACCATTTGTTATTAAATTTTATTCTTAATTCCTCTCTTTGTAAATTCTTTAAACAATCGAATTTCTTCTTATGAATTCTTTTTATCTTCTCATTTAATGCTATGGTTAATCTATCTTCATATTGTAAGAAATTTTCTAATTCTATTCTATTAAGATGTCTACTCAAATTTATTTTAACTACATTTATCTCACTTTGAAATTGTTTCAATAGTTCATGTTTTTGTTTTAGTGCATATTTTAAAATTTTGGTGTGTATGTCATTTGTATACCTATAAATTATCCTCTGTATTGCCGGAACTCCCTCCAAATTGAAAATACCTGATATATTCTTTGTTGCTCTTGAAATAAATTTTGGTATGATGCCCGCATTTCTGCAACGTATCAAAAATGGTATTGGAAATATATATTTACAAAAACAAGGTCTGCCAATGGGATCTCCAGCTTCTCCTATAGTGGCTGATATTGTTATGGAGAAATTGCTTGACAATTGTATTGAACGAGTGAACATTAGACCAAGAATAATGACTAAATATGTAGATGATTTATTTTGCATAATTTCAGAAAGTGGAATAGATAATATGTTGAGGACACTAAATGAGTTTAATAATAGTATTCAATTTACTATGGAAAAGGAAATGAACTGCATGATTCCATACTTAGATACATTAATAATTAGGAAGAATAGAAATTTATTAATAGATTGGTACCAGAAACCAACATCTTCAGGAAGAATTATTAATTACTATTCTAAGCATAATAAAAAAGTTATTATAAACACAGCTAGGAATTTTGTGGATAAGGTTCTAACAATTAGTGATAGTAGATTTCATAGGAAAAATAAGAATAGAATTAAATACATATTAAGGAATAATGATTTTCCAATTTGGTTAATAAATAAATTAATATATCAATATAGATTAAGAAGAAGTAACATTAATAGAAATATAAATGAACCAAAAATATACAAATCCTTAACTTATGTATCTGGATTATCAGAACGCATTGGTAAATCAGGAATATGTGATTCTGAAAAATATACAGTAGCTTATAGAACACATAATACATTAAACAGATTTTTTAGTAAGACAAAGGATAAAATAGATAAATTAGATAAATCAAATTTAGTTTATAAAATACCTTGTAATGGAAATGACAATGAGGATTGTAATAAGGTGTATATAGGAACAACTAAGAATAAGTTAAAAACTAGGATAGCAGGACATAAGACTGATCAGAGATATAGAGATATAAATTCGCAGAAAACAGCATTATCTTCACATTGTGCTAGATTTAATCATTATCCAAACTTTGAAAATGTTTCAATATTAATCACAGAAAACAATTATAAACGTAGATTTATGTTAGAAATGTTACACATAATAAATACACCAATCACAAATAGGATTAATTTTAAGGCAGATACAGCAAATGTAGCTCAAAATTATAGACACTTAGTTAATAAAATATAGAGTTTTAAATTTAAATGTAAATATGTATGGGTTTAAATATTTTGTTATTGTTCACATATATTTAGTTCAATTAAAATTGTTTAAAATTTTCTAAAATTTATTGAATAATATGTGTATATATTGATATATACATATGTATATATACATGTTAATTGTATATGTTTATAATAAACATATGTTTGTATGAATAGGTATGTATATATACATGTGTAAAATTATGAAATGTTTAAAGAATAATATTTTTGATTTATATATACATGTTAAAAAAAAATTAAAAAAAAAAAAATTTTTTTGTTATAATATGTCTTTTAAATTTATATAAATTTGTTTATAAACTTCTTGAATTTGGTTTTAAGATATCTATGTATATATAAGTAGGATTGGAAGTTCATTTTAGAAATGTTAAAAATTTTTTAATATATACATGTATAGATTTAAATTGTATATTATTGTTCCCATATTTTAAATTTATAAAAATTTTGTTTGAATCTTTTTGTATTTTGTTGACAAATAATTTTCATATTGTTGTTTTATAAACAAAAATTATTTTATCACATCAAATTAAAAAATAAATTGCCTGAAGAAGTCACACAAAGGAGTGACGAAATATTGAAAAACAATTTTATAAGATAATAAAAATAAGGAGACCTTAAGCTTAATATATATTAGACAACATTATTAATCAAAAAGAGGTCAAAAAACTAGAAGAATTTATTAATTTTTTAAGTTTTTGACCTATAACTCCCATACCTGACCTTGAGCCAAGAATTTAACTACACCATCTTATAGGGCATGGAAAGGGCTACAATTTGGCATCATTCAATTTTTGATTTATTGTTACTACTTCAAACAAATTTTTCAAAAAACTGTTTTCACTAACAATAATTTTTTTCAGATTTCGACCTGTAAGTCCCATACCTGACCTTGAGCTAAAAATTGAACTATACCATCTTAAAGGGCATGGAAAGAGCTACAATTTGGCATCATTCAATTTTTGATTTATTGTTACTGCTTCGAACTAATTTTTCAAAAAACTGTTTTCACTAACATTAATATTTTTCAGCTTTCGACCTGTAAGTGCCATACCTGACTTTGAGCCAAAAATTTAATTATAACATCTTAAAGGACATAAAAAGGGCTACAATTTGGCATCATTGAATTTTTGATTTATTGTTACTGCTTCGAACAAATTTTTCAAAAAACCTAAATTTTTTCAGTTTTTGACCTATAACTGCCATACCTGACCTTGAGCCAAAAATTTAACTATACCATCTTAAAGGGCATGGAAAGAACTACAATTTGGCATCATTAAATTTTTGATTTATTGTTACTGCTTCGAACAAATTTTTCAAAAAACTGTTTTCCCTAACATTAATTTTTTTTTCAGTTTTCGACCTGTAACCCCCATACCTGACTTTGAGCGAAAAATTGAATTATAACATCTTAAAGGACATAAAAAGGGCTACAATCTGGCATCATTCAATTTTTGATTTATTGTTACTGCTTCGAGCTAATTGTTCAAAAAACATTAATATTTTAAGTTTTTGACCTATAACTCCCATACCTGACCTTGAGCCAAAAATTTAACTATACCATCTTATAGGGCATGGAAAGGGCTATAATTTGGCATCATTCAATTTTTGATTTATTGTTACTGCTTTAAACAAATTTTTCAAAAAACAATAATTTTTTCAGTTTTTGACCTATAACTCCCATAACTGACTTTGAGCCAAAAATTTAACTATACCATCTTAAAGGGCATGGAAACGGCTACAATTTGGCATCATTCAATTTTTGATTTATTGTTACTGCTTCAAACAAATTTTTCAAAAATCTGTTTTTACATTCATATGTTTGTAATATACACTGTTGTTTGTGTATGCTTATGGAGAACATGTGTAGGTATGAATATGTATGTATATATATATACACTTTTCCTTAACCATTTCTCAATTTTACATATGGATATACATATGCATATCCACATGTTTTTTATAAGCATACACAAACAACGTGCATATACAGTGTATATTACACACATATGCATTATGCTCTTTAAGATGGTATAGTTCAATTTTTGGCTCAAAGTCAGAAATGGGAGTTAAAGGTCGAAAACTGAAAAAAATTAATGTTTTTTGAAAAATTTTTTCGAAGCAGTAACAATAAATCAAAAATTGAATGATGCCAAATTGTAGCCCTTTATATGCCCTTTAAGAAAGTATAATGGAATTTTTGGCTCAAAGTCAGGTATGAGAGTTACAGGTCGAAAACTGAAAAAAATTAATGTTAGTGAAAACAGTTTTTTTTAAAATTTGTTTGAAGCAGTAACAATAAATCAAAAATTTAATGATGCCAAATTGTAGCCCTTTTTATGCCCTTTAAAACGGTATAATTGAATTTTTGGCTCAAAGTCAGGTATGGGAGTTACAGGTCGAAAACTGAAATAAATTAATTTAGTGAAAACAGTTTTTTGAAAAATTCGTTTGAAGCAGTAACAATAAATCAAAAATTGAATGACGCCAAATTGTAGCCCTTTCCATGCCCTTTAAGATGGAATTGTTCAATTTTTGGCTCAAAGTCAGGTATGGGAGTTACAGGTCGAAAACTGAAAAAATTAATGTTGCTTGAAAAATTTGTGTGAAGCAGTAACAATAAATCAAAAATTGAATGATGCCAAACTGTAGCCCTTTCAGTGCCCTTTAAGATGGTATAATTCAATTTCGGGCTCAAAGTCAGGTATGGGAGTTAGAGGTCGAAAACTGAAAAAAATTCATGTTAGTGAAAACAGTTTTTTTAAAAATTTGTTCGAAGCAGTAACAATAAATCAAAAATTGAATGATGCCAAATTGTAGCCCTTTCCATGCCCTTTAAGATGGTATAGTTAAATTTTTGGCTCAAAGTCAGGTATGGGAGTTATAGGTCAAAAACTGAAAAAATTTATGTTTTTTTTTAAATTTGTTCGAAGCAGTAACAATAAATCAAAAATTGAATGATGCCAAATTGTAGCCCCTTCAATGCCCTTTAAGATGATATAATTTAATTTCGGGCTCAAAGTCAGGTATGGGAGTTACAGTGAAAACTGTTTTTTTTTAAATTTTGTTCGAAGCAATAACAATAAATCAAAAATATAATGATGCCAAATTGTAGCCTTTTTCATTCCCTTTAAGATGGTATAATTCAATTTTTGGCTCAAAGTCAGGTATGGGAGTTATAGGTCAAAAACTGAAAAAATTAATGTTTTTTGAAAAATTTGTTTGAAGCAGTAACAATAAATCAAAAATTGAATGATGCCAAATTGTAGTCCTTTCAATGCCCTTTAAGATGATATAATTCAATTTCGGGCTCAAAGTCAGGTATGGGAGTTACAGGTCGAAAACTGAAAAAAATTAATGTTAGGGAAAACCGTTTTTTTTTAATTTTTTCGAAGCAGTAACAATAAATCAAAAATTTAATGATGCCAAATTGTAGCCCTCTTTATGCCCTTTAAGATAGTATAGTTCAATTTTTGGCTCAAAGTCAGAAATGGAAGTTACAGGTCGAAAACTGAAAGAATTAATGTTTTTTGAAAAATTTGTTCGAAGCAGTAACAATAAATCAAAAATTGAATGATGCCAAATTGTAGCTCTTTCCATGCCCTTTAAGATGGTATAGTTCAATTTTTGGCTCAAGGTCAGGTATGGGAGTTATAGGTCAAAAACTGAAAAAATTAATATTTTTTGAAAAATTTGTTCGAAGCAGTAACAATAAATCAAAAATTGAATGATGCCAAATTGTAGCCCTTTTTATGCCCTTTAAGACGGTTTTTTTTAATTTTTGGTTTAAAGTCAGGTATGGGAGTTACAGGTCGAAAACTGAAAAAAATTAATGTTAGTGAAAATAGTTTTTTTTTTTAAATTTGTTCGAAGCAGTAACAATAAATCAAAAATTGAATGATGCCAAATTGTAGCCCTTTTTATGTCCTTTAAGATGGTATAATTCAATTTTAGGCTCAAAGTCAGGTATGGGACTTACAGGTCGAAAACTGAAAAATATTAATGTTAGTGAAAACAGTTTTTTTTAAATTTGTTCGAAGCAGTAACAATAAATCAAAAATTGAATGATGCCAAATTGTAGCACTTTCCATGCCCTTTACAATGGTACAATTCAATTTTTGGCTTAAAGTCAGGTATGGGACTTACAGGTCGAAAACTGAAATATATTAATGTTAGTGAAAACAGTTTTTTTAAAAATTTTTCGAAGCAGTAACAATAAATCAAAAATTGAATGATGCAAATTGTAGCCCTTTCAATGCCCTTTAAGATGGTTTAATTCGATTTTTGGCTTAAAGTCAGGTATGGGAGTCATAGGTCAAAAACTGAAAAAATTAATGTTTTTTGAAAAATTTGTTTGAAGCAGTAACAATAAATCAAAAATTGAATGATGCCAAATTGTAGCCCTTTCCATGCCCTATAAGATAGTATAGTTCAATTTTTGGCTCAAGTTCAGGTATGGGAGTTATAGGTCAAAAACTTAAAAAATTAATGTTTTTTGAAAAATTTGTTCGAAGCAGTAACAATAAATCAAAAATTGAATGATGCCAGATTGTAGCCCTTTTTATGCCCTTTAAGACGATATAATTCAATTTTTGGCTTAAAGTCAGGTATGGGGGTTACAGGTCGAAAACTGAAAAAAATTAATGTTAGGGAAAACAATTTTTTGAAAAATTTGTTCGAAGCAGTAACAACAAATCAAAAATTGAATGATGTTAAATTGTAGCCCTTTCAATGCCCTTTAAGATGTTATAATTTAATTTTGGGCTCAAAGTCAGGTATGGGAGTTACAGGTCGAAAACTGAAAAAAAATTCATGTTAGTGAAAACAGTTTTTTTAAAAATTTGTTTGAAGCAGTAACAATAAATCAAAAAATGAATGATGCCAAATTGTAGCCCTTTCCATGCCCTTTAAGATGGAATTGTTCAATTTTTGGCACAAAGTCAGGTATGGGAGTTACAGGTCGAAAACTGAAAAAATTAACGTTTTTTGAAAAATTTGTTCGAGGCAGTAACAATAAATCAAAAATTGAATGATGCCAAATTGCAGCCCGTTCAATGCCCTTTAAGATGTTATAAATGAATTTTGGGCTTAAAGTCAGGTATGGGAGTTACAGGTCGAAAACTGAAAAAAAATTCATGTTAGTGAAAACAGTTTTTTTAAAAATTTGTTCGAAGCAGTAACAATAAATCAAAAATTGAATGATGCCAAATTGTAACCCTTTCCATGCCCTTTAAGATGGTATAGTTAAATTTTTGGCTCAAGGTCAGGTATGGGAGTTATAGATCAAAAACTGAAAAAACTAATGTTTTTTGAAAAATTTGTTCGAAGCAGTAACAATAAATCAAAAATTTAATGATGCCAAATTGTAACCCTTTCCATGCCCTTTAAGACGGTATAATTCAATTTTTATCTCAAAGTCAGGTATGGGAGTTACAGGTCGAAAACTGAAAAATATTAATGTTAGTGAAAACAGTTTTTTTTTTAATTTGTTCGAAGCAGTAACAATAAATCAAAAATTGAATGATGCCAAATTGCAGCCCTTTCCATGCCCTCTAAGATGGTTTAATTTGATTTTTGGCTTAAAGTCAGGTATGGGAGTTATAGGTCAAAAACTGAAAAAATAATGTTTTTTGAAAAATTTGTTTGAAGTAGTAACAATAAATCAAAAATTGAATGATGCCAAATTGTAGCCCTTTTTATGCCCTTTAAGACGGTATAATTAAATTTTTGGTTAAAAGTCAGGTATGGGAGTTACAATTCGAAAGCTGAAAAAAATTAATGTGAGTGAAAACAGATTTTTGAAAAATTTGTTTGAAGCAGTAACAATAATTCAAAAATTTAATGATGCTAAATTGTAGCCCTTTCCATGCTCTTTAAGATGGTATAGTTAAATTTTTGGCCCAAGGTCAGTTATGGGAGTTATAGATCAAAAACTCTAAAAATAATGTTTTTTGAAAAATTTGTTCGATGCAGTAACAATAAATCAAAAATTGAATGATGCCAAATTGTAGCCCTTTTTATGCCCTTTAAGACGGTATAATTAAATTTTTGGTTAAAAGTCAGGTATGGGAGTTACAATTCGAAAGCTGAAAAAAATTAATGTGAGTGAAAACAGATTTTTGAAAAATTTGTTTGAAGCAGTAACAATAATTCAAAAATTTAATGATGCCAAATTGTAGCCCTTTCCATGCTCTTTAAGATGGTATAGTTAAATTTTTGGCTCAAGGTCAGGTATGGGAGTTATAGGTCAAAAACTGAAAAAATTAATGTTTTTTGAAAAATTTGTTCGAAGCAGTAACAATAAATCAAAAATTTAATGATGCCAAATTGTAGCCCTTTCCATGCCCTATAAGATAGTATAGTTCAATTTTTGGCTCAAGGTCAGGTATGGGAGTTATAGGTCGAAACCTGAAAAAATTAATGTTTTTTGAAAAATTTGTTCGAAGCAGTAACAATAAATCAAAAATTGAATGATGCTAAATTGTAGTCCTTTTTATGCCCTTTAAGACGGTATAATTTAATTTTTGGGTCAAAGTCAGGTATGGGAGTTACAGGTCGAAAACTGAAAAAAATTAATGTTAGTGAAAACAGTTTTTTGAAAAATTTGTTCGAAGCAGTAACAATAAATCAAAAATGGAATGACGTTAAATTGTAGCCCTTTCCATGCCCTTTAAGATGGAATCATTCAATTTTTGGTTCAAAGTCAGGTATGGGAGTTACAGGTCGAAACTGAAAAAATTAATGTTTTTTTAAAAATTTGTGTGAAGCAGTAACAATAAATCAAAAATTGAATGATGCCAAATTGCAGCCCTTTCAATGCCCTTTAAGATGTTATAATTTAATTTTGGGCTTAAAGTCAGGTATGGGAGTTACAGGTCGAAAACTGAAAAAAAATTCATGTTAGTGAAAACAGTTTTTTTTTTAAATTTGTTCGAAGCAGTAACAATAAATCAAAAATTGAATGATGCCAAATTGTAACCCTTTCCATGCTCTTTAAGATGGTATAGTTAAATTTTTGGCTCAAGGTCAGGTATGGGAGTTATAGATCAAAAACTGAAAAAACTAATGTTTTTTGAAAAATTTGTTCGAAGCAGTAACAATAAATCAAAAATTTAATGATGCCATATTGTAGCCCATTTTTATGCCCTTTAAGACGGTATAATTCAATTTTTGTCTCAAAGTCAGGTATGGGAGTTACAGGTCGAAAACTGAAAAATATTAATGTTAGTGAAAACTGTTTTTTTTTTTAATTTGTTCGAAGCAGTAACAATAAATCAAAAATTGAATGATGCCAAATTGCAGCCCTTTCCATGCCCTTTAAGATGGTTTAATTTGATTTTTGGCTTAAAGTCAGGTATGGGAGTTATAGGTCAAAAACTGAAAAAATTAATGTTTATTTGAAAAATTTGTTTGAAGTAGTAACTATAAATCAAAAATTGAATGATACCAAATTGTAGCCCTTTCCATGCCCTTTAAGATGGTGTAGTTAAATTTTTGGCCCAAGGTCAGTTATGGGAGTTATAGATCAAAAACTCAAAAAATAATGTTTTTTGAAAAATTTGTTCGATGCAGTAACAATAAATCAAAAATTGAATGATGCCAAATTGTAGCCCTTTTTATGCCCTTTAAGACGGTATAATTAAATTTTTGGTTAAAAGTCAGGTATGGGAGTTACAATTCGAATGCTGAAAAAAATTAATGTGAGTGAAAACAGATTTTTGAAAAATTTGTTCGAAGCAGTAACAATAAATCAAAAATTTAATGATGCCAAATTGTAGCCCTTTCCATGCTCTTTAAGATGGTATAGTTAAATTTTTGGCCCAAGGTCAGTTATGGGAGTTATAGATCAAAAACTCAAAAAATAATGTTTTTTGAAAAATTTGTTCGATGCAGTAACAATAAATCAAAAATTGAATGATGCCAAATTGTTGCCCTTTTTATGCCCTTTAAGACGGTATAATTAATTTTTTGGCTCAAAGTCAGGTATGGGACTTACAGGTCGAAAACTGAAAAATATTAATGTTAGTGAAAACAGTTTTTTTTTTTAAATTTGTTCGAAGCAGTAACAATAAATCAAAAATTGAATGATGCCAAATTGTAGCCCCTTCGATGCCCTTTAAGATGGTATAATTCAATTTTTGGCTCAAAGTCAGGTATGGGACTTACAGGTCGAAAACTGAAAAATATTAATGTTAGTGAAAACAGTTTTTTTTTTAAATTTGTTCGAAGCAGTAACAATAAATCAAAAGTTGAATGATGCCAAATTGTAGCCCTTTCCATGCCCTTTAAGATGGTTTAATTCGATTTTTGGCTTAAAGTCAGGTATGGGAGTTATAGGTCGAAAACTGAAAAAATTAATGTTTTTTGAAAAATTTGTTCGAAGCAGTAACAATAAATCAAAAATTGAATGATGCTAAATTGTAGTCCTTTTTATGCCCTTTAAGACGGTTTAATTTAATTTTTGGGTCAAAGTCAGGTATGGGAGTTACAGGTCGAAAACTGAAAAAAATTAATGTTAGTGAAAACAATTTTTTGAAAAATTTGTTCGAAGCAGTAACAATAAATCAAAAATGGAATGACGTTAAATTGTAGCCCTTTCCATTCCCTTTAAGATGGAATCGTTCAATTTTTGGCTCAAAGTCAGGTATGGGAGATACAGGTCGAAAACTGAAAAAATTAATGTTTTTTTAAAAATTTGTGTAAAGCAGTAACAATAAATCAAAAATTGAATGATGCCAAATTGCAGCCCTTTCCATGCCCTTTAAGATGGTTTAATTTGATTTTTGGCTTAAAGTCAGGTATGGGAGTTATAGGTCAAAAACTGAAAAAATTAATGTTTTTTGAAAAATTTGTTTGAAGTAGTAACTATAAATCAAAAATTGAATGATGCCAAATTGTAGCCCTTTCCATGCTCTTTAAGATGGTATAGTTAAATTTTTGGCTCATGGTCAGGTATGGGAGTTATAGGTCAAAAACTGCAAAAATTAATGTTTTTTGAAAAATTTGTTCGAAGCAGTAACAATAAATCAAAAATTGAATGATGCCAAATTGTAGCCCTTTTTATGCCCTTTAAGACGGTATAATTAAATTTTTGGTTAAAAGTCAGGTATGGGAGTTACAATTCGAAAGCTGAAAAAAATTAATGTGAGTGAAAACAGATTTTTGAAAAATTTGTTCGAAGCAGTAACAATAAATCAAAAATTTAATGATGCCAAATTGTAGCCCTTTCCATGCTCTTTAAGATGGTATAGTTAAATTTTTGGCTCAAGGTCAGGTATGGGAGTTATAGGTCAAAAACTGAAAAAATTAATGTTTTTTGAAAAATTTGTTCGAAGCAGTAACAATAAATCAAAAATTGAATGATGCCAAATTGTAGCCCTTTTTATGCCCTTTAAGACGGTATAATTAAATTTTTGGTTAAAAGTCAGGTATGGGAGTTACAATTCGAAAGCTGAAAAAAATTAATGTGAGTGAAAACAGATTTTTGAAAAATTTGTTCGAAGCAGTAACAATAAATCAAAAATTTAATGATGCCAAATTGTAGCCCTTTCCATGCTCTTTAAGATGGTATAGTTAAATTTTTGGCTCAAGGTCAGGTATGGGAGTTATAGGTCAAAAACTGAAAAAATTAATTTTTTTTTTTAAATTTGTTCGAAGCAGTAACAATAAATCAAAAATTGAATGATGCCAAATTGTAGCCCCTTTTATGCCCTTTAAGACGGTATAATTCAATTTTTGTCTCAAAGTCAGATGTGGGAGTTACAGGTCGAAAACTGAAAAAAATTAATTAAGGGAAAACAGTTTTTTGAAAAATTTGTTTGAAGCAGTAACAACAAATCAAAAATTGAATGACGTTAAATTTTAGCCCTTTCCATGCCCTTTAAGATGGTATAGTTCAATTTTTGACTCAAGGTCAGGTATGGGAGTTATAGGTCGAAAACTGAAAAAATTAATGTTTTTTGAAAAATTTGTTCGAAGCAGTAACAATAAATCAAAAATTGAATGATGCCAAATTGTATCCCTTTTTATGCCCTTTAAGACGGTTTTTTTTTAATTTTTGGCTTAAAGTCAGGTATGGGAGTTACAGGTCGAAAACTGAAAAAAATTAATGTTAGTGAAAACAGTTTTTTTAAAAATTTGTTCGAAGCAGTAACAATAAATCAAAAATTGAATGATGCCAAATTGTAGCTCTTTTTATGTCCTTTAATATGGTATAATTCAATTTTAGGCTCAAAGTCAGGTATGGGACTTACAGGTCGAAAACTGAAAAATATTAATGTTAGTGAAAACAGTTTTTTTTTTAAATTTGTTCGAAGCAGTAACAATAAATCAAAAATTGAATGATGCCAAATTGTAGCCCCTTCCATGCCCTTTAAGATGGTATAATTCAATTTTTTGCTCAAAGTCAGGTATGGGACTTACAGGTCGAAAACTGAAAAATATTAATGTTAGTGAAAACAGTTTTTTTTTTAATTTGTTCGAAGCAGTAACAATAAATCAAAAATTGAATGATGCCAAATTGTAGCCCTTTCCATGCCCTTTTAGATGCTTTAATTCGATTTTTGGCTTAAAGTCAGGTATGGGAGTTATAGGTCAAAAACTGAAAAAATTAATGTTTTTTGAAAAATTTGTTTGAAGTAGTAACAATAAATCAAAAATTGAATGATGCCAAATTGTAGCCCTTTTTATGCCCTTTAAGACGGTATAATTAAATTTTTTGTTCAAAGTCAGGTATGGGAGTTACAGGTCGAAAGCTGAAAAAAATTAATGTGAGTGAAAACAGTTTTTTGAAAAATTTGTTCGAAGCAGTAACAATAAATCAAAAATTGAATGATGCCAAATTTTAGCCCTTTCCATGCTCTTTAAGATGGTATAGTTAAATTTTTGGCTTAAGGTCAGGTATGGGAGTTATAGGTCGAAAACTGAAAAAATTAATGTTTTTTGAAAAATTTGTTCGAAGCAGTAACAATAAATCAAAAATTGAATGATGCCAAATTGTAGCTGTTTCCATGCCCTATAAGATAGTTTAGCTCAATTTTTGGCTCAAGGTCAGGTATGGGAGTTAGAGGTCAAAAACTTAAAAAATTAATGTTTTTTGAAAAATTTGTTCGAAGCAGTAACAATAAATCAAAAATTGAATGATGCCAGATTGTAGCCCTTTTTATGCCCTTTAAGACGGTATTATTAAATTTTTGGCTCAAAGTCAGGTATGGGGGTTACAGGTCGAAAACTGAAAAAAATTAATGTTAGGGAAAACAGTTTTTTGAAAAATTTGTTCGAAGCAGTAACAACAAATCAAAAATTGAATGACGTTTGATTGTAGCCCTTTCCATGCCCTTTCAGATGGTATAGTTAAATTTTTGGCTCAAGGTCAGGTATGGGAGTTATAGGTCGAA
Organism: Linnaemya vulpina; assembly: GCA_963675445.1. Classification (NCBI taxonomy): domain Eukaryota; kingdom Metazoa; phylum Arthropoda; class Insecta; order Diptera; family Tachinidae; genus Linnaemya; species Linnaemya vulpina. The sequence goes on from OY776276.1 coordinate 40,234,050, forward strand.
AACTGAAAAAATTAATGTTTTTTGAAAAATTTTTTCGAAGCAGTAACAATAAATCAAAAATTGAATGATGCTAAATTGTAGTCCTTTTTATGCCCTTTAAGACGGTATAATTTAATTTTTGGGTCAAAGTCAGGTATGGGAGTTACAGGTCGAAAACTGAAAAAAAATAATGTTAGTGAAAACAGTTTTTTGAAAAATTTGTTCGAAGCAGTAACAATAAATCAAAAATGGAATGATGCCAAATTGTAGCCGCCATTTCCATGCCCTTTAAGATGGAATCGTTCAATTTTTGGCTCAAAGTCAGGTATGGGAGTTACAGGTCGAAAACTGAAAAAATTAATGTTTTTTTTAAAATTTGTGTAAAGCAGTAACAATAAATCAAAAATTGAATGATGCCAAATTGCAGCCCTTTCAATGCCCTTTAAGATGTTATAATTTAATTTTGGGCTTAAAGTCAGGTATGGGAGTTACAGGTCGAAAACTGAAAAAAAATTCATGTTAGTGAAAACAGTTTTTTTTTAAATTTGTTCGAAGCAGTAACAATAAATCAAAAATGGAATGACGTTAAATTGTAGCCCTTTCCATGCCCTTTAAGATGGAATCGTTCAATTTTTGGCTCAAAGTCAGGTATGGGAGTTACAGGTCGAAAACTGAAAAAATTAATGTTTTTTTAAAAATTTGTGTAAAGCAGTAACAATAAATCAAAAATTGAATGATGCCAAATTGCAGCCCTTTCAATGCCCTTTAAGATGTTATAATTTAATTTTGGGCTTAAAGTCAGGTATGGGAGTTACAGGTCGAAAACTGAAAAAAAATTCATGTTAGTGAAAACAGTTTTTTTTTAAATTTGTTCGAAGCAGTAACAATAAATCAAAAATTGAATGATGCCAAATTGTAACCCTTTCCATGCCCTTTAAGATGGTACAGTTAAATTTTTGGCTCAAGGTCAGGTATGGGAGTTATAGATCAAAAACTGAAAAAATTAATGTTTTTTGAAAAATTTTTTCGAAGCAGTAACAATAAATCAAAAATTTAATGATGCCAAATTGTAGCCCTTTTTATGCCCTTTAAGATGGTACAATTAAATTTTTGTCTCAAAGTCAGGTATGGGAGTTACAGGTCGAAAACTGAAAAAATTTAATGTGAGTGAAAACAGTTTTTTGAAAAATTTGTTCGAAGCAGTAACAATAAACCAAAAATTGAATGATGCCAAATCGTAGCCCTTTCCATGCTTTTTAAGATGGTATAGTTAAATTTTTGGCTCAAGGTCAGGTATGGGAGTTATAGATCAAAAACTGAAAAAATTAATGTTTTTTGAAAAATTTGTTCGAAGCAGTAACAACAAATCAAAAATTGAATGATGCCAAATTGTAGTCCTTTCCATGCTTTTTAAGATGGTATAGTTAAATTTTTGGCTCAAGGTCAGGTATGGGAGTTATAGATCAAAAACTGAAAAAATTCATGTTTTTTGAAAAATTTGTTCGAAGCAGTAACAATAAATCAAAAATTTAATGATGCCAAATTGTAGCCCTTTCCATGCTTTTTAAGATGGTATAGTTAAATTTTTGGCTCAAGGTCAGGTATGGGAGTTATAGATCAAAAACTGAAAAAATTAATGTTTTTTGAAAAATTTGTTTGAAGCAGTAACAATAAATCAAAGACTGAATGATGCCAAATTGTAGCCCTTTCCATGCCCTTTAAGATGGTATAGTTCAATTTTTGGCTTAAAGTCAGGTATGGGAGTTATAGGTCAAAAAGTGTTTTTTGAAAAAATTTTCTTTAATATATTGTATAAAAAATCAACTGTTGTCGAAAAACTAATGATAGGCGATTGTGTAATTTTAGCTCATCTTTCAGATTGTTTAACATTTGCTTTTTGTATTTGGCCTGGTTTAAGTGTTATTAGTCAAAAACTAAGCAAAAAGTTTGTTGAAAATGCAAAAAGTTTGTTGAAGTGCTAAAATACTACAAAAATGCGCTTTTAGTAATCAACCAATTAATGTTGTTGCCGTATCCTTTTGATATATTGTGCATGCAATATTTGGCATCACTTTTAGGTTTTACCTGCGTAACATAACATATATGTTACGTGGTAATTATGTAAAAGAGTCGAATATTACCAATATATATATAAATTTTTGAAAGAAATACAAATTATATGAATGTTTTTAAAAGATTCTTAATTAGCTTAGAGAACATTTCAAAAATAATGTTTAAGGTTGATATATTGTGCATGCAATATATAGCATCACTTTTATGTTTACCTGCATAACATAACCTAGATATTACGTTGTAATTATGTAAAAGTGTTCAATATTACCAATAAATATATAAATATTTGAAAGAAATACTAATTATATGAATATTTTTAAAAGATAGGTAATTAGTTTAGAAAAAATTACAAAAAATATGTTTATCACTTCAACGCTTATATAAAAGTAGTTAAATGTTGCCAATGTACATATATTTGAGTCTGGCAGCTCGTTTTGTTAAACTCAAGAGAGCGCAACGCTCTTTTTAAAACTAACTCACTTTTTTTGCATTTTCGAAAAAAAGATTGTTGAAAAGTTTGTTATCTTCTCTCGGGTGAATTCTGCTTATTTTGTGGTCAGTGTGACATTAAATATTTTAGAGCTGTACAAAACAGCTCTTTTGAGTGAGCGCTCTTTTTAGCTCCGCTCACTTTACTGGATTAATTCGTTCAGTTCATTCAGTTGTTTCAGTTCATTCAGTAGCTCAGTTGTTTCAGTACTTCAGTTTATTCAGTAACTCAGTTGTTTCACTAGCTCAGTTCATTCAATAGCTCAGTTGTTTCAGTAGCTGGCAACTCTATAAATAAAGAGCACTACATCCCTGTATGCATTAGCACGTGTGTGAATTAATTCATTTTTTTCGTATGGATTTTGACATACAAATTGAAACATCACTGAAAAGAGCTACTGAAAGAGACAGATCTAATGAAACAACTGAGCTAAAAACGCTCAATTGAATGAAAGATTCACCTCGCTCAATTGACTGAATGATTCAATTGAATTAATTCATTCAGGAGCCGTACAGCTCTAAAATATTTGTTTATTATATGGTTACGGGGTAATTAGTACAAGATTGTAATATGGAAAAGGTCATATTGCTTTCGAGGACTCATTGGAAGAAGCTCAGCATAGCACTGGTTCCAGTTTTATGTGGAATATACCATTTGAGAAAAGAGTACTTGTGAGTTATTTATTAATTACATGTACATTATGAAAAATTTATAGTATATATGTACATATGTTTGTATTATAGAGTCTATAATCATATGAGACAAGTTTGCTGTGATGTTAAGGAACATTCGCTACATAAGCATAGTAAAATTCTCGTGGTTTTGAACCCTATGGCCAACAAGAAGCAATGTGAAAAAAACGTATGTATGTATGTACATATATATGTATGTATGTCTATGATATGAAAACACATTTTGAACAAAATTATTCTACGGTCACTGGTCACTGCTCCGATTGAAAGGTTATCCTACTTATGCTATATAAAATTTGTTTTTAGAAGTAGTTCGTAGAGCCAATTAATTTACTTAGCTTCGATTTAAGGTTACAAATATTTCAAAAGAGTGAAGAACATTGGAATATAAGGTTTCTAAAGCTGATATTGGATCTACTATTCCTAGAAATCCTAATCGAGAGCATGTGTGTTCACTAGTAGCTTAGAATGTTGAATGCATTTTGAGTGATATTCGGATCTACAATAATTGCAAAATATTTTGTGCACTTTAATGGATTATCTAAATTTTTTTTTTGTTTTCTATGGTTAGAAGATCTAAGGGATATTTTTTTCATTTCTTTAGTAGTATTTAAAAATACTTGCGTGACTTGTTACTTAATTTTAAATTTAAAATTAAACAGCTTTATATATTAATATTTATATAGGCTAATTGTTCTAACTTAGTTAAAATCTCAGAAAGACATGATGATAAATATTCCTAGGCACAAAGGAAGTCAACATCAGTTTTATTCAACTTACACAGCAGAACAGAACAGCTGTTTTCGGAAGCCGCTACACTTTCATCTTCAGTGCTCATGTGTATATTGTGTTTATCACCACTGTTTAGGTGGCTTAGTTGAATGTGATAACAGTTTTCTATTTACACAAATTTTATTGTGAAAAACAATCCGAGAACTGTATCAACCTGATGTTAACACTTGTGTGTTATGATACCTGTGTTACCATTTGATTATTTTCTTCATGTCCCATTTTTCTGAATTTTTTTTTGTTCCATTATACATTAATTCAAACTTTTATGGTTTGAATTTTATACTTAAGTATATGTGAACGTTTTTTCCAATTTTCATTGGTAGCTCAAGCCAAAGCTTAAATTGTATGTGATTTTATTTATATTGAACATTTTTATTTTGCTATATTAATATTTATATAGGCTAATTGTTCTAACTTAGTTAAAATGGAAAAAAAATTCAGAAAAATGGGACATGAAGAAAATAATCAAATGGTAACACAGGTATCATAACACAAGTGTTAACATCAGGTTGATACAGTTCTCGGATTGTTTTTCACAATAAAATTTGTGTAAATAGGAAACTGTTATCACATTCAACTAAGCCACCTAAACAGTGGTGATAAACACAATATACACATGAGCACTGAAGATGAAAGTGTAGCGGCTTTCGAAAACAGCTGTTCTGCTCTGCTGTGTAAGGTGAATAAAACTGATGTTGACTTCCTTTGTGCCTAGGAATATTTATCATCATGTCTTTCTGAGATTTTAACTAAGTTAGAACAATTAGCCTATATAAATATTAATATAGCAAAATAAAAATGTTCAATAAAAATAAAATCAAACAGCTTTATGTTGAATTATTTCTTACCAATGTTATAATTATTCTATTAAATGTATTAAAATTCTCATTTTTTCCTTCGTTTGGTAGCATATTATACAGGTTTAATCCTTTGTAAAATATTGATCGCTGCATTGCGGTTGTTGAAACTCTTTGAAGTCTAAAGTCTTGTGAATTTCTATGGCAGTAGGGTGGTACACCTCCCACATTTGGTTAGACAAGTATTTTGGTGTTTCACCTATTTTAATTTTCATAATAAATTTGAGTGTGTTTATTTGAATCCGTTGCTTTATATATAACCATTTCAGTGTGTCGAGCATATATTGGGTTGGCGTATATCTATTGCATTTTAAAATTGATCTCATTGCTTTATTTTGTAATCTCTGTAGTCTTTCTATTTGTGTATTTGTGCAGCATGTATATAAAATAGTGGAACCGAACTGTGGTTTTATTATTATGATATATATATATATATATATATATATATATATATATATATTAATTGCAGGCATTATTGACACCTTATTTCTTAAACGTTTAAAAACCCTTTTTTCCCATTTGTTTGCTTATTTACTGAATATGTTTTTTAAATTTTAGATCTGTGTCTATTATAAAACATAAATATTTAATTTGATTTACATTTTCTATTACTGTAATTACTAAATCACTATTCATGTTGATTTCCATTAGTTTAGTTTTAGTTTCATTTAACTTTAATTTATTCGTTTTAAGCCACTCATTTATTTTCATTAAATCATACGTCATGTTTTCTCGACATATTTTTTAATTTTTTGCCTCGCTAATAACGTATAATACTATTTCACTTTTTTTCAATATGTTTGGCATATCTTTTATATATATTATAAATAGTAGTGCGCCAAGAATAGAACCTTGAGGCACACGACATTCATTTTTTGATATACCGGATATTTTATTATTCACTTTAGTTTTTTTGTCTTCTTCCCGTTAAATACTTCTAAACCATCTTAGTTCTTTGTCTTTCACTCCATACATATACAATTTTTGAAGCAATATATCTCGGTAAATTGTTTCGAAAGCCCTTTTAAAATCTAGGAAAACTGCCATTACTTTTTTGTTTTTATCTATTTTCTTCCATCTATTTATTACATAATTGATAGCGGTTTCACATGAAAAATTTTTTCCAAATCCTGATTGAAATTTTGAAAATAAGTTATTTTTACCATATAACTTTCCAATTGTAATTTAACAACTTGTTCGATTATTTTTTCACATGTTTTTAACGTATTTATTGGGCGATATTCTTCACTTTTCTGAGTTTTCTTAATTTTCTCAATTGGAGTTACCATTGCTGCATAAAGTAGTTTATTTCCTATTGAATTCCAGTTATATAAAATAATTTTTATTGTTACTTTGTTAAAGTATGGTTTCTTTCAAGTTCTTGAATATTAATTGCACGAAAATTCAGTTTGCTCGTTATCACAGGCACATTGCACATCTTCTATACTATCTCTTATACCTTTTATAAAGAAAAGGTTAACTGGTAACTATCCTTAAATTCTATAGTTCGGTTTTTCTTAAGAATCAAATATTTGATTTCTTTCCACATTTGTTTCTGATTACTTGCACTATTTATTCTATTGCAAATGTATCTATTTTTTGTTCACTACTTTGGTTTTATATAATTTTCTTATTGTTTTGTAATTTTTCCATTCTATTTCAGTACTTACTGCCTTGCAATTTGGTATTTAAAAATTTTTTCTTGCTTAAGTTGTCTTAGTTCCTGATTAAACCAATGGCAATCGTAATCTTTTTATTGTTTTTGTAAATTTTTCAATAGTTTGTTCAATACACGCATCAGAAAAGTTTACGTTGTTATTTAGGGTATCATTTTCATTAATTTTTAGCAGTTGACCTATTTCTCTAGAAAACTGATTTTTGTTGTATCTGAAACTTTTTATTTTCTAATTCATTTGAGTTACATTCCATATAAATGCTTATTGTCCCATGATCCGCTATCTTATTATCACTGTAAATGTCTACTGATATTTTTTCTTTGTTCGTTATAACGAAATCGATTATAGTTCTTGTATTCTCTGTTATTCTTGTATATTCATTTACTATTTGTTTTATTCCGTTGTCATTAAGTATACTTTCTAGTTTTTGTTTTTCAAAATGTTCACAAAATTCAGCTTCACTGTATGATGGAGATCTATATATTGCTGCCATTACAAAATATTTATTTTTATTTTTTACAATGCATGCATTTATCCAGTATTTTAAACCCTCTACTTTTTCAAAAATTTTCTTTATTTTCTAATGTTTAAAATATATTATTACACCTCCTGTTCTTATGGATTCAGAAAATGTGATTTGTCCATATTTATGTATTTGGTAAATGAATTTCTGAGAACACTATAAAGTCAGGTTGCTCATTTTCAACCATAATTTCAACTTGATTATACAGTAGAATCTTAAAAAAGTTAACCAAAATGTTCCAAGGGGTATTAACTTTTCTGAACTTTAAACTTTTCTAAGCGCGTTTTTTTAGTCGAAATAAGGAATAAATAAAGTATGTAATAACTTTTAAAAGTCATACACAACTTTCTTTAGATACAAAATGTTATGTTTTTTTTTTATTATTTATTATTAAAAGGTTTAAATAGTTTTCATTATTACAAATAAGAAACTTAGGTTTAATGTGTGCTGGGTATTAAATTTCACAGTCGTACTCAGCGCAAAAAATATTAATTTATAGTCGTTTAAAGAAGCAGTCAAGGCTTGTTTCTTTTCTCTTGTATAATAACTCTTGATCATTTTCGTACGCATATTGACTAGGTGTGCCACTTGATTTGCATCCTTGTTGCTTTCAAACCATTTTATAACGTTATTGATGCTTTCCACTGCTTTCGAGAAACTTAATTTAGATCGTTGAACATCTTCCTCGATAATTGACACGTCGTTTTCATTATCGGTAACTTCGGAATCATCGTTATTTTCTGAAATTTCGTCATTGTTCCAATTTATGATTTCATTAATGCCGATGTCAACATTATCCGCAACCTTTGATATCAACAATTGAACTTCGCGAAGTGTATCGTTGTATGGACTATTTGATAGAATCATTTCAGAGAGAGGAATTTCGTCTTCGCTGTCATACTGATCGTCATCCCCCTTTTTATCTTGTTCCATGCTTTTGTCAGGACTTCTCGAGGTAGTTCATCCCACACTAATTTTAGTATCAAAACAGCATCACGGATTGTATGTGCCTTCAAAATATTTTCCACCGGAACTTGCGCGACAATGTTGCACAACAATTTAGATCGATATCATAACTTGACCAGTCTTATTGGATTTTGATCCATGGGTTGCAAAACCGCAGTTATGTTAGGTGGTAAAAGCATTGCTGCAATTTGTCCATCATCAGATTATAACATATTAATTGGCTTATGGGCAGTACAGTTATCAATCAGCAACAATGCCTTTGGTGGTAAATTATTATTAGCCGAAAATTTCCGAACCTGTAAAATTGTTCCTGCATAAACCTAAACACGTTAATGTAAATTTTAAAAATTAAGTTCACCTGCTTTATAAAAGAATGATGAAACCAGTTGAAAAATAACTCTGACGTCATCCGCGACTTCTTCAAATTTGTGTACTCCAATGGTTTTTCAAATCCCTTAAAACAACGAGGATTTGCAGATTTACCAATTACCAACGGTTTCAATTTGTGCGAACTATCTGCGTTCGCACACAACAAAAGAGTTATTCTTTCCTTTGCAATTTTTCGGCCCGGTGCTGTCTTTTCGCTTGCAGCCACAAATGTTTTATCAGGCAAAAAACGATAAAAAAAAGTCCAGTTTCATCTGCGTTGTAAAGTTGTGAATCGGATAATTTCATTTCATTGATTTTTGCTTTTAAATTATGAATAAAAGGTGTAACACCTGATTTTTCACTTGAAAGGATTTCGCCACAAATTTTTAGATTGCGAATACCGTACCTCCTTTTAAAATTTGCTAGCCACTCATCACTGGCATAAAATGTTTTTCCAGGTGGGTGCATTTTTGCGAATTCGTACTTGGCCCTGCTTTTTAAAATTGGTCCATTCAGTGCACAGTTACGCTGTCTTTGGTCTAAAAACCACTTGTACAACTTTGACTCAAGATCAGCATATTCCGGTTTATGAAGAGTTTTCCTGTTAGATTTTTCATATGTGTTCGCAACAGCCTCCAAGATTTCGTTACGTTTTTTCTTTATCTTCGATATGGCTGCTTTGGATACACCATAATTCAACGCCAATCGCTTTCCGTGCATACCTTGATCAAGCATTTTTAAAATCTGCACTTTTTGCTGCAAATCCAACCTGATTTCTGATGATTTCTTCTGCTTTGGCATTTTTTAAATAAGCACTGCACAACTTACAAGCTAAACACTGACGACTAACAAGAACTTCAACAGCAATTTTGAAGATAGACAACATTTTTGGCAGCTCAAAATAAAAAGGAAGTTCGGGGAATACCATAATATATTAAACAAAAATAAAGATTTAACATTGTCACTGAGAAGATTTTAAGTGACCAAGCTGCCACTATTATCACTGAAACAGCCGTTGTTTTAAAAAAAGTGTACACGCTCTAAAAAGTTAACCGAAAAGTTAACTTTTTAGAGCTGCACGTTGATAATGAAAAACTGTTAACTTATCCGCGTGTTTAACTTTTACGCGAGTAAACTTTTGTAAGATTCTACTGTAATTATTGATTAAACCCTGAATGTTTGTGTAAATAATATGAACTCAATTCTTTGATTGTTACAAATTTATTCCAATTCTTTTTTGTTTTATGCTTAATTTATTTTTATAAACGGGGCACTCACGATTCATCGTGTGGTGATATTCGTCCAGTCCTAGATTAAGATTTTTATTTATTCGTGTGCAGTTGATACACTTTTGCAAACATAATGTTTTATGTTATTTCTGTTCCTTCGAAAACTCTACATTTTTCCCAACCAAGATACACTTTTTGTTCTTCCAGTATTTTTTTTGGATTTTGTTTTTTAGCTTATCTATTATTTCTTCTTCAGAATATCTAAATGATATATCTGTTATTGTAATATTCATTTCTACTGGATTGGGCACCTTTATTTCAAATCCTTCACTCATCTGGTCCTGTATAGACACTTTTATTTTTTCTCTTTCCTCATCATTATCAGTTTGTATTACTAAAGTTCGATTTCTTCTATTTTCGACACTGGTTATTTTTAAATTCACCGGGTCTACTTTCTTGTTTAATTCTTCTTTTGTTTTTTCAATTCCATGTTTTTCTTTTGGTTTAATTACACTGCTTAGCAGCCAAATCCTCCTTTGAATAAAACTATGTGCACTATATGGATTTTGATGCGCTAAACTCGAATCCATTTTCAGTTTTTTTCTATCAGGTCCAGATTTTTTTTTATGGGCGTGGCAATTTTTTGCCCCTAAATTAGCCAGGTACGTAGACATATTTCACCCTAACTCGGGAACGAAGCATCCGATTTTAAAAAGTATACCACCAGAAGATGTGTAACAAAATTGGTTTTATTTCAATCAAATACAGTTATCTTTTATCGTTTTGGAATTATTCAGAAATTAATCGAGTAAAAATATACTACACTTTGCACTTTTATCTAATAGTTACAGATCTAAGAAATAAAAAAAGGTGTAAACCATAAAAATCGGTTAAAAAAATTTTATTTTCAATTTAAAAATTTTATTTTCAATTTACCGCAGGTACCCAATGTAATGCAACCAACCCTACATATGTATGACGATAGTATTTTGTTAGGTGAGCAGGTAATGGAACTAAAGTACAACGGTATTTTGCATTATTCTTGGATTTAAATGTTATAATATAGTATTTTTCATTAACCTGTAATTCTAAATCGAGAACATCAGGGTAGATTCTAATATTTATTGTAGCAGTATATGTGGAAATTGATGGACAATAAGTGAGTCAGTTTTAATTTGATATCCTGCGGTTAAAATCGACAATAGTAAAGAATTAATAGATCCATATAATCTTTGAACTTCGAGTAAATTTTTCTCGAACAGTTTTTGAGCACTATCTATTTTCTTCATATCGCTTTTCAATAGCTTCCAATAATTTTTTAATCCCATTTTCGTTCTCTTTTAAAACCACATTAAATTCATGTTTATAGTCCACTAATTGTTGTTTGTTTTTGGCGACCCCATCTTGTATGTCTTTTAACACAAGATCAACATTATGTCTGTACTGTATACAGTCATCGCTTATACATATATGTCACATAGTTTTTACTTTCGAGGATTCCTACCGAATATTGGTCGAGCCCGGAACACTTCGTTGCACAATGGTAGACTTTTTTACAAACTCCATCACATTGTGTGCCCTTTTCACCCCTAATTAATGTTCTACATTTACTGCACTCAGCCGGCATTGCGGCAAAAGTAATCACTTGAGTTTCAATAGTTTGCTATAATATATAAAACTTTTATTGTTTACATACGGCTACGTAAACAAAACCGTCTACCCAATAGGCACCAAAGGAAAATTTTGTGCATATATGTATAAGGTCTGTTTGTTTACGTGATATTTTGTAACAAATTGTGCAAAATGTTACTGG
>OY776276.1:40255508-40258008 GCA_963675445.1 Linnaemya vulpina
ATATATATATATATATATATATATATATACATATATCATATTATATATATATATATATATATATATATATATATATGTACATATATCATATATATATATATATATATATATATATATATATATATATACATATATACATATATCATATTATATATATATATATATATATATATATATATATACATATATCATATTATATATATATATATATATATATATATATATATATATACATATATATATATGTATATATATAATATGGCATATGTATATATATATATATATATATAGATATATATATATACAGTCGAAGCCCGGTATAACGAATGATATAATGTCAGGCACTTTCGTTAAAGTGAGATTTTCGTTATACCGAACTAATGTTTTTCCAATAATAAAGTGCATTTATCATAGAATTCAAATAGTTTTATTTATATTTCATATAATTAAAGATACTTATACATTAATACAAATCAATTATGTAAGAAATCAGTAATTAATGATTGTTTGTATGCCATTGATAAATTCTTTTGAATTGCGTCCTCTTGCAGTTCTCTTAGCACTGAAGACTTAGCGTAATCAATTCTATTTTGATCACACCATAATATACAGGTTTGAAACGCTGTTATGGCATCTGAGTTCTTAATGGTTGGTGTTTCTGCCTCCACTTGTGGACCATTATTGTTATTTTCTTCATTCTCAACGTCTGTATTATCAATAATAGCATCTTCATTCCAAGTGTTTATGTCATCTGCACTAAATGTTATCTAAAATTTCACAAATGTAAAAGCTAAACCTTTAAAAATAAAAGTGTTCAATTACACCTACACTTGGAAATACCACGCTTAATAGACGGATACCACGTCTCGTACATTCAACATCATCTTGTTGTATTAAACGTGATAAAGGAATATCATCCTCCTCATCAAAATGTTCGTCATTTGTGCTCAAAATCTTTTTCCAGCAATTTTCTAAGCTTCTTTCATTTACTTTTTTCCATGCTAAATCAATGATATTAACTGCCTCATATAAAGTAAGGGTTTTTAGAAATTCGACCACATTTTCAGTCTTTGAAGAAATTATTTTTGAGAGCAAATGGTTTCTGTAATGCATTTTAACTAGACGAATGGCATTTTGATCCATTGGCTGTATTAGGGTGTAACATTAGGGGGTAAATAAAGAGGGATTAATAATGCTTTCATTGGTAGTTTTTTATTTTTTAAAAATTCCTCCACCTGAAAAATTTAGCATAATATAAAGTCAGTAACAAAATTTCGTTTAAATTGTAACACTTCCTACCTCTGGAACAAACATTTCAAAGAACCACATTTTAAAAATTCCGGCATTCATCCATGCATTTTGTGAGTGGGTGTAATTTGATGGAAGAACTCTGTTCCTAAATGAACGTGGCTTTTTAGCTTTTCCTATCAGCAGCGGTTTAATTTTTTTGGCGCCAGAAGCATTTGCGCATAACAGAACTGTGACTCTTTCTTTAGACAGCTTCCTACCAGGAGCACTGGATTCTCCTGCATGCACAAAAGTTTTATCCGGCAATAATTTCCAGAAGAGCCCAGCTTCATCAGCATTGAATATGGCGTCTTCTGATAAATTGTGTTCCTTTAACACAGATTGGAATTGACTCTTAAACTCCTTCACTAAGTCTTGACGAGCAGATAACTTTTCGCCAGACAGCTTCAAAAGTCGTATGCCATATCTTTTTTTAAATCGCGATAGCCAACCATCACTTGCATGAAATCCAGAGCGACAAGTTCGTTTGTGGATTTCTAAAGCTTTAGTTTTTAAAACAATCCCATTGACTGGAACATGGTTGTTCCTTTGGTTAAGAAACCAGCTATATAACTCTTTTTCCATATCGGGATATTCTCCTTTTTTGAGCGATCGCCGATTTTTAGTCCCATTGTTTGTATTCTTTAAATTGTCCAAAATTGTAGTTTCCATCTTTTTTAGAGTGCATATTGAGGACTTAGGTATTCCATACTTTTTTGATATAACAGAAAGAGTTACACCTTTTTTACACTCTTCAACAATTTTAATTTTTTCACTGAATGAAATTCTTTTTCTATTTACCATCCTGCTTACACAAAACCTTATACAATACTATTTTGTATGCTTATAAATAATGAAAATGTTTTGTCGCAATAAAAAGCACGCAAAAGAACTAACGGTGTTTTAACGACTATTTGATTTTACTTTGTTTTTATTTACTATTCGTTAAAACGGGCGTGAAAAAAATGATCGTTCGGTATATAAGGTAGTCAATGAAAAAAGTTGCTCATTCGTTATATCGGATTTTCGTTAAAGTGAGTGTTTGTTAAACCGGGCTTCGACTGTATATATATATAATATGATATATGTATATATATATATATATATATATATATATATATATAATATGATATATGTATATATATATATATATATATATATATATAATATGATATATGTATATATATATATATATATATATATATATATAATA
>OY776276.1:40260508-40293008 GCA_963675445.1 Linnaemya vulpina
ATTTGTTTATATATATATATATATATATATATATATATACATATTTATTATAATAAATAATAGGACATTATGGCTATATGTACTTGGCAGCACTGCCAATTAATCTCTAGTTGTCAAAATGTTACAACCCTGGTCAATACAATAAAGATAATATTCAAATTAACGGAAATGGAATACTCCAGAATATACAAGATTATTCGAGGCTGTGCCAATAATAAGTGTAAACAACAACAACCTAGCAACATAAATGCTAAGAGATGTTATTCTTAATGATCTTGTATGCAAGTATTCGCTGCTAATAAAGCTGAACAGGTTCACAAATATGCACAACCATATAAACATAGCAGAAGAAGAAACAAAACCACACAACATACAGAACACTCATCCATACAACCACTCATAGTTACCATAGGCAAAACACACGGGACACTCATACATACAACCACACGTAGTTACCATAAGCTAAACAACAAGTCAGCATTGTCGTGTATACAAACACACGTATATAGCTCCATGTCAAGTAGAATACAACCACCTTGCCCAGAAGTTTCGCGAGGTTACCAGACGACGTCATTTTTGCTATATAAAGGCGCTGCCAGAGCTCAGCGAGAGTTAGTGTGATTTCAAATATAGACGTGTTAACATCGCTAAGTGTTGAGTAGTACAAATACTCGTGTAAATAAAGTAATAAATAAAGTGTTGCGCATTATATTTCCGTGTTTTAATTTGATGCAATAAAACGAATCCTTGAAGGATAAGTAATAAAACCGTTTTTACGCAAAGGTCTAAAAACGTAACAATTGGTGTCAGAAGTGGGATTGCAAAAATAATTAAAAGGCCATTGCAATTTAAGGAAAAAAAAGGACATTATAAAATTAAAATAAATAATCATAAAAATTTGATGAGCTAAAAGTTGAACAGCTGAAAAAGGAGCTCAGTAAGCTGGAATTGCCAACTGCAGGTAACAAGGCTGAACTGCAGAAGAGGCTGATAGATGAGTTTAAGAATCGCGGCATGGACATCGGGACATACGAGTTTGAGGACAAAGACGATGTGCAGGTATGCCCTCCTGCCACGACCAGCAGCATGGACATAAATTCAATGTTCGCTGCTATGATGATCGAAATGAAACAGAACTCTCAGCAGATACAGGAGGCATCAAGGGTCAACAGTGAAAAGCTTGTAGCCGAAATAAGTGAAATAAAACAAAACTCTCAGCAGATGCAGAACAAGCTTGTTGCCGAAATACAGGAGTCAAATAAAGCCACGAACGAGACCCTGGTAGAGGTTTCTGAAGCCATTAACAGGAGAGTGGATGCTATTGAGAATAAATTCTCAGAGCTGGAGGAGCATGCAAAGGAGTTCGAAGAGAAATTGCATGCTCTAGAGGACAAAGTGAATAACTTGGAGTGTAGCGGCGGACCAGTACGAGCAGTTGTGGAGGTTTCTGCGCGGATAAAAGCGCCATGCTTCGACGGCAGCGTACCATTAGGCATCTTCAAATTCCAGTTCGAGACGGTTGCTAGCAGAAATGGATGGGATGCTGAAGAAAAGGCCATAGAGTTGATTTTGTCCTTAAAGGGTACATTAATGCGGCAACACTTTATTTATTACTTAACACGAGTATTTGTACTACTCAACCCTCAGCAATGTTAACACGTCTATATTTGAAATCACACTGACTATCGCTGAGCTCTGGCAGCGCCTTTATATAGCAAAAATGACGTCGTCTGGTAACCGCGCGAAAGTTCTGGGTATGGTGGTTGTTTTTTTACTTGACATGTGTGTGTATACATGACAATGCTGACTTGTTTGGTTTGCTTATGGTAACTATGTGTTGTTGAATGTATGAGTGTTCTGTGTGTTTTGCCTATGGTAACTATGAGTGGTTGTATGAATGAGTGTGTGGTTTTGTTTCTTCTACGTGTATATGGCTGTGTATACTTGTGAATCTATTTAGCTTTATTAGCAGCGAATACTTGCATACAAGATCATTAAGAATAACAGCTCTTAGCATTTATGTTGCTATGTTTGTTGCTGTTGTGGTTTACTCTTATTGGCACAGCCTTGAATGATCTTGTATATTCTGGAGTATTCCATTTCCGTTAAATTGAATATTATCTACATAGTGTTGACCAGGGTTGTAACATTTTGACAACTATAGATTAATTGGCAGTGCTGCCAAGTACATATAGCCACATTGTCGTTTTATTTAAATCTATTTCTAATCTTTGTAGCAATATGTATATATATATATATATATATATATATATATATATATATATATATATATTGCTTGCGTGTAAAGAAGGAAGTTAAATAAAAAACAATTGGTATTAATGTTTTCGAATTCAATATATATTTCTTTATTTTTATCTTTTATAATTTGCTTATGGTTTTGAATAGTGTGTGTCACTTTCGTAAAGGCTCACAAACAAGTAAAATATTATAGATAAAAAATGCAGCAAATTACCGAACAAACGAGTAAAACAAAACCGTAAAACCAAACATATATTTAGAAAAAAAAATTATATCCGTTCTAAAATACAATATATATTAAATTGGCGACGCACCGGAGATCACCCAACCAAAAATGGTATATTGTACCAAGGGTGAACCCGGCGAAGCGAAAATATTGCCCGTCATTATTTGCCCGCTCAATTCCGGGCCCAAAACCAGTGCCACCTGCCCAGAATGATAGAACGTAGGGTCAGCCTACGCTATCAGCCAAAATCGCTAAACGTAGTTTAACTTTTGACAACTCATCGCTGGTAGTTGCTGTCAAAGCAACCAAGGACGCAGAAATTAAATCGTTGTTGCTGAATTGCAGAAACCTTACAAAATTTATTCGGAAAACTTCTAACGGTTTTAAAGATGCATTTGAATTGAAAAATTTAAGTATTCCCCAGCTTGACTGCTCTACCAGATGGGGATCTTCCTTCAAAATGATAGACACGTTGTTAAATGCTAAGAACTATCTTCTAAGTGTTGAATCAGTAGTGAATAAAAGCATCGAAGAAAATTTTGAAAACACCGAAATGTTATGGGAATTCATTGAATGCTATGTAACGGTTTTCCGACCCTTACAAATAACTATTGTAAAATTCCAGGATGAACAATTGCATTATGGGAATTTCTATGCAGAATGGCTAAAGAGTAAAATGCTCACAACAAAAATAGTGAAAGAAAATATCAATCGCCCATTAATCCAAAAAATTGGCAGCAAACTTTTAGAGAGCATTGAAAAACGCACTAAACGGTTACTAGAAAATGAAAGTCTCAATGCTTGTTTGTTTTTAGATCCAAGGTTTCTTCATACATTAAGCCCTCAAAGCCGACAAAACGCAGTTACATATTTAATTCATGTATGGGAAAAACTTAGGTTATTATCTGACGATTACGATCTTAATAATGTCAATAATAGTTCGATGTTAGACCACAACGAGATGCAGGATGAAGCAGAAGAAATGCTTGACTCATTTTTGACGCAAGCACTTCAAACATCATCAGATGACAGTGTATACGCTGACGTTTATTCAAAAATGAAAAATCTTCATCTACCATTTATGAGAAGTAGCACCGATGTACTGCAATTTTGGAAAGATAGGAAGCATTCTGAGCCAGAATTATATACTTTAAGCAATGTTTGCTTTGGAATTCCGCCTACACAGGTAAATAAAACTAATTTCCACCGAATATGTACATTTAATATTTTAACAGGTAACAATTGAAAGGGTATTTTCATCCTTGAAATTAATTTTAACAGACAATCGGAATAAACTCAGTCACGAAACTTCGGAGAATATTCTTTTAGTAAAATTGAACCCAAAATTCTTGGATGAGGCAATCAACAGTTTGCCTTTATTTGAAGACAGCTTTTAGAAATAAATAAAAAGCACCTACCATGCGAGCTCGACTCCCACAGCTTAAAAAAGTTCAGACTGCTATATTTTATACTTGAAGTTACCTAATTTTTAATAAAAAAAACTTTACTTTTAATAAAATGTATTTCATAATATTATTATTTATCAATAAAACTAAATAAAATAAACATTAATTTCTAAAACAGTATTTATTCTTGAAAGGATACAAATCTGCTGCATACATAAAAATGTGTGTATGTACATAAACATGAAATAAATATCTTAAAAAATTAGCAGAAGCGTAAACTTGTTTAAATTTTACATCACAAGTAAAAAGGACCAACAAATGTACATATGTACCCACATACTTTTTATGCATTTATCATAAATGATTTATGCTTCTCTTTTTAAATTCTGAAAATGTAGGTATGTATTTGTTTATATGTGCATATATACATACATACTAAGTATGTACCAAGAATGATAGAAATAATTATTTCTATCATACATATTACACTATGTTTAGTTTAAAGAAAAACATTTTTTATTACTTTAAAGAGCTCTGAATAAAATCGTATAAAAGAAACAAAAAAATAACTGTAAAGCAATCTTCGCTATAGAACATTGGCGTAGCCAGCAACTCTTAAAATTATGAAAACTTTCAATTATTTCAACCTACGTTACTGTGTAAAGAACACAAATAAAACATTAAACAGAATTCATCTGCTGGCTGCAGACAGCGCAGCTTTTGAAATTTTATTAAAACGTCTGAAGCTGAGCTGAGGCTGACAAATGTACACAGCCGCAGCCCAGCTACAGCCGTAATAATTTGTGTTGTAGCTGTGGCTGTGTCTGCGGCTGTTTAAATTTACTCAGCCGCAGCTCAGCTTTAGCACCTCAAATAAAAAAAAGACACCTTTTTTGAACGCTGGTCTATACATTTGCGTAATGTCGCAATTAAACACATAGCGAAAGAGCCTAAAACGTAGAATCAAAAGCACTAAATCAGATTGCGATGTGGGGCCCACATATAAGCAATCATTTAAGCTTATACCGTTTGATGTCTTATTTGATGCGTTAAATACGACACGCAATTTCGTAGTTTCCCGGTCAGGTTTAATTACGGGATGATGAGGAAGATAACACGAAGCCACGTTTTTGCTAGAAATATTTTCTAACACAGGTCTCATATGGTCTAAAAGACTATATTCATTAACCACATTATCATATAATACTTTGATTTCAGGTTTGCGCAGAAGAGAAGATTCATTTCTGAAGAATTGTGCCATTACATTCTGTTTTGAAAAACCCAAATTGATTGATTGAGGAAATTCTAGCTTAAAAAGTAGGGTCACTACATATCGGCCTTCGGAGTTGCGTCTCGTTGTTCTCCGATAATTTTCCTCACAAATTCTATCAAAGGGAATTAAAACCTTGCGTTTCGGGGTTTCTTCCAATTCCCAAAACCTAACAAGATTTCTATTAATATTTTCTTCCGGCAAAGGTTCTACTGTTGTAGAATATACCTGAATTGGAGTGTCTAAAACAGATCCTGTGATGATCCATCCAAATATAGTATTTTGAGCTATTAAAGATTCGAAACCATTTCTTTGAATCCCATTCAAGATCAATTGCGGATATATATCAGCCCCCAATAATATATCAACCGGTCTTGATTGATAAAAATGAGGGTCGGCCAACTGCAAAGTTGAAAACTTATTACGAAGACTTGGACCGATTAAGAAAGATGGCAATGTACCAGAAATGTTTGGTAATACAAAGGCCATTGTTTCCAAGACATGAGTCGGATCTATAAAAGAACTAATTTTCAAAGGACAAACTTTTCTAGTTCGAAACTGTTTGGTTAATACCTGAAACTTCAACATTCGTCGAATGTGTAATTAGTTTCAAACGATTTTTTAATTTTTCAGAAATAAATGACGTTTCTGAAGCCGGGTCAATAAGAGCCCGCGCGGGGTACGTCATACCCTGATGAACAATATTCACCACAGCGGTTCCCAAAAGCACCTTACGATTTTGAGTAACGTGGAAAGCTTGTCGATTTGACGACAAGCCCCTAGAGGTAGATGGTAGAGAAGAATTTGCATTATTGTACTGTGAACTAGCAGGGGGAATTGCTGAATCATCCCGCTCTGCTATGTCTAACGAACCTTCAATAGTAGATACTTCCCGATGCAACAAAGAATGATGCCTTTTATTACACGTCGTGCAATTAAAAGCACTTCTACAATTATTTGCTTCATGTTCCCCAGACAAACAGTTAAGACAACAATGATATTTTTTAACTATTGAGAACCTTTCCGAAATTGAAAGATTCTTAAACCTTTTACAAGTCCTCAAGAAAAGTAATATGGAACTGTATGTGCTAGGACCATTAAAAATATTAAATTTCAGCAATTAAATTTGAAATTTTTCAATTTTAATTGCCAAAATTCTCAAATTTCACAAAATTCTCAAATTTCATTTTGTGTGTGTGTATTTTTTCCCACGGTTTAATAGGGGCGTTCACATTGTTTTTTTTTTAATATAATGTTGGGGTAGGCGTGGGATTTTTGTCTGTCCATATGTGACCTTGAGAATACATGTCCGTCTGTATGTGAGCGTGGGAATTTGTGTCTGTCCATATGTGACCTTGAGAATACATGTCCGTCGGTATGTGAGCGTGGGAATTTGTGTCTGTCCATATGTGACCTTGAGAATACATGTCCGTCGGTATGTGAGCGTGGGAATTTGTGTCTGTCCATATGTGACCTTTAGAATACATGTCCGTCGGTATGTGAGCGTGGGAATTTGTGTCTGTCCATATGTGACCTTGAGAATACATGTCCGTCGGTATGTGAGCGTGGGAATTTGTGTCTGTCCATATGTGACCTTGAGAATACATGTCCGTCGGTATGTGAGCGTGGGAATTTGTGTCTGTCCATATGTGACCTTGAGAATACATGTCCGTCGGTATGTGAGCGTGGGAATTTGTGTCTGTCCATATGTGACCTTGAGAATACATGTCCGTCGGTATGTGAGCGTGGGAATTTGTGTCTGTCCATATGTGACCTTGAGAATACATGTCCGTCGGTATGTGAGCGTGGGAATTTGTGTCTGTCCATATGTGACCTTGAGAATACATGTCCGTCGGTATGTGAGCGTGGGAATTTTTGTCTGTCCATTTACACTGTGTACGCCTGGTGAATAAAAAAATTTAGAAGCATGTTTAGGAATTACACTATTTAAAAAGTGTAGTAGTTATATATGGATACCCTTAATGTTTGTGGTTCCTTCCTTCTTGCTGGAGTGAGATTTTTTCTTTTATTTTTTTGCTTATTAAAATTTGGTGTGTTTACTTAAGATTTGTCGTCCAGCAATTCAGTGTTTTTTTTTTTTACTTTTTTGCTTGCAATGCATGAGTCTGGAGGAATAATTTGATTATTCTGATCTTGAAGACGTTGTGAAAAAAAAATTACTATTGCATAAATATTGAAACTGATGTTTTGTTTATTTTATACATGACGATCATCGATGGATTTTATTTGGGGATCTGGATGGTGGTGCGATTTCTGTATTTTGTAGAATATGAATATTTATGCTATGTTTAAGTGTGTGTGTTTTTTGTGTTCTGAGTGGCGGTTGGAATGTCTGCCTGTCAGACAGGCTGTGTGTGACGATTGGTGAGTCTGTATGACAGTCCGCTTTCTTGCTTTCCTGGTCAGTATAAAATGTGATAAGATGTACATATTCATGCGTACATAAATATCTACAAATTTATTTCATTTACGCATATACATACAAACAAATAATAAGCCTTTATTCTTTGTGCCCAAATATTCCCTTGACCATTTGAATGAATGAATGAACCATTGTGTATGTTTGTTTGTGTGTTCTCTGAAAAAAATAAATATGTATGTAGGTTTTTTGGTTGAAATAAAAAGACATTTATTTTAATTTTTATAAGCATTTATTTAAAAGTTTGTTAACACTTTCATTTTTAATTAAAATTGCATTCCTTAAGGCACAAACACCATAGTCGTGATAGCTACAATAGAGATATATTGAATGCTTAGTTTCCATTTGTTTGAAGTTAATGCAGCTAATGTCTTTAATGTTATAAACTGTTTGATGAATAATTTTTTCCAGCCATTTTTGCTTCTCTCCCCCCCTTAACATATATTTGTGAATTTCTTATATTCGATTTTAAAAACTTGCAAACGCTTTGAAATGAGACTGATCCATCATTCCAGTTAATATGAGGATAGTTTTTTGTTAACCAAACTGCTTCTCTCTGTTTTTTGGCTGATAAACATGCGAAATCAAAAGAAGGTTTTATGATGAAAATGAACCATTCCTTGTTGCTGAAAACTACAGCTAGTTCTTTTGCGATGAAGTCATTTGAATTAGTTTTGAAACCTTGCAAGTCTACAAAAACAATATCACCATCCATGTTATTTAATTTATAAGACCTTCCGGACTTGACCTTTTATTGGTATGTATTCTATTACGCGGTCATGAATAAGAACGCAGTAAGCTGATGTTTTTGCTGGAATATTTGTTGCTGTTTCAAATTCAATTTTTATGTCGATTGGTCCGGTATTGAGCGTTTCGTTTTGGTGACTGACATCAACTACAATAATTGGAGCGTTATTTTTGAACTCTTGACCTGTTAGAAGAGGTTGGGGTTGTTTCATGTAGTAGCTTTGTTGGAATCTTAGATATATATCATATAGAATCGCATAGCGCTCATTTTTGAATTTTGTATTAAGATCGTCATATGGATAAGAGGTTGAGTTTAAATTTACTTTTAAGTTAGTGAGATCACAATGAACAAACTTGTTTTTTTGTTGAAAGGCAATCAACACAAAACGAGGGCGTTCTTTATCAGCGGCCAGTCTCACATTCCATATGTGATTGGTCCCCGTATTAAGGTGTGGATTCATATGACAATCCCAACTACGGAATGCCATTGGTATAGCAGCACCATTATTAAGTATTTTGATCATATTCAATTTACTATGATTAGATAATTGAACATGTGGAATTCTCCATGATATTAGTGAAATTGTAAGTTTTGCTTTCTCAGTGGAAACATTCGAGTGTACAAGATCCTCATCGTTCTTATTACGCAAGAGTATCAACTCAAGTTTACCATTTAATAAAACTTTATTGTAGTCTTCAGCGAATCCTAAAAGAAGTTTGAGTGGTACATAGAAATTAAAATTTCCATTTTGAAGATCTATTTTATCAAGTTTATTCCATCCAGCATTTTGCAACACAACGCTTTCCGTAGGTGATAAAGAAACCAAATTTTTTATGGTACTGGTGGCTCCCAAATATCTTGTATGATTAATTTTAATACCATTCAGTTCATAGCGGATTTCATCAAAGAGATATGCAACAAAATTATTTTTCAACTGAAAGTTGGGTGTAGATTTCGATGTTTTTTCGTCTACAACAAGTCCTTCCACATATATATATATATATATATATATATATATATATATATATATATATATAGCTTTCACTGGGTAACACATATAGATCTTGGTTTTGTATTGAAATTCTTATTTCATCGTTGTTGTTAAAAGACTGAAGGTATGGTATGTATGTGTGATAATCCTTTTTGATAATATTTTCGTTAGATATTGGTTTATCTAAAACGTCTATTATTGAACTCATTTTGTTTTCAGTTTAAAGTTCAGTGACTTGAGAAAACTCTTGTTTGCTGCTGTAAGCGATTTTTGACGAACAGATCTTTTCGATTGTTGCTTAGGTTGTAACGTTTGAGAATTAGATGTTGCTGTAGTATTCTTCGATATACTCGTTGTATCATTATTTAGTTGTCCTTAAATGTATTC
Source organism: Linnaemya vulpina (assembly GCA_963675445.1). Taxonomy (NCBI): domain Eukaryota; kingdom Metazoa; phylum Arthropoda; class Insecta; order Diptera; family Tachinidae; genus Linnaemya; species Linnaemya vulpina. Next base: position 40,270,236 of record OY776276.1, read on the forward strand.
GTATTGTAATTTCCTCACCTCTGCAATTAATTAAGTCTTCGTTTTGATCAACCACGCGAAGAGCTAGTGAACTTATCTCTCTGGAGTTTACTGGCAAATAAATAAGATTTTTGGGAATCTCAACTATTTTATATCCAGCCGGTACATTAATCGGAAATTCATGTAGTGTATGAGCTTTAGAGTTATTCATATAAGTATTAACCACAATACTGCTTTCAATCCTCAAGAGATTCACCTTAAAGATATTCACTGGAAGATCAGAGTAATGTTCTTTGTTTGGCGTTAATATTCTGCTATTGAATCCTAAAAGTCTACCTATTGTATTTTCTTTATTAAAATATATTGGTTCTTTAGAGCTGCTGACTTTAACTTGCATTGTATTGTTATTAGCTTCAATCAAAATTTTGTTTTCTGGTCTATATCGTTTGTATTGTTCTTCTATATAGTCAACTATATCATTTAATTCATAAGATCCGATCGGTATTTCAATTACAAGTTCACCGATATGAAATATATTGTTGTAGACATCCACATTCGGGATACTGTTGTATGAATGAAAATCAGTTAGAGCACATTCATAGGTTCCGTTTAAATCAATAGGAGGAAAATAATTAGCAGATAGCTCTGATGAATTGGAGCTCAGAGTCAATGTTATTGACATTGTGACTGTTAGATTGTAAATAAATGAGGTTAAACACACAATATGATTTATAAGAAGCAGTTTTGTATTTATTGCTTATTTACTTATTTTAAACTAAATTAAATATTGATGTCATTGTTGTTGTTTATTTATTGTATTCTTCCATTTACAATATCTCATCTTTGCTTATCCAAGAATTGTGCTCATTACCAAAGCCCAGCCACTTGACAAACACCTTATGTCCTTTAGTTTTGAGAACCTTTTCAACTAGGTATGTATTAGGAAATCTGGTTTTTGAAAGTTCTTCTTCATAGAATCCACCTTTAATAGGATTTCCGCGATAGTCTTCTAATATATATGTTGTAGGATATGTATTTTGTACTCTTTTAATTGTAAAGATTTCTGTTGTTCAATTCGGAGTATAACCTTTTTCAAAAATGTTTTTATATTTGCTTATGCGTACATGATCTCCCGCATTAAATTTTGAAATTTTATACATCTTTAAATGACTGTATACTGTGTTTAAAAGCTGTTTTTCATTTGTTGAATTTACTTTAATCGGTGACATTTTAATGGTGCGATGAATTTTTCTATTGTATGCATCAAGTAAATCTCTATACATATCAATCCAATTGTATGAACCATTTAAGCTAAATTCCTTCCACATCATTTTTTTTAATGTTCTATTGAATCGTTCTACTATTGAGGCTTTCATAGTGCTATATGTTGAGTAGTGATTAATATTGTATTTATTCATCAACTGACTGAAATGTTTATTGAAAAATTCTTTACCATCGTCTGTTTGCAAGTTTTTCGGTATTCGTCCCAATATGAAAATATTCTCCATTGCCTGAGTTGTTTCGAATGCATTCTTTCTTCTCAAAGGTACTGCCCAAGCAAATTTTGAGAATGTATCAATTACAGTTAGCAAAAATCGATAATTTTTATTGTCTAAGGAATAATTTCCCATTTCAACTAAATCAGCTTGCCAAAGATCAGCTATTCCTTTCATCACAACTCTACGACGTACAAAACGTTTTCGAGCCTTCTTATGCAATTCATTTACAACATTTCTCTTTGAAGACATTTTATTTTTCCAGTCGCTGTTTTAAGTGTGTTGTGATCTACTTGATGCACTTGCAACTATTGATACGAACATGTAATTTTCTATTCTATACATTTTTTCTCGTAGCTCTTCAATTTCCATATCAAAAAGTGATTTATTACCATCCATTTTCTTATTGATATCCTGCAAATGAGCATTAAGATTTTCTAACTGGAAAGCTAGTTCTTGTTGCTGTTTTTTGAGTTCAGTTTGCAGAAACAATTTACTGATAACATCGTTTTCCTCCAGAGCATTTGCAACATTTTTGATTCTCTTGTATTGGACATCAATGTTTTTGTTCGTATCCAGAAGCCCAACAACTTAGGCGCATTTTTGGTTGAAATTACTTCACTTCTATCGTTAATATAATGCCCAAATTTATCAACGGACATGTTTTATATAAAAATCTATGTATGTATATAGTTTATACAATTATATTAGCTTCATGTAGTTCTTCAATAATTGAGACAATTTCGTTGTTGTGATTAGTATGGCCTGCAGACTGTGATGCAAGCAGTAGTCTAAGTCGATCTACCAACTCGTTTGGATCATCCCAGTATATATAGTTTGGATTATGAGAGTTAAACTGCATCAAACCCCTTCCTAAATAATTACTTTTTGTTACATCTGATGAGCCTGTATGATTGTCTCCTTTGAAAAGTTTTCCAATAATATGTTTGTACTTATGGGCTATGCTCCCTTTGATTTGACTATCAGACTTATAGCCTCTCCTGTGGGCATTGGTAGCAAGTAATATTTTTTTTATAGATTTCAAGCTCGAATTTATCATAGTTTTTTGGTGCTTTATGAAACATTAAAGAAAAGAGTCCTGGCGTGAGCGCCCATATATGTCCACCAACCTGTATCTTATCTTGATTTAACTCGATGGTGCTATTACCAAATCTCCATTCGTTATTATTATCTTTATGTGGACCATAGTTAGTATCTAGTTCGTTTCTCGATTGCAATAGTGATAAGTCAGGATAACTTTCTTCATTATTCGAATTTTGTGAGTAAAAGTCATCTTCATCATAATTACTGCTACTTTTACTATTAGATTGCTTTGTAATAGTATTTTGAATACTATTCCTGAAACTATAATAAAAAAACTAAGCAATACTGCTGTGTGTGTTTTCAAATTAAAGTCTGATTTTATTTACAAAATATATGGCTGCTATATTACTTATGAGACTTTAAGTTAGCCTCTCTAACTTATTTTAGCTTATCATATAATTATAACTGTCTCCTTCAATACCATGCATTTCTCCATTTCTTTTAATATTTAATTTACTTTAATTGCACTGGCCAATAGTAACGCTAGTTGAGCAAACATAATTGTCACTCAAATTGTAATGATTCGCGACGTCACTCAATTTGTATGCAATCGATAGTTCGATCAACTGCGCTGCCAATGGTGTGCTCATATCCTATGCATGTGTGTATACACTGCTTAGGTTCTGGTTAGGGTGTGCAGTGTATGCTAGTGTTATGATACACTACACCCTCACCCTTAAGAGAAAAATTACGGAGTGATTTTTCTATAGGATGCATGATATCGTTTCGACATTCTTTGTATACATACAATTTTAATAATGATAATTATTATTTAATATATAATTGGTATGTAATATTGTCTCTTAAGTAATTGTTAAAAGCTATTGTTTAAAATATTGATAATGCATTAAAATATTTACTTATGTATGTATGTATATAGTATTGTCTAAAAAAAAATTTTTTTTTTGTGAAGTAGTTATAATTGGTTAAATATTATTATCATTATATTTAAGTATCTAGGAAATTTAAATTACATTTTTAATTAATTGATTGAGAAAATTTTTCTTATATGTCTAATGTTTATTTAATAATGTTTATTTAATAATTACAATTTTATAGTATTTTTATATTTAAGTGTTTAAGAAATTTTGATTAAATTATTTGATTAATTAATTGATAAACATTCTCTTATACTTAAGGTTTTCTATTTAATAATTATAATTGGTTAACTTTTTATTTTTAGAGATTTTAACTTGATAATGTATGGTATGGCTTCAAATTATTATTATGTATTTCTTTCTCTACAACATTGTAGTCTATTATGGTGTTTACATTATTTCTTTTTATTATTTTAAATGGTCCTTTATAGGGACTTTGATTTTTTTTTCTTATTTTCTATTTTTACTAAAACTAAATCTCCTACTTCTAGCTTAAATTTGTTAGTGTGGTCATTGTTTAAGATTCTTTTTTGTTTTGCTCTTATCAATAATTCTTTTGCTTTATTTAAAGCAAATTGTAACCTGACTCGTAACTCTTGTACGTAGTCGTCATAATTGTAAAATTTTTGTTTGTTTTCTAGTATGTCAGAGGGTAGATATGGTAATTTTCCATATACTAATTCAAAAGGCGTGTAGCCTGTGTCTACATGTGGTGCTGTATTGTAGGCAAAAGTGAAATATGGAATCCACTTGTCCCATTCATAATCGTTTGCAGTTGTTAATAAAAATTCATTAAGTACTCTGTGGTTTCTTTCAACTGATCCTAATGTCTCATGATGATATGGTGTTGAAAATATTTGTTTAATTTGTAATAATGAACATATGTTTCGCATAACTTCATTTGTGAATTCTGTACCTTTGTCAGATTTGAGTACTTTAAATTGTCCATGTTTTAAAATGAATTGTTCAACCAATGTTCTTGCCGTCGTAAATGCATCTTTTGTCGGCATTGGATGTGCAACAACAAATTTTGTTAGTTCGCACTGCATGGTAAGAATGTATCGGTATTCGTTTGACATACGAAGAGGACCGACGGTGTCAATTGAAATCACTTCAAAACTATTGTTTGGAGTGTCTGTTAGTGTAAGTGGTTCTTTAATGTGTTTAGTTTGTTTGTTTTTGTTACAACTGTCACAATATGTAACAAAGTTTTTTTACCATTTTATTCATATTTTTCCAAATATATCTCTGTTTTAGTTTAATTATTGTTTTTCTTATTCCTAAGTGGCCTGCGTGTGTGGTATTGTGAAATTCGTCAATTAGTTTGTATTTTAATATGTCATCTGATATTCTTTTTGGGGCGTTGTATATTAGTATATTTAGTTGAGGACTTTCATTATTTATTTTTATTCTGGCATATATTTCTTTCAATTTTTCTTTTGTATACATTTTAAATATTTTATCATTTCTTGATAGCGCTAATTCTTTTATATTTTCTTTCTTCATTTTAGATATCAGTTTCCTCAGAATCGAATCTAGTTTCGCTGAGTTATCGCTGAATCTTGCTAGCTTATTATTTTCTTCATTAGTGGCATGTAACTTCTTCATCAAATCTTGATTCGATGAATTATCATTACATCCTATATTTAATTCATTTATAATTTTGGTACGTGATTTCTTCATTGAATCTAGTTTCGATGAATTATCGTCACGTCCAATGTGCACAATTTTATCTTCTATATATATATCATTTTCTTTTATATCTTTTATCTTATTAAATTGCAATCTTCTTATATTCTTGATGTCATTTATTGATGTACATTCCCATATGCGAAGTTGATCAGACTTCTGAGAATCATCGTTTCTTACACGTGTTTCGTTATTTTCTATATTATTTGCCTCTTTATTATTATTTAATTTCTTATTTGCCTCTTTATTATTATTCAATTTCTTATTTGCCTCTTTTTCTTTATTTTTCATAGCCCTTGTAGTTACTAATACTTTTTTCACTTGTTCATCATCTTCTATTGGTATCATCTGTTTTAGTATGTCAGAATTGATTTCTATCCTAGATAGTGCGTCAGCGTTTGTATTCATCTTTCCTTTTCTATAAACAATATCAAAGTCGTAGTCACACAAGTCAAGCCTAATTCTTGTCATTTTTGAAGAAGGATTTCTATGGGAAAATAGTGATACTAATGGTCTATGGTCAGTTACTACTGTAAATTTTCTACCGTATAAATATGGTTTGAAATAGTTGATGCTCCAGTGAATTGCCAAAAGTTCTTTTTCGATTACGGGTTTGTTCATGTCATGTTTCTGCAAAGCTTTACTTGCATATGAAATTGGTCGGTCTTTACCTATTTCGCCTTGTGATAATACTGCTCCTAGTGCATAGTTTGAAGGATCTGTTGTTAATATAAAGGTTTTTTCAAAATCAGGGTATTGCAATACTGGGGGACTTATAAGTTTTTCTTTTAGGTCATCAAAAGCTTTTTGGCAATTGTCCGTCCATTTGAATTTTGTGTTTTTCTTTAATAGTTGGTTTAAGTCTTTAGCTGTGTCTGCAAAATTTGGTATGAATCGTCTATAGTAATTGCAAAATGCAACGAATCGTCTTACTTCATCTGCATTCTTTGGTGTGGGATAATTATTAATTACGTCGTATTTTGATGGGTCTGTTTTTACTCCGTCTTTAGTTATAAGATGTCCAAGATAAGTGACTTCTGGTCTTAAAAATTTACATTTTTTTTTGGATTTAATTTCAAATTGTATTGTTGTAATCTATCTAATACTTCTTTTAGGTTTCTATTGTGGTGGTTTAAACTACATCCGTATATGATAATATCGTCTACATAAAGAAATGCTTCAGATTCTAATCCTGAAAGTGCTATTGTCAACATTCTTTGAAAGCTGTTTGAAGATATTTTCAGTCCAAATGGTAATCTTTTAAATTGATAGTGGCCTTGTTGTGTAGAAAAAGCTGTTAAAGGTCTGGAATTTTTGTCTAAATTAATTTGATGAAATGAGCTAGTCATATCAAGTGTAGAAAACCATTTTGCTCTACCTAATTTGTCCAAGATATCTTCCAATCTGGTTAAAGGAAATTTGTCATTTACTATCTTGTCATTGAGTTTTCTAAAATCTACTACTAGTCTCCATTTCTTTTTGTCTTCTACATTCTTTTTAGGTACTAAAAGGAGTGGTGCATTATATGGGCTAACTGATGGTTCTATTATGTCATCAACAAGCATTTCTTTTACTTGTTCATTTATTATGTCTGTATGTGAATGTGGTAGTCTGTAATTTTTTGTATAAACTGGGTTATTGTCTAAGGTAGTGATTTTTTGGTTGTAGAAATTGTTTACGGTTAATTTTTCTTCTTCTAAGTGGAAAATCTTTTGATATTTTTTAAATATATTTATTAATTCTGTTTTTGCATTGTTGTCATTATTTTGTAATTGCAGTTCATTGACTATTTTCTTGAATCGTTCACTGTTATGTTGACAATTTTTGCAATTGTAATTTAATATGTCATAGTTTGAAAGTGGGTCAGTTTGTATTTTGAAATTTTCTAAAGTTATTGTGTCGTTCGTTGTGTTTAATATTTTTATGTGTTTCATGCCGTTCTTTGGTGCTATTGAATTGCTTAAAAATATTCCTTCTTGTATTTCACTATTATATATGACGGAATCTTCTGTTAAGTTTAATTTAATGGGTTGAATGACTTCAGTTCTTGGCGGTAATGTTATTTGCAATGTGTGAATTGATTTTGTTTGCATTGGAATTATGATTGTGTTATTGTTTATAAATAAGGAAATTGTGAATGTTTCATAATCTATCTTGCCTAAATATTCTTTAAAGAAATCTCTTCCTAAAATACCATCTGTTTCTATTGGAAAATTTTGTTTTACTAATTGAAATGGATGTTCGCATATTTCATCTGATGCTGTTAACTTAAGTTCAATTGTTCCTATTGATTCTATTTCTTCTGTTGTGATACCTGTTAGTTTGCACTTTTCTTCTGGTCTAAATTGTTCACCTATGAATTCATCACGCATTCGACAGAGTGATATGTCGGCGCCAGTATCAATAAGAAAAGTTAAATTTTTGTTTTTATATGTGACATTGATATAGTTGGAATTGTTGTTGGATACTTTATTAATCTTCAATTTTTGCCCTCCGGGATAACCATGTATCCCTGGCCTATCCCGTTTCCCGCATTTTGTATCGTGTGTATGTATCTGTTGTTTCTATTTGTATAGTTTTGATTTCTTCTGTTGTCATTTCTGTTGTTGTTATTGTTATTAATGTTATTATTGTTAAATCTTCTACTAAAATTGTTACTCGTATTGTTGTTGTTTCTTGAACTGTTAGCTATATCGTTTCTATTGGAGTTGTTGTTATTGTTTCTATTATTAGTATTGTATGATCTGTTGTGATTGGGGTTGTTATTTTGTCGCATGTATGTGTTGCGTTCATAGTGATTTTGGCGTTGATACCGTGGTTGATACGTCCTAACATGCAATATTGAACTGTTGTTTGCTTTATTCTCATTCTCCAATTCTAATGCTAGTTCATATGCTTCTTGTATGTTCTCTGGTCTAGCTGCATATACGGTTGACTTAAAGTTTTCCTTTAGCCCTTTCTTAAATGTTTCTAAAGATAATTTACTATTCAATTTAATTATTACGTTTTTCTCTGCTGTTGAAGCGTCATTGCCCAGTTCTTGCATTCCTAATTTGTTAAGTTTATCTATCAGGCCTGTTATTCTATCATTGTACGTCTGTATTGACATTTTCCCCTGAAATAAAATGTTCAATTTGTTTTGTAATTCCGGAATTGTTTCTTTATTTTTATATCTATTTTTTAAAAGTGTCCGTAGTATCTCAAAGTCCTCTGGATTGGTATAACTGCCTATCGCTGTCCTGACATTAGATGATAATTTCGCGTGGTATATATACTGCAGGAAGTCTTTTTTCGCTTCCTCCGACAGTGTCTTGTTCAATAGTTCTGAAGTTATCAGAAAACTTTCTAGTTCGTTGTAATTACCCGTAAATAGAGGAATGGCTTTTGAAGCTGTTTCCAGACTGAATAATGCCATTTTGGCAGATGTCCGTTGCCCTAGATTAAAGTATAATGGTGTTTCTTCGTGTAGAGAAGTTGGTAATTCTAGGTTTATACCTTTTTTCTTTGCTATATAAATTAATTTATTTCTGACTTCTGTGAAAAATGCGTTTGCCGCTGCTCTGTGTGCTACTGTTAACCTGTTATAATTTACGTTTAGTATTACTCTAATTTTTTCAAGATTTCCTAATAAAATTCATATGTGCTTGTTAATAGTCTCGTTTTTAGTTGTCCTGTCAATATTTAAGCATTTGTATGATTTGTCAAATTCTTCTTTTATTATTCTGAGTTTTGCTACTAAATTTTGCCATTCCATTTATATATTTTATTTTTGGATTTTGATAAGATTGATATTTTTATTTAAAAAATTTTCTTATATATTTATTCTTATTTGTATTCGAATTGTTTTTAACATATAATTTTTAAAGTATTTATTAATCCTGTTCCCTTATATCTGTTGTTGGGGTGCGGTAGCGATTCTATTCTTATTCATGGTTTTAAGAATCATTTTTGTTACGTAGATAATGGTTAAGATGATAACTGCTATTATCGAAAATATCTGGATGTAATTCATGTCCTCGTTTTTTGTCCCAGTTTCTTCCATATTCATTTTATGTAGTATTTCTACTATTTCTTTATTATTATTGTCTCCCGTGGACTTACCGACCTCATAACCCGCAACTAGCAATGGGATTGTTTGCAAAATTTTCTTCCACCACGTCATATTTTTTTTTGTTTTTTTAATAATTTGTTATTTTTTTAATTTTTTTTATTTTTTTATTCTAAGATGTTGATAAGTATTAATTTAATATTTTATTTCTTTATTTTGCTTTTCTTTTTTTTTCAAAATTTTCTATCTTTCAAGAGCTGCAAGCTCTTCCTGTCGTTCTTATTGACTTCATTTCACCCTTTATTGTCCTTATTATTTTATTAATTTTTAGTTTCTCTTCTATGGACGCATAGGTCAATAGATGCTCCGACACACGTAGTTGTACTTTTAATTTATTACGTTTGCCACCCCTGGACTTCTCCACGTTCGGAAGTGGAAACACAGGAAATGTTGGCTCTTTCTGATGTCTTCTTAGCTTCCTCGGCTTTGGTTCTTTTTTCAGGATCTCAGGCTTGGCTGCTTGTTTGTCTTGTTCTAGTAGCTTCTTCCAGCGTTCTTCAGCTATCCTTAGGTCTTCTAGGATTTCTTCCCAGGTTTCACTCATTGGAAACTGTCGCTGGTGGTCTAAAATTTTTCTTTCTTCTTTCCTATAAATTTTGCCGCCCAATAGATCTAGCTGAGCATAAGCTATGTGTGCTTTGATCTATTGTCCTTCTTATTTTGAAAATTAGCAAAAGGATAAGCGACTTTGCTATGTGGTCCTTTTTTGCTTCTTCCCAAAATTATTAGGATATTGGCAGGATCGCCATGTAATAGTATTTTGAATACTATTCCTGAAACTCTAATAAAAAAACTAAGCAATACTGCTGTGTGTGTTTTCAAATTAAAGTCTGATTTTATTTACAAAATATATGGCTTATATATTACTTATGAGACTTTAAGTTAGCCTCTCTAACTTATTTTAGCTTATCATATAATTATAACTGTCTCCTTCAATACCATGCATTTCTCCATTTCTTTTAATATTTAATTTACTTTACTTACACTGGCCAATAGTAGCGCTAGTTGAGCAAACATAATTGTCACTCAAATTGTAATGATTCGCGACGTCACTCAATTTGTATGCAATCGTTAGTTCGATCAACTGCGCTGCCAATGGTGTGCTCATATCCTATGCACGTGTGTATACACTGCTTAGGTTCTGGTTAGGGTGTGCAGTGTATGCTAGTGTTATGATACACTACATTTTAAACATTTTTTCTTCACTTAGTTTCTTGGGCGTACTCGTTTCCAATTTTATTGTTGAATTCTGAGGATGAAAACTTTCATTGTCATCAATTCCAGTTTCGTTATCACCCGGTTCTTTTTTAACTGGTCTACCAACGTATTTAGAGCTATTGATAAATTCTTTTAAAGGTTCTGTGATAGGCTTGAATGTATCTATTAATTGCTGATGTGTATCTATTTCACCAGTTTTTATACTACGAAGCTTTTTCTTCAAGATATTTCTTGTTGCCACCAATTCTTTAAGAATTTGTTCATTCATTTTAGCTATCAGGTCAGTTCAATAGGAAGCAGATCAGGTTATCAGGTCAGTTTATCAGGTATCAGACCAGCTTATCAGGTCAGTTTAACAGCTATCAGGTCAGTTTAACGGGTATCAGCTCAGTTTATCAGGTATCAGATCAGCTTATCAGGTCAGTTTAACAGCTATCAGGTCATTTTATCAGGTATCAGACCAGCTTATCAGGTCAGTTTAACAGCTATCAGGTCAGTTTATCAGGTACCAGATCATTTTATCAGGTCAGTTTAACAGCTATCAGATCTGCTTATCTGATCAGTTACAATAATCACATGTATAAAGTTTGAAGTCAGATTAAATACTGCAGGGTGCATTTGATGAACAGTAAATTATATTATGATGAAGTAATCAAATGACTTTCTATAACGACCATTGTTTAGTTCATTATCTTTACTTATCACCAAAAATCCGTATTTTTCCTTCCAACATTCTCTACAAATTCGTTGAAACATTTCAAAGTTCATGTCGCTGGCAACGTGATCATCATATACATGTTTCATATTTGTCGCATCTTGTTTAAACATAATAATTACATTAGCATCATCTCTTATCAAATGTTTTGGAATCCGCGTGTAAGTTTGACACAAGTAAAATGAGTTTACGTTCTTATGACGACCCATACAAAAATATGCACGTATATTGTTTTGCTTTTCACATGCAATATCATCGAAAATCATAATTGAAGTGCTTTTAGCTTCACTAGGAGGAACAACGTCCTCGTTTTCTGCAAATGTGTAGTATCCGATTTCTTTAATTGGTGAAATTAATTTCTTTAGGTATTCATATTTAGGTTGATATAAAGATTTTGAGTACAAGTAAATATTTTCAAACTTGAGACCATTAGGACTTTCCAGCAAACTAATCATTATGTTAGTTTTTCCACAATTTGAAGGACCAACTATTAATGCTCAAATAGAATTTGGTAACAAGGAACTATGTCTTATTTTTTGCCTGTCATTTGAACAAATATCAGCATTACGAACTAAAATATTTTTATGTTGTTTTATGAGGCGCATTTTAATAACTACTTGCTAAACTTGCAAACAATATCTTTTATTGTAGATTAAATTAATATGGTTGTACTTTATAACAAAAGTTTTAGTCACAAACAAACTATCGTTGGAGAAGGTTTACTAAATAAAGCAATAAATTCTCTACCTTTTGAATTACATCTTCCTGGATACCAGTATTGTGGACCTGGCACAAGATTACAAAAGCGTTTAGATAGAGGAGATAAAGGAATTAACTTATTGGATGCTGCTTGCAAAAATCACGATATTGCTTACTCGAAAAATAAAGACTTAAACAGCAGACATCAAGCTGACAAAATTCTTGAAAATACGGCTTGGGAAAGAGTTCTTTCAAAAGATAGTGATCTTGCAGAAAAAACATTTTCATATATAGTCACCAACGCAATGAAAGCAAAAACTAAACTTGGTATGGGTGTTGAAGCAAAGAAAAGGAATACATTGAAAAGACCATCACCATGAATTCGTATAAATGACAAAAATCTGTTTCATAAAACAATTAAATCAGCAACAAAGATATTGGAGAAGGAAAAACCGCAAGATATTAATTCAGCCATTAAGATTGCTCGTAAAGCTATCAGTAAATCTCTTAAGGGGAAAAAAGCTCGTGTTATAATACCACGTATTATAAATGTTCCAAAAATTGGTGGTTTTTTGCCCATAATACCGATTCTAACTGCTCTAGGTGCACTTGGTAGTCTAGCAACTGGAGGTGGCGCTATAGCTAAAGCTGTAAATGCAACAAAGAATGCAAAAAAACAACTTGAGGAAGCCACCAGACACAATAAGGCAATGTAGTCTATTGCTGTGGGAGAAGGACTGTACCTTAAACCATATAAAAACGGTTATGGACTTGTTTGTAAAGATCATTCAAAAAACTATTAGAAATGCTACCCAACAGACCATTATCAGAATTTGATCTAAGAAAATTTTCAAAATATATTCCACACTTTAGAGGAGTTTATATGTTGGATTCACTACCAAAACGACCAAAGACTGTAGAGTGTGGAATAATCAATTTGGATTTATCAACAGCCCCAGGTACTCATTGGGTAGCATACTATAGAAACAAGAATGAAAAATAATATTTCGACAGCTTTGGAAATTTACAACCTCCTCTAGAATTAATCAAATATTTAGGTAGACATATTTAATACAACTACAATCAATATCAAATCTTTAATACATATAATTGTGGTCACTTATGTTTGAAATTTCTTTGTGATATAACCAAAGATGTTAAATAAAAGACAATCATATATATTTATATACATACATATTTAAAAACATTTTCTTTTTTATTATTATTATTTTTTTTTCTTGTTAATTACAAAATATATGAACATAACATATTTTTTACTGCCAAACGGGGTACTGGGAGTTTGGTATTAAAAACTTATTCATCTCGCTTTCTAAGATCAGGTTTCGCTCTCCTTTTCTTTGTAGTCGATATTTATTATTCGAAAGATCTTCTAATTCTGCATTGGTCAATGCATTGTATCGGTTGGGGAGAAACATTATGTGGTTTTCCAGCTCAAGTTGAACTGTTTCACCATATTTTGTTGTTACTCGCTTTGCACGTACGATAGTGTGTTTGGATAATTCATCTAGATCCTTTATATGGATTAAGGATTTTGTATTGTATGAATTAAAATTTTCCACTAGATCCATTGCGGTAGAAATTTTTCACAACTTATAGCTTTGAACTTTTATTGCAAACTAATCTCGATTTTAGCTTTCTAGACTGTAAGAAGCTTAACAGAAAATCATTATACAATGATTTTTTTGTTTTATTTTTGACAAAAGACGAAGTGAGGAAAAATTAAATATATATAAGTATTTAAAACTAAGTAGTTGAAAAAGGATAGAGAGATGTCATATATACGTATTCATTTTTTTGAGTCGAATTTTAAATTATTTTCTGGACTAAAAACACTGACATGGTTTTTTTTTTTTTTTTTTTTTTTTTTAAATTTCATAACATACACCTTAGTACTGGTTCGTTGAAAACAATTATTAGTAGAGAACTAACAGTCAAAAAGATCGGAAGTAAATTTTAGTAAAAGTATAAAATATTTCATAAAATCATGAGTGACATTAGAAACAAGCTCGCACAATTCTTAGTTGATTTTGAGAGATGTCAACTATACGAACACATGGAAATGGTGAAAATGTTCTTCGATATGTTGAATGAAAATGATGATTTTGGTATAATGGAAGATGAGGACAAGGACGATGGTCACTTTAAGTCTTGTCCATGGAGCCATCCAGATTGTGAGGAGGGGCCAGATACCTGCCGGTGCTCCGTATTTTACTTAAGAAAAATTATGATAAATCATTTAATTAATTCATATTATGCAATATTTCGATAAAACTAAATAATAAATCACCAAACAAAATAAAACAAATTCTGAATGTTTTTTCATTTTAAATATATTTGTACAATTTTTTTTGTTTATTTCTCTTAACAATACAACAATTTTTTTTACTTATTAATAGATTTAACTACTTAAATAAATATAAAAATTATTACTTAAAAATAGGGATACAGTGATAGCATTGCTTCTTCCTCTTCTAGTCTTGAAATTTCCCATAGTAGCATGTCAAGTTCATAATCAGGATTAGTTTCCTCGATTCGAAAATGATACCATGCATATGTACTCATCTTATCACTTCTTATTTTTCTTTTATCGTCTGCATAATTTAATACTACTTTATTTATTTCATTTGTATAAATTTGATGAATTTTTGATTTAAATGTTAGCATATCATCATACACAGTCGACTTATTGAATAAGCAATTTCTATACTATAATTATTAAGAATGCACTTCCTTACTCCTTTCGATTTTTTAATATCACTTTGATATTGCACACTAAAAGAGTACATTTTTGACCGCAATCCTACAAATTCCTTCATTACCTTTCCACAATTCTCATCCTTCATCATAAACAATACCTTTTTGTTTACCAGAGGAAATCCATATACATTGTCTTTTGGGTAATCTGATGTATCAAACTTATGGTCGACGTCAGTTTTTATGTCAGCGTAAAAGTCTTCTGTTTTTATTGTGTAAATGAAAGAGTCAGTATCCATATAATTCAGTGATTAGTTTGACTTGAATTTGGGTTGCATGTACCCATAATGGAAATCATACATTTTCCATTTGGAAAGCTCTAATACACAAAATCCTAAATATATAGGCTTATTGTAATAGGTTTTCACTCTATTCATTTCAATCGCTACCATATTCTCAGAAAATATTGACAAACTATGAAAATTAGGTTTAGATATCCAATCTTGAGCTCCTAAATGATTACAGTTTGTCCTATTCCTGTTCGTAACTATTCGTACATCTTTTCTCTTTTCCACATTCTCCATAGTTTTACCGTATACTGCATTATTTAACAATTTGAAAAAAATTTTTTCAAAAGTATTTTTTGCAGTAGCCTTATGTTTGGTATTCAAGTCTATATAACTTTTCAACCAGGTTGATTGCTTATAGGTGAGAATTCGATGCACTTTCTTTAGAACTAGACCATACTGTAAACATTGTTTGAGAACTCTATAATGTATGACATATGTTTGTTTTGTTGAAAAATCTGCAACTAATTTAATGTGCTTTGTTTGCAAAATTTTCTTATTTTCTGAACAGAAAGGTAGGTCATTGTGAGAGTCATGCAAATGAGAAGGACAGTCTAAGGTAACTTCATAGACATATCCATCACTTGAATTATCATCTATGGTTTTAGGATCCAGATTTAGCTCTTCAGCTGACAGCCATCTGAATCCACCATAAGGTAAATAATCAGACATAGCCCAACCGTAGAGGTTATTTGCGTCTAAATACACAATAAATTCTGAGGGCTTTTCTCTATCGAAATCAGGTAAATATTTGTTGTTAGCCTTTGAATATCGGTTACTGCATTGTACAAGTCCACCACGTATTCCTTTCTTGAAGAAATTGTACATATCTATGTCCGTCAAAAGCTCTAGTTCTATATTTGTGTACTTTAGCACAGCATCCCACGATAGTTCTGGTGCAGTGTAATATTGACATGGATCTAAGTGGTAGATGTTCTTGCAAACCTTTCTAAAACTTTCAAATATATCTGCAAGTAAGAGCACATCCGTTTTTAAATATACTTCCATGTAATCTTGCAAGGTTTTGCAGCCGAAAGCATTCCAAACTTCTTTTGCATGCTCATAGTCTTCAATCGAGCACTCCTTATTATTGAGATGGTTGAAGAAATTTTCCCTTGCTGGAAGTTCACCAACATTCAATTTTTCAAAAGAATTAAGAAAATCATAGGGAAAGACACATTTTCTTCTCACAAGATCAAACTCTTTTTTTGTTTTAAATTGTCTTTTAATGATGTGAAAGTCTTGTTCTGAAAGATTATTAGCTAAAGATTCTAAGCTTTCAGGCATAAAGCGAATTGTGTCTAAAAATCTAAGGTCAAAGTTGTAGTTGTCGGTCATTTTTAAAAATCTAGATAGTGATATGTATAATTCTTTGTTGAGCGGAAGGACTTTTATATTGTCAGATTTTTTACCCAACTCTTTAACAAAAAGATGCGCGTCATAAGAAGAATAATTGTGGAAATAGATTGGTATAAATTTTGGAATTTGAAATTTTAAAATGCATCTATTATGAGCTGCTCCTCTAAATTTACCACTTATGTGGCAGTGATCTCGCACTCTATCATTGCCTAGATATTTATGACAAATGTGACAATTTATCGCATTTCGAAAATTAAAATTTTCGAAAGGAGTTAAAGCATCAATTTCCCTTTTATTTACTAGATATTCATTATAAATATCTTCAAAATCTTCAATCAAATTTTCTACAAACTTTTCTGCTGCATCCCTCCCCGTATATAATTTAAACTTATCTAAACTATCATTATGCTTACATTTAATAAAATAACTAAAAGCACAAGGAATGTGCTTTTTGCGATACCTACTTTTGTCACTTACTCTAATATTAACCTCCTCCAGTATGCATTCAAAGTCTGCATACACAACAAATGGTACATGCATTTGTCGTTGGTGGTCTTTAAACTGCAACACGGCATTTTCCTCAGACGGCAGCTCCGCAACAATTTGCCCACATTCTTCTTTATGTCGCTCTAACGTCCTCTCATTGTGGGTGTATTGGAGGCAGCTGTTACAGAAGACAAGTTTTTTGCAGTGCTTGGTAGTCTGAGATTTTAAAAGTCTGTGGAAAGAAAAAAGTTATAAGAATATATATTAATATGTTTACGTATATATTTCTTTACTTACTTTGATATATTTGTTATAAGAATATAATGCTGATATCCTTCAGCATTTTGTAATAATAACAAATTAATATGTTTAGCTTTTTCATTCTTGGTGTTATAGAATGGTCCAACAATCTCATTGCTTTCATCATTGTATCCGAACACATTGATGCTAATATTTGGATTGCTTTCTTCAAATATCCTGATACTCTTTAACGCCAATGGAAACTTTAAATTTTTGAAATCAATCTCAATTCCGTTTTGCAAACATATGATATCAGCGCTGATGTCTGCAATGTTGTATGAGCAGCAACGTTGTGGTCTTTTAATATCAGATGTGCAGATATTATTGCCCATTTAAAACAATAAATGTCATTATTTTCAACATTTATACATGCCTTTTTACTTTTTAATTTCTCCGGCGTACTTATCCATTTCCATCCTCTCACCAAAGATGACTTATCTATAGCGATTTCGAGGCGAACAATTCTAATTAAAGTCCATCCTGAATTCCGTTCTTGAAATTCAGACATTTTGTTGTGGATTTCTTGAAATTGCTTTGCCATAATTTCCTCAACATCATCTCCAATGCACAGAAGATCCATCTTTGCCCGGTGAGAAATAGTACACAATTCCATATCATCGCTTATAATTTTAATATACTCTCCAATAAGAGTAATATTAAATTTAATAATGTTGTGTACGGCAAGACTATTTTCAAGTCTTTCTTTGATGATATGTTTATTATCCACAATAACATCTTCAAATAGAATACAATCTTTATTTACTGGAACTCCAAATGTTGTAATATTATTTTTAAAAGCACTATTTATTATATAATATATGCATTCATTTGGAGCTTGAGACAATAGATCATCTGCAGAATTTGAGATATCCATTTTTACTTCATTATTTTGTGTATTTGACTGATCATGTGGAATAACTTGACTTATATCCATGTCTTGAGAAGGATTATCTACGGGCAAATAGCTTGGGTAATAATTAGGCATATTATTTTGCTGCAACTGTATAGGTACGCTATATTCAATGGGATATGGAATCTCCATAGGTGCTGTGAATTGGTTGGTTGACACTGGATACGGATATAAAGGATACGCTGGTACCTGCACTGGATACTGATACTGCGCCGGATACTGATATAGCAAATTGTTGTGGACCATTGAGTTGTATGCATATGTTGAGGGTTGTATGGACTGTGGGATTTGTTGATATGTTGCTATGGGGTTGCACGCAGATGTTGGGGGTTGTATCGACTGTTGCACTTGTTGTGGTTGAACATGACCTTTGCAATGTTCTAAATAAGATTTTTGGTATTTATATACCTTATTACAGATATTGCACTTGAAAATTGGTGAACTCATTTTTTTTATATTTTGATTTGCACTTATAAAAATTATTTTGTGTATAGTATACTTTTTTATTAAAAAATATATTGATTGCTTGAATAACAAGTAATATTACAAGGATTTTTATATATATATTTAAATTCTGTCTTTGCTTAAATTATATGACACACTCTTATTTTTTGATATACAAATAATATGTTTTTTGAGAATATGTATATATTTTCTGTCTTAGATTTATTATTAACACACAAGGAATTTTTTAATAGTCACGACTTGTTACTTTTAGATACAAAAATGTACTGAATTCTATCCTAAAAAATTTAGATTAATATAAATTCGTGAAAATTTTGTTTTGGTATAGTACGCTTCATTCCAACAAAGTAGCTTTGCGTTACTTTGCAAAAGTAGCGTATCTGCTGATAGAAACGGTTAAGATTAAAAAATTAGAAAAGAAACTGCTACGTGGACAAAACATTGTGGTATCTGATATACACAGAATGCCGAGGCATGCTTATGCATGCCTCTACAATACAAAATGTTTAAATGAATGAAACTGCTACGTAGACAATATTTATGTAAACAAAAATTTTGATAAGTGATATCGACAGAGTACAGAGACATGCTTGTGCATGCAGACCCGTTACAAAGTTTTGAACGGAATGTGATATATACAGAGTACGGGGACATGCTTATGCATGCCTCTTCGATACAAAATGTTTACGGGAATGAAACTGCTAAGTGGACAAAATTTATGTAAACAAACATTATGATATGTGATATACACAGGATACGGAGGCATGCTTATTTATGCATGCAGATACGTCACAAAATTTTGTAGCAAAAGAAACTGCTACGTGGACAAAACATTGTGGCATCTGATAAACTACAAAATTTTTGTAGCTTCACAAGTTTTCAAAGAAAAATTATCAAATTTTGAAGTTGAGCTTTTATTTGTACAATGAAGCCCTTCTGGTACACACCATTATATCGGAGACTTCAGCGTCACCATTTGAAGGAATATTTAAGAAAAGCCAGACAGGAAGAGTTCGAGCGACATCTTGAAGGAGATGAGGAGCTTTTGTTAGAGCTGTCATCGCAGCCAACATCTGCACCTGAGATATCAAATCCTTCGAATGTAGAATACGATGATATGCTAACAGGCGATGGGGATCACTTTTTAGCGGTGTCTTCGCAGCCAACATCTGCACCTGAGATATCAAATCCTTCGAATGCAGAATACGATGATATGCTAACAGGCGATGAGGATCACTTTTTAGCGGTGTCTTCGCAGCCAACCGCAATAGACCATGGAAGAGAGGTAGCAATCAAACCTCAAATAGAAATATTGAGTGTTGAAATACTACCAAAAATAGATATATCTCTTTTTCTTGCGATGTATGGAGACGATCAATTGTTGTTAGAGGCAGCGGATGTAGTAGAGGCAAATTTAAATTGAGGTATAAATAAAAATATATACATAATTTGATAAATATTACATATTAATAAAAATTAAAACAATGCATATGTTTAAACAATGGTTCATTCATTCATTCAAATGGTCAAGGGAATATTTGGACACAAAGAATAAACGCTTATTATTTGTTTGTATGTATATGCGTAAATGAAATAAATTTGTATATATTTATGTACGCATGAATATGTACATCTTATCACATTTTATACTGACCAGGAAAGCAAAAAAACGGACTGTCATACAGACTCACAAATCATCACACACACAGCCTGTCTGACAGGCAGACATTCCAACCACCACTCAGAGCACCAAAAACACATACACTTAAACATAGCATAAATATTCATATTCTACAAAATACAGAAATCGCACCACCATCCAGATCCCCAAATAAAATCCATCGATGATCGTCATATATAAAATGAACAAAACATCAGTTTCAATATTTATGCATAGTAATTTTTTTTCACAACGTCTTCAAGTTCAGAATAATCAAATTATTCCTCCAGACTCAAGCATTGCAAGCAAAAAAAGTAAAAAAAAAAACACTGAATTGCTGGACGACAAATCTTAAGTAAACACACCAAATTTTAATAAGCAAAAAAATAAAAGAAAAAATCTCACTCCAGCAAGAAGGAACGAACCACAAACATTAAGGCAATCCATATATAACTACTACACTTTTTAAATAGTGTAATTCCTAAAAATGCTTCTAAATTTTTTTATTCACCAGGCGTACACAGTATAAATGGACAGACAGAAATTTCCACGCTCACATACAGACGGACATGTATTCTCAAGGTCACATATGGACAGACACAAATTCCCACGCTTGCATACCGACGGACATGTATTCTCAAGGTCACATATGGACAGACACAAATTCCCACGCCTGCCTTAACATTATATTAAAAAAACAACAATGTGAACGCCCCTATTAAACCGTGGGAAAAAAATACACACACGAACACACACAAAATGAAATTTGAGAATTTTGTGAAATTTGAGAATTTTGGCAATTAAAATTGAAAAATTTCAAATGTAATTGCTGAAATTTAATATTTTTAATGGTCATAGCACATACAGTTCCCTACTACTAAGAAATGTCCCGAAGTACGACAAAGAATACAATCAGTTACATTCGAATTAGAATTTACTACATGAACTTTAGTTTTTTGCACTGAAGGTTTCCCTACCGATGAGTCTTTAAGATCGCGGACACATTCTAAAGTCTGAATTCTTTCTGTCTGAAAGGCGTCAAAATCTTTCCATTTTGACAATTCAGATTTTTTCTTAACTCTGTGTTCCCATAAACTAATAGTGGACGTGGGCAAACGTTGAATACACATAAAAATCAGGATTGGATCCCAACTTTCTGTCGAAACTTTATATATTATAAGCGAAGTCAAACAATTATTGACACCTCGTTGCAAAATTTTGAGACCATCACTAGATTCTTTGTCAAATGAAGGAAGCTTGAACAAAATTTTCAATTGATTATTGACAATCATGCGAGGATTCTCATATGCGTCCTTTAAATTTTACCAAGCTATATCAAAACCCTCATTACTAAGTGGGTACTTTGATACAATTTTCTTTGCCTCGCCGGCAGTTTTCCGTATCAAATGACAAAACCGCTCTATATTACTCAAACGCGAACTATTTATATATAAGGCAGTGATAAGTGAAAAGGTCACGAAAGGCTGGCCATGAAATATAATCACCTTCAAATGTGTTCACACGGAGGTAAGGTGAGATTATGGTCAGAAC
Source organism: Linnaemya vulpina (assembly GCA_963675445.1). Classification (NCBI taxonomy): domain Eukaryota; kingdom Metazoa; phylum Arthropoda; class Insecta; order Diptera; family Tachinidae; genus Linnaemya; species Linnaemya vulpina. Next base: position 40,291,915 of record OY776276.1, read on the forward strand.
TATTCACGTTATAATTCTTTGTAATCGAATCATTCACTTGCGATACCTTTTCAAAACCACTCACTTTCTCATTAATCAGAGATAAACAATTCAAATAAGCTGCGTTAGAAGCGTCATATTTAGCCATTGTGGTTGTAAAGTCATTAGGATATGTCTTTGAATCACTATCGAAATCATCCAGAGAGTCTTCATAAACTACTTTTACTTTCTCCCATAACTTTTTTAATTCTTCACGGTGAATTTCCAACGTATATACAGTGTGCAAATCCTCGCGTGTTTCATTAAATTTTGCTTCGAATTTAATCAGTGCATCTGACACACGGATAAACTTCTTTAAAATTGACGCCATTATATTTAGTGATACAAATTTACACTTTAACACTTTGTTTCAAATATATAAATTTGTGGCTTTTGTTTCACTAAATCTAGATTGAGTTTTATAAAATTTAATTTTAATGAAATTTATTAACCCAAATGCAACACAAAATTTAACTCGACCAATTTGACCGACTATAGCGTGCTAAATTCCACAAGTAAAAAAAATGGAACAAAGAATCAACAATTTATGTGCTTTATTTATTGCACCAACAATGTATCACAACAATATATGTATATGCACTTATGTATTTTCTCCAAGCAATTTTCTTTGCGTATTTTAATTTTAATTTGCCACTTTACAAAGTATTTCTTTAGAAATTCACCGATAAAAATAAATTTAATATTAAAATTATTCTATGATAATATAAACAATACGCACGATTGATTTTATTAGTACGTGATATATTGATCACGAAAATAAATCAAAGCAAACGTCACAATTAATTTAAGGACAATTGAAAACCAGATGGAGTTTTCAACACAAATATGTCTGTCTGATAATAATTAATTTTGCAAAGCAATCAATCACTATATATGAAAACAAGAACAATTGTTCCCTTCTTTTTCTTTACACTAATTTTTTCTTTTTTCTATATATTCACCTTTTTAAATAAACGAGATTACGCACCTTTTATTTTCCAGTGAAATATAAATATATGTGTATAAAATGGAGTGATAAATTTCCTCAGGATTGGTGAAGATCTTTTATAAAAGAA
>OY776276.1:40300508-40305508 GCA_963675445.1 Linnaemya vulpina
AGATCCCCAAATAAAATCCATCGATGATCGTCATGTATAAAATAAACAAAACATCAGTTTCAATATGTATGCAATAGTAATTTTTTTTTCACAACGTCTTCAAGATCAGAATAATCAAATTATTGCTCCAGACTCATGCATTGCAAGCAAAAAAGTAAAAAAAAAAACACTGAATTGCTGGACGACAAATCTTAAGTAAACACACCAAATTTTAATAAACAAAAAAATAAAAGAAAAAATCTCACTCCAGCAAGAAGGAACGAACCACAAACATTAAGGGTATCCATATATAACTACTACACTTTTTAAATAGTGTAATTCCTAAAAATGCTTCTAAATTTTTTTATTCACCAGGCGTACACAGTATAAATGGACAGATAGAAATTTCCACGCTCACATACAGACGGACATGTATATTCAAGGTCACATATGGACGGACATGTATTCTCAAGGTCACATATGGACAGACACAAATTCCCACGCTCACATACCGACGGACATGTATTCTCAAGGTCACATATGGACAGACACAAATTCCCACGCTCACATACCGACGGACATGTATTCTCAAGGTCACATATGGACAGACACAAATTCCCACGCTCACATACCGACGGACATGTATTCTCAAGGTCACATATGGACAGACACAAATTCCCACGCTCACATACCGACGGACATGTATTCTCAAGGTCACATATGGACAGACACAAATTCCCACGCTCACATACCGACGGACATGTATTCTCAAGGTCACATATGGACAGACACAAATTCCCACGCTCACATACCGACGGACATGTATTCTCAAGGTCACATATGGACAGACACAAATTCCCACGCTCACATACCGACGGACATGTATTCTCAAGGTCACATATGGACAGACACAAATTCCCACGCTCACATACCGACGGACATGTATTCTCAAGGTCACATATGGACAGACACAAATTCCCACGCTCACATACCGACGGACATGTATTCTCAAGGTCACATATGGACAGACACAAATTCCCACGCTCACATACAGACGGACATGTATTCTCAAGGTCACATATGGACAGACAAAAATCCCACGCCTACCCCAACATTATATTAAAAAAAAAACAATGTGAACGCCCCTATTAAACCGTGGGAAAAAATACACACACACAAAATGAAATTTGAGAATTTTGTGAAATTTGAGAATTTTGGCAATTAAAATTGAAAAATTTCAAATTTAATTGCTGAAATTTAATATTTTTAATGGTCCTAGCACATACAGTTCCATATTACTTTTCTTGAGGACTTGTAAAAGGTTTAAGAATCTTTCAATTTCGGAAAGGTTCTCAATAGTTAAAAAATATCATTGTTGTCTTAACTGTTTGTCTGGGGAACATGAAGCAAATAATTGTAGAAGTGCTTTTAATTGCACGACGTGTAATAAAAGGCATCATTCTTTGTTGCATCGGGAAGTATCTACTATTGAAGGTTCGTTAGACATAGCAGAGCGGGATGATTCAGCAATTCCCCCTGCTAGTTCACAGTACAATAATGCAAATTCTTCTCTACCATCTACCTCTAGGGGCTTGTCGTCAAATCGACAAGCTTTCCACGTTACTCAAAATCGTAAGGTGCTTTTGGGAACCGCTGTGGTGAATATTGTTCATCAGGGTATGACGTACCCCGCGCGGGCTCTTATTGACCCGGCTTCAGAAACGTCATTTATTTCTGAAAAATTAAAAAATCGTTTGAAACTAATTACACATTCGACGAATGTTGAAGTTTCAGGTATTAACCAAACAGTTTCGAACTAGAAAAGTTTGTCCTTTGAAAATTAGTTCTTTTATAGATCCGACTCATGTCTTGGAAACAATGGCCTTTGTATTACCAAACATTTCTGGTACATTGCCATCTTTCTTAATCGGTCCAAGTCTTCGTAATAAGTTTTCAACTTTGCAGTTGGCCGACCCTCATTTTTATCAATCAAGACCGGTTGATATATTATTGGGGGCTGATATATATCCGCAATTGATCTTGAATGGGATTCAAAGAAATGGTTTCGAATCTTTAATAGCTCAAAATACTATATTTGGATGGATCATCACAGGATCTGTTTTAGACACTCCAATTCAGGTATATTCTACAACAGTAGAACCTTTGCCGGAAGAAAATATTAATAGAAATCTTGTTAGGTTTTGGGAATTGGAAGAAACCCCGAAACGCAAGGTTTTAATTCCCTTTGATAGAATTTGTGAGGAAAATTATCGGAGAACAACGAGACGCAACTCCGAAGGCCGATATGTAGTGACCCTACTTTTTAAGCTAGAATTTCCTCAATCAATCAATTTGGGTTTTTCAAAACAGAATGTAATGGCACAATTCTTCAGAAATGAATCTTCTCTTCTGCGCAAACCTGAAATCAAAGTATTATATGATAATGTGGTTAATGAATATAGTCTTTTAGACCATATGAGACCTGTGTTAGAAAATATTTCTAGCAAAAACGTGGCTTCGTGTTATCTTCCTCATCATCCCGTAATTAAACCTGACCGGGAAACTACGAAATTGCGTGTCGTATTTAACGCATCAAATAAGACATCAAACGGTATAAGCTTAAATGATTGCTTATATGTGGGCCCCACATCGCAATCTCATTTAGTGCTTTTGATTCTACGTTTTAGGCTCTTTCGCTATGTGTTCAATTGCGACATTACGCAAATGTATAGACCAGCGTTCAAAAAAAGGTGTCTTTTTTTTATTTGAGGTGCTAAAGCTGAGCTGCGGCTGAGTAAATTTAAACAGCCGCAGACACAGCCACAGCTACAACACAAATTATTACGGCTGTAGCTGGGCTGCGGCTGTGTACATTTGTCAGCCTCAGCTCAGCTTCAGACGTTTTAATAAAATTTCAAAAGCTGTGCTGTCTGCAGCCAGCAGATGAATTCTGTTTAATGTTTTATTTGTGTTCTTTACACAGTAACGTAGGTTGAAATAATTGAAAGTTTTCATAATTTTAAGAGTTGCTGGCTACGCCAATGTTCTATAGCGAAGATTGCTTTACAGTTATTTTTTTGTTTCTTTTATACGATTTTATTCAGAGCTCTTTAAAGTAATAAAAAATGTTTTTCTTTAAACTAAACATAGTGTAATATGTATGATAGAAATAATTATTTCTATCATTCTTGGTACATACTTAGTATGTATGTATATATGCACATATAAACAAATACATACCTACATTTTCAGAATTTAAAAAGAGAAGCATAAATCATTTATGATAAATGCATAAAAAGTATGTGGGTACATATGTACATTTGTTGGTCCTTTTTACTTGTGATGTAAAATTTAAACAAGTTTACGCTTCTGCTAATTTTTTAAGATATTTATTTCATGTTTATGTACATACACACATTTTTATGTATGCAGCAGATTTGTATCCTTTCAAGAATAAATACTGTTTTAGAAATTAATGTTTATTTTATTTAGTTTTATTGATAAATAATAATATTATGAAATACATTTTATTAAAAGTAAAGTTTTTTTTATTAAAAATTAGGTAACTTCAAGTATAAAATATAGCAGTCTGAACTTTTTTAAGCTGTGGGAGTCGAGCTCGCATGGTAGGTGCTTTTTATTTATTTCTAAAAGCTGTCTTCAAATAAAGGCAAACTGTTGATTGCCTCATCCAAGAATTTTGGGTTCAATTTTACTAAAAGAATATTCTCCGAAGTTTCGTGACTGAGTTTATTCCGATTGTCTGTTAAAATTAATTTCAAGGATGAAAATACCCTTTCAATTGTTACCTGTTAAAATATTAAATGTACATATTCGGTGGAAATTAGTTTTATTTACCTGTGTAGGCGGAATTCCAAAGCAAACATTGCTTAAAGTATATAATTCTGGCTCAGAATGCTTCCTATCTTTCCAAAATTGCAGTACATCGGTGCTACTTCTCATAAATGGTAGATGAAGATTTTTCATTTTTGAATAAACGTCAGCGTATACACTGTCATCTGATGATGTTTGAAGTGCTTGCGTCAAAAATGAGTCAAGCATTTCTTCTGCTTCATCCTGCATCTCGTTGTGGTCTAACATCGAACTATTATTGACATTATTAAGATCGTAATCGTCAGATAATAACCTAAGTTTTTCCCATACATGAATTAAATATGTAACTGCGTTTTGTCGGCTTTGAGGGCTTAATGTATGATGAAACCTTGGATCTAAAAACAAACAAGCATTGAGACTTTCATTTTCTAGTAACCGTTTAGTGCGTTTTTCAATGCTCTCTAAAAGTTTGCTGCCAATTTTTTGGATTAATGGGCGATTGATATTTTCTTTCACTATTTTTGTTGTGAGCATTTTACTCTTTAGCCATTCTGCATAGAAATTCCCATAATGCAATTATTCATCCTGGAATTTTACAATAGTTATTTGTAAGGTCGGAAAACCGTTACATAGCATTCAATGAATTCCCATAACATTTCGGTGTTTTCAAAATTTTCTTCGATGCTTTTATCCACTACTGATTCAACACTTAGAAGATAGTTCTTAGCATTTAACAACGTGTCTATCATTTTGAAGGAAGATCCCCATCTGGTAGAGCAGTCAAGCTGGGGAATACTTAAATTTTTCAATTCAAATGCATCTTTAAAACCGTTAGAAGTTTTCCGAATAAATTTTTTAAGGTTTCTGATATTCAGCAACAACGATTTAATTTTTGCGTCTTTGGTTGCTTTGACAGCAACTACCAGCGATGAGTTGTCAAAAGTTAAACTACGTTTAGCGATTTTGGCACAGAAGGCTCATTTTGCAGAGGCGGTGAAGGATAGATTTCCGGGGTTACAATTGGCTGACCCTACGTTCTATCATTCTGGGCAGGTGGCACTGGTTTTGGGCCCGGAATTGAGTGGGCAAATAATGACGGGCAATATCTTCGCTTCGCCGGGTTCACCTTTGGTACAATATACCATTTTTGGTTGGGTGATCTCCGGTGCGTCGCCAATTTAATATAT
>OY776276.1:40313008-40315508 GCA_963675445.1 Linnaemya vulpina
GTTTTAAGTCTACTTTTATCTATATTATTAATTATGTTTGATCTAAAAAGTTCATCCACTAAACTATTATTTAATTTTTGTAACCTAGTTGTTGTATCCTTATTTATTTCCTTATGTGTGTTAACATCATTTAAAATATTATTAATTCTTATATCATAATCATTACTATTCATGGCAACTGTAGTGTTACCTTTATCAGCTTTTAAAATAATTATATTTTTGTTATATTTTAAAAATCTTTCACTAATTTTTACTTTATCTAGTAAAAATCTATCTCTATTAGTTAATCTAATTTTATTTATGTGACTATCAATAATTGTTGTTAATCTAGATCTAGCTATTTCTTGTTTATCTCTATCTTGTATAGTTTGTACAAGATCTTCTCCTTCCGATATAAATTCACAAAAAACAGCTTTATCTTCCCATTGTTCTAAATCATATCATTTTCCAGATTTTGAAAATGTTTCAATAATTAAATACAGAAAATAACTACATATAATATTATATATTAATTTATACTAATTGTTAAAATTATGGTCTATGTGTATGTAGGTGTATATACATGTATATGTGTGTGGACGTATATGTAGTTATTTATGTACATGTATTTGTATGTGTATGAATGTGTGTGTATATGTATGTATGTATATGTGTGTGTATATATGTATGTATGTATGTATGTATATGTGTGTTTATATGTGTATGTATGTATATGTGTGTGTATATATGTATGTATGTATGTATATGTGTCTTTATATATGTATGTATGTATGTGTGTGTGTATATATGTATGTATGTATATGTGTGTGTATATATGTATGTATGTATATGTGTGTGTATAAATGTATGTATGTATATGTGTGTGTATATATGTATGTATGTATATGTGTGTGTATATATGTATGTATGTATATGTGTGTGTATATATGTATGTATGTATATGTGTGTGTGTATATGTATGTATTTATATGTGTGTGTATATATGTATGTATGTATGTGTGTGTGTATATATGTATGTATGTATATGTGTATATATATGTATGTATGTATATGTGTATATATATGTATGTATGTGTGTATATATATGTATGTATGTGTGTATATGTATGTATGTGTGTATATATATGTATGTATGCGTGTATATATATGTATGTATGTGTGTATATATATGTATGTATGTGTGTATATATATGTATGTATGTGTGTATATATATGTATGTATGTGTGTATATATATGTATGTATGTGTGTGTATATATGTATGTATGTGTGTATATATATGTATGTATGTGTGTATATATATGTATGTATGTGTGTATATATATGTATGTATGTGTGTGTGTGTATGTGTGTATATTTATATATGTTTGTATATATATATGTGTATGTATATATGTATGTATGTATATATATATATATATATATATATATATATATATATATTTGTTATAAAAATGTTTCAAATAATTTGTTGATGTTGAAAAAGTTTGTTTTACTATAAATTGTTAATGTTGAAAAAATATTTTATTTGTTATTGAATTTGAAAAACAAATATTGTGAATAGTTTTTTATGACATGTTTCAAAACCATTTGTCTATAAACAAATATTGTGAATAGTTTTTTATGACATGTTTCAAAACCATTTGTCTATAAAATTTTATTAATTTTCATTTCCTGGAGATGTTAACAAGCGGTTAACGAAATATCGAATAAAAATTAGACCAAATATAATTTGATAAAAAACGACCATAAGCTTGATTAATATTATAATAAACTGATAAGGACAATAAAGATAAATTAACAATTATTAAGGAGAGCACGCCAACATGGAATATCGTATATTGAAGAAAAATTTTCAAACTAGGAGATTCATAAATCTGGTGAAATCACTCAGGAACAAAATTGTACAGGCAAGATCATCAATAACTTTTTTGATAAGATGCAGGAATGTTGGAATCACCCCAAACTTTATCAAGAACTCTATGAAGAATATCTTGAATGTTTTTAATAAGGATATCTTACCAAGGATTCAAAAAACAATAGAAAAATTTACTCAAGATTTACACAATAAAATGTTAAGGTTAGCGATAAAAGAAAAACATGATATGTTAAAACATTTTCAAAAAGAGAGGGAAAGAATTTTAAAAAAATTGGATATATATATTTCACTGGAGGAAATGGTTGAATTTTTATACTTTGAGGAACATTTAGCGGTTTTACAAAAGAAAAAGGTGAATATTACACATAAAAATAAATTTGAAAAATTAAAAAAATTACAAGAGAAGGAATTAGATATAAAATTAAATGAAAAGTGGTTTAGAAACAAGACTAACACTGACATACCTAAGGACATTCAATGGATACTTTCACTTGGACAAAAACACGCTTTACCTAGTAAAAAGTATGAAATTCCTATTTTAAAAGTCATATCAGAGGGAGAGGAGAGAGTGCAGACTTTAAATAATAAAGAAGAACAAGAGGTTGCAAGAAATAGATAAACT
>OY776276.1:40320508-40325508 GCA_963675445.1 Linnaemya vulpina
TATATACATATATATATATATATATATATATATATATATAAATATATACATACATATATATATATATATATATATATATAAATATATACATATTTATATATATATATATATATATATATATATATATGCATATATATATATATATATATATATATATATATATATATATTTATATATTGTAACGATACGATTCCGCTGGGTGCTGGGTTAGAGCTCAGCGGCGTCCAGCGTTGTTGAGTATATAAAAATATAACAACACAACGATTGTAGTTAACAGAAATATTTATTCTAACTACATTATCCTCAACAGAAAATGTGAAACAGTTCTTGGGCGGAAGAGGATTTAACTCGCGAGTGGATTAAAATTAGCTTGGAGACGATCCACTTGTTTATATACCAGCACGGAGACGCTTCTGTTAGGTATATAATTCGTGTGGACGCTCTCCGACTCTAATACGATTCGCACGAATGGAATGGAGTCGCTAGCTATGGTTGAGTAGCGAACAACGTTTCCAGTGAGGAGAAATGTTTCCGGTTAGGAAACGGTTCACCAGTAACCCACTCCTAGGCTCAACAAACGAAGGCTTAGGCAAATAACACAATGACCAATATCCTAACCAGTACGGAGACGCTCCTATTAGGTTAATCCAATTGGCTGGTTATTACCTTACCACAACGCGACCGAACCGACTTAAATAGAGTCACTATTTTTGGGTGAGTAATGAACAACGTTTCTAGTAAGGAGACGCTCCGGTTAAGAAACGGTTCATCAATAACCCACTCTTAGGCTCAACAGAAAGGATAAATGTTAATAAATCTACTTAACGGAACACAAGAAACGACTTACCTCTGAAATGGCTTCCCAAGAACTGATCCCGATTTCATTCTGTTGTGCCTTTTATACTCGTGACACAACAAAATGTTCCCTAACTGTCGTTTTATAATTTTACATAGCATTATATACGAGCTAACATTTCATTGGCCAATACTTGCTTATTATGATAAATTCTTTACGCAGCAGAATGTTCTTCAATTGCGTCGCAACTCACATTCATTACTGCTTTGATAAACAACTTAATTATGATCATAAATTCCTTTGCTACGCAGTAGAATGTTTTCTTATGAATCTACCAGCAATAAAACTTGTTATTCTACTCTATCACTATGCTACTGTATCGTTTCATACATTTGTATGTACGTACGTATGTACACACACTCAACGCAGACATTCATTGCTGTGGTTGCTTTGTTCATGAGTACAGTCAGAACGTGTGCATATGTCTATAGACACATGAATGATTATGAGTATACAGAACCAGGCGACAGAAAAAAACAATGTTGGTTTTTTTTCCTTAGCTCACTTGTGTGCCCGTTATACACATTGTGTGAAGGTATGTATGCCTGTACCTGCGCAAATAATTTAAATCAGCAACAACGATATGCCGATGGTTGATGGTATGTTGATTTTGTTTTATGACCGATGAACAGCACAAATCAGTCATGCGCACAATGGGACGTAGACTAATTTGGTTGTGTGGTCAATGTTATAATAATATGTACAGTATATTTAATTCATAAATAGACTAATTATTTCAATATATACTATACTTATTTCAATATATACTATACTTATACTATTTGGTAACTTAAAACTATCGTGTTGTCTACTATGTCTTCACGACGTGATCAAAAACGAGCCATGCGACTTTTAGCCGTCACATGGCCTTCCTCTTCTCCGGTTTGCGGTCGCCAGCATCGGCGTCGCAAATTATAGTGATACTGTTGTTTCTTGGAGGCCTTGCTCAGATTCGAACGGACTAGGGTGAAGATCTCCTGTAGCTCTTTAGCGCGTTCAGTTGGTGTTACTGCACGTGCTCCCGTTCCGACCGTCACCTGATCATAGACAGTGCCGGGTAGTCTGGGCTCTCGTCCCTGTGTCAGGTAGGCCGGCGAGTACCCTGTTGAATCCGATACTGCGGTGTTTATTGCCAACATAATCTTTGGGAGAAACTCATCCCAGCGGTTGTGGTTCGATCCGGAGAATTGGGCTATCATCTGTTTGATGGTACGGTTGGCACGCTCTGTCGGATTTTCCTGCGGTGTGTATGGAGCGGTGAATTGTTGTTTCACCCCGAGATCACCCAAATATTTTCGTAGCACTGCTGATGAAAACTGGCTGCCATTGTCGGTGAGGAATAACTTCGGAACCCCATAACGGGCCAGGATGCGTTCTCTGAATGCCTTCTTTACCACCTCACTAGTGGTTTTTCTGGCTGGGATCAGCTCACACCGTTTGGAGAAATTATCGAAGAATACTAACAGCACAGTGTTCCCACGCCGGGTTCGAGGTAATGGCCCCACATAGTCAGCACACACGGTGGCCCACGGCTCGTCTGGTACTCTAGTTAGCATCTGACCTGCTGGTTGTTGTTGAGCGACTTTATTCCGCTGGCAAACCTCACAGCTACGCAAATAGCGGGTGATGTCTCTTACCATCTTTGGCCAATAGTATCTGCTGGTGATGCGGTGGATGGTTTTTCTGATGCCCAGATGGCCTCCAGCTGGTTGATCATGAGCCTCCACCATAACCTGGTGACGTAGGGGTGTTCCCAAACATAACTTCCACGGAGTGCTATCTTCGTTGGCAGTTTCCCGGGAGAAATGGCGGTAAAGTTGGCTGTTGATGATAGCATACTCAGGAAATTTTTCGTGGGCTTTTGCCACATCTTCCTGTAAACCATGCAGCCATGCACATTTGTTTGCTGGTGTTGTTACCTGAGCTAACTTGGCCGCTTCCACTGGTTGTCGTGACAAAGCGTCAGCCACTACGTTGTGTTTGCCTTTTCTATAGGTGACTGTGAAATTGTACTGCTGTAACTCTAAGGCCCATCGTGCCAGCCTACCAGTAGGGTTGTCTATCCCATTAAGCCACTTCAGAGACAAATGATCGGTAATCACCTCGAATACATACCCCTCTAAGTATGGTCGCATTTTACGGATTCCCCAAAGGATAGCCAGGCACTCCTTTTTGGTGGTCGAGTAGTTTTTCTCTGCCTTATTGAGATGGCGGCTGGCATACGCGATGACGTGCTCTTCACCTTCGATTTGTTGCGTCAGGACTGCCCCCAAACCGCAGTCGCTGGCATCTGTTTACAGTGTGAACAGTTGGGTGAAATCCGGGCAAGCTAGGACCGGTGCCTCGGTGAGTTTGGCCTTAAGCACCTCAAACGCCCGCTGTTGTTCGCTGCCCCATTTCCAATGGCGTCCCTTCTTTAACAGTGTGGTGAGTGGTTGTGACAGAGTGGCGAATTCAGGCACGAAACGGCGATACCACGACGTTACACCCAGGAAACGCCGCACTTCTCGAACGTCCACTGGAGGCTTCATCTCGGTAATCGCTGCTACTTTCTCTGGGTCGGTCTTAATACCTTCTCTGGTGACGATATGGCCTAAGTATTTGGTTTCGGCGGCGAAGAATTCACACTTGTCGGGGTTGATGCGTAGGTTGGCCGCACGTAGCCTTCTAAAAACTTCCTTCAAGTTTTTCAGGTGTTCTTCTACGGTGGTACCAATGACAATGATGTCGTCTAAATATGCAAACGCATACGGTTCTAGCGCCGGTCCAATGACTTTATCTAAGGCCCGTTGAAAAGTTGCGGGTGCAGAGTGTAACCCGAAGGGCATAACCCGCCATTGGTAGAGGCCCCTACCGGCCACGGCGAATGCTGTATACTGCTTGCTATCTTCGTGCATAGGTATCTGCCAATAACCGTCTTTCAGGTCCAGGCTGCTCATGTATCTAGCATTCCGCAATCTGTCCAGGATGGTGTCAATTCTGGGTAATGGATACGCATCTGGTATGGATCTAGCATTCAACTGCCGGAAATCCATGCATGTGCGCCATGTTCCGTTCTTTTTCTTGACCAGCGTAATTGGGAAGCTGTATGGACTGTGGGATGGTTCAATGCAACCTTGCTGGATAAGCTTGTTGACTTCTTGGTCGATGATTGCCTGCATGGCAGGGTTGCGGGGTGCATACCTGATCTTTATCGGTTGGTCGTCCCTGATTGTTATCTTATGACTGGCTACATTCGCCAGTCCCTTGATAAGTTGAAACTTTGACAGTTCGTCATTCAAAAAGTGGGTGATGCGGTCATCCAGGTTGTTTAAACGTACATTCGTACCGGGGGTTGCAGCGGTGGATGGTTTTGAATCATCGCTTACCTGCGCACACTGATCTCGGGCATCTGCAGTCAGGGCTTGTGTACTGCGGCTATGGACGGTCAGACCTGCACAGCTTATACATGTGTCGAATGCGCGAAGAAAATCGAGACCCAGTATGATGTCTTCGGTGGCCTTTTCCATTACTAGGAATTCAACGTTAGCCGTCGTTTTACCTAACGTTACCTTGGTCATCAGCGCCCTACGGATGGCAGCCTTGGAGCCATCTGCTAGAATCACGTCTACGTCTGCATTGGTGTGGACGGGCCGTCGAATAAGCTGTCGCACCAGATATGGCTGAATGAAACTGCGGGTGGCCCCAGTATCTACGGTGGCTTTGGCTAACTTCTGCTCAATAAGGATGCTTGCTTTTATTTTGCTTTCTTCCCACTCCAGTCGCGTTTGGTTGTCTGGCACGGTTTCCATCACCCTTTTTTGACGCTTGCGACGGGCACGCTTCCGGTAGGTAGATTTTTCTACCATCAACCGGTGGTGCTCTCCTCTACCCGGATTCGCTGTGATAGGGATACCCTCGAGTTCGTCTGCAAGGTCAATTAGTTCATCTAGGGTAGTGAAATCGTGGCGGCGGATGTACCACTGGTAATCAGGCAGCGCGTTTCGGAAGATTCGTTCCAACTTCTGTTCCGGAGTGAGGTCTGCATGTTGCATCAGGCTCTGCAGTGCCAGGACGTAATCCTTGAAAGACTCCCGCGTGCGCTGGGTACGTTTTCTTATCTCGTCTTCTAGTTTTTCAAAGTACCTGGTAGGCAGGAAGAACT
>OY776276.1:40330508-40333008 GCA_963675445.1 Linnaemya vulpina
ACTACATTACGACTTAGCAAATAAATACTCAACACAAATTGCTGTAAAAGCACTCACTAAAAACTGCACTATTGATAAAGTAAAACTTATCATGGAAGCAGGACAATACAATAACATGAACGAAGCTATTAGCAAGTTTGTAAATAGTTGCACAGAAGCAACTGGACAACAAAACACTATACTGCATTACAGGAAAAGACAAAACAATAATTTTCGTAAAAATTATAAAAATTTTCGTGGAAGAAGTAACTACACACGAAGCTATAACAGTAATAGCAATAATTATAACAATAGATACAACAATAATAATTACAGGCAAAGACAAAATAACAACAATACAAACAGAAATTACGTTAGAGCAACGGAATCGAATGAAAATAATTCGGAAAAGATAACTATGTTGCCGACGCTCTATCAAGAATTACCATAACAGAACTTACAGACATGAACAATGAAATATCTTCAATATTAAGGGTCACGACTAGATCGATGACACATAATAAAGAAAAATGTAAAACATCAAATCAGCATAAAATTATTAAAAATGATGAAAATGATAATAAGCCCAGTATATATGTACCTTTACACAACACTGACGTCAGAAAATATTATAAACTAAAGATTTCCCCCGGAAAATGTTACATTAAACGAGGAAAATCTGTAGTAACATATATACAAATAAATGATTTGTTTACTAACGAGAACTTTGATCTAGAACAATTTTTCTCTAGGCTCGAATATGTAGCCGGTAAACACAATATATGTAAAATACAAGTGGCACCTAACGAGAAAATTTTCGAATTTATCTCTATTAATGAATTTAAAAATATGGGCAATAATATATTGAATAAAATTAAAGTAGCGCTACTAAATAAGGTGACCAGAATTGATAATAAGAATGCCAAGACAATTCTTGAAATTTTGCTGATATACCATAATGATCCAGTAGAAGGTGGACATTGCGGAATATTTACAACACTAGAAAAAATACGAATATATTATTATTGGAAAAATATGTCAAAAGACATAACAAAATACGTTAAATCATGTCATAAATGCCAATTATCTAAGGCAACTAAGCATACAAAACGCCCAATGACTATTACAGAAATACCTAACAAATCTTTCGACACGGTGTATGTAGACACAATAGGACCATTTCCAAAATCAATGATTTGCGACTTAACTAAATACTTAGTAACAATACCAATACAAGACAAAAGCGTTAAAACAATTGCAAAAGTAATATTTAAATATTTCATACTAACCTATGGTCCAATGAAGACGTTCATTTCGGTCATGGGAACCGAATATAAAAATTCTATACTAACGGAAATTTGTAAATTAATGAATATTGAAAAACTAACTCAACAGCTTACCATCATCAAACATTCGGTACAATAGAAAGAAGTCTCAGAACCTTCAATGAATATGTAAGATCATATATTTCTGTAGACAAATCCGATTGGGACGAATGGTTAACGTATTTTACGTATTGTTTTAATACAACACCATCAACAACACATAATTATTGTCCATACGAATTAGTCTTTTCAAAAATTCCAAATAATGTTCAACAATTCTCCGAAGTAGATAGAATTTCTCCATTATATAATATAGATGACTATGCAAGAGAAGCAAAGTTTAGGTTAGAAGTAGCATATAAAAGGGCTCAACAACTACTAGATAAGAATAAAATTAAGCAGAAACTAAGTTATGATAAGGATATCGTAGATTACAAATTAAATATAGGAGATTTAGTTTTAATTAGAAACGAAATAGGACATAAACTAGATACACAATATAAAGGACCATATAAAATTAAGAAAATAGATTTAAGAAATAATGTAACTATAGTTGATAAGAAAACAAACAAAGAACAAATAGTTCATAAAATAGACTTAAGTTATATCATAACTAAAATAAAATAATAAAAATATATTTAAAATTATTTGTAAAAGAATGTCCATAAAACGTTCCGTTATATGAACATTCTTGGGAAAAATGGAGGTGTAGCATGAATGCACTCTTTGCAAGGCATGACTATAAATTAATAAAAGAATCTCAAGTGTCACATCAGGTAAAACTCATATGGACAACAGACATCACTTGACACCTCGTGCCGCTGCACTTGGAATGTGTGTTTGCTGTATTCATTATTTGTTTGAGTCTTGGTCACTGCCACTGTACTAAATATTTGCATGCCTAATGCTCGCCTCATATTTCGTCTGTGGGAAACAAATTTATTTTGTTTTCCCGCTAAACTAATTTTAAGTAATTATAAAAAACTAAGTGTAAGCAATATTTAAATTATGTATATAGTTAAGTGGGTTAATCTTTCTTCTCAAAGCTGAAATAAAAGGAGAAGATTTTCCCAAATAGCATTAAGAATTAAAATAGACACTGAAGCGACAATATGGTTGCTCCATAAGTTAATTCTAATAAAAATACTAAAAGGCGGATGCGACAAATAAAAAAGTCGCTCGCCAATAAAAACTAA
>OY776276.1:40350508-40353008 GCA_963675445.1 Linnaemya vulpina
AAGTGTTGACCATACAGGTACTTATGGTAATGTTTAATGCATTCCAATACCGCCAGAAGCTCACGTCGTGTCACACAGTAGTTCCTCTCAGGTTTTGAGAGTACACGGCTATAGTACCCTATGACCTTCTCAGTGCCATTTACTACTTGGGATAACACACCCCCTATGCCATAGCCGCTCGCATCAGTATCCAGCACAAATTTTTCTCCAGCTATGGGATACGCTAGCACTGGTGACGTACATAATAAATCTTTGAGTTTCTGGAAGGATTTTTCCTGTGGCTCGCCCCAATGGTATGGTCTTGACTTCTTTGTCAGCTCATGCAAGCTTGCAGCTACACTGGCAAAATTCGGCATAAAACGTCTGTAGTATGTGCAAAGGCCCAAAAAGCTGCGCAATTCATGAAGATTTTTAGGTTGATGCCAGTCCCTTACTGCTTTTATTTTATCTTCATCTGTTGAGATTCCGTCTGCTGTAACACGATGCCCCAAATACTTTACTTCTTTCTGGAACAATGCACATTTCTTCAAGCTGAGTTTCAATCCAGCTGATGATATCCGTTGAAGAACTTCTGCCATGTTTTTGAGGTGTTCACCAAAAGATTTCCCCATCACGATTATGTCATCGAGATATACCAAGCATGTCTTCCAGTGAAGTCCTATCAGTACCTTCTCCATTAGGCGTTCAAATGTGGCCGGAGCATTGCAGAGACCAAATGGCATGACTTTGAACTGCCATAATCCGTTGCCGACACTGAAGGCAGTTTTCTCCTTGTCTTTCTCTGCGATCTCCACTTGCCAATATCCGCTTCGCAAGTCCAGCGTAGAGAACCATTTGGTACCAGCTAGCGTGTCCAAAGTGTCATCGATCCTGGGGAGCGGATAACTGTCCTTCTTGGTTATGTCATTGAGCTTCCTGTAGTCTACGCAGAATCTAGTACTGCCATCTTTCTTTTTAACTAAGACTACAGGCGAACTCCAAGGACTAGAAGATGGCTCAATTACGCCATCACGCTCCATTTCACTTACAAGCTCTTTTACTTTATCTCGCTTTGCTGGGGGTACGCTTCTGGGTGGCTGTTTAATCGGCCTAGCCTCGCCTGCAGTTCTACCCTGGCTTTGGCTTCCCATGACGAAGATACTGGCATGCCTTTTTAATAACTGTTTGGCTTTATTTTTATCTGTCGCTGGTAGACCTGCTACCCATTTCTCTACGTATTCCTCAAATTGTTCGCGTTCTTTTGCGGACAAATTAGTAGGCTCTATCTTCTTCTCGCAGTTTATTATTGCCTCTGCTGGAGTACACTGGCCAACATCGGAATTTTCTTTCATGACTTTTCCATGGTCTGACAAGTTAAGCACTCTTATAGGGACTATTCCTCCTTTACTAGTTTTCACTAGAGCTTTCGCTGTTATAAGCTCTCTCTTTAGATCTGCCGGTTCTACAACCCACAACCGATTGTCCTCACAATCTCCTTTCATCCGTACCCATATGACTGTTTCAGACTGCGGCGGTAACGTCTGACTCTCAATAGCAAATACTCTTGTTACTTGCAGTTTGTTGTCATATCCAACATCAAGAGGTATTTCCACATTACGCCAAATCATCAGCTGTTGTCCCATATGTAGATTAATGCCATGATTAATCATAAAATCGGCTCCAATAATAACCTCATCGACAATATCGGCAACAATAAACACGTCTCACGTTAATGTTGGCTATAGTCACCTTCACTTCAATCTTACCATAGACAGTGGCAGGCTCTCCAGTAGCTGTACGTAGCCGTATATTGCTTAACCGCTCGCATTTCCCCTTTACTATATCGAGCCTTATTATTGACTGCGATGCCCCTGTGTCTATGGTAAGTACGTGCTTTTCCCCGTTGATGTGTCCGGACGCAGTGAGGTTGCTATTTTTCTGCTGCATCACTGATATGGAGATTGTGGGGCCTTCGTTTGTGAGAGCTTTCTCTTGCCCCTTAGTGCTACCTCGTTTTAGTTTAACGGGGACTCTCGTGATGTTGTTTGGTTCACCCGTTTGCTGTTTCTTGGTGGCGAAACAGAGCAACCTCTCTTCCTTTGTGCTTTGCAGCTGCGCTGGAAATGACCGATCTTTCCGCAGTTAAAGCATTTAGGCTTTTCTTTGATAGCCTTCTCTGCCAGCAGTTTTCGCATTGCCTCCTTAACGCTAGCCACTAGGTTGTTATCCTCCTCAGACAAAACCTCCACATTCCGCACATTACATATCTGTGGCTTGAAAACCATCCTTGCAGTCTCTTGAGCCAGCGCAAATGAAACAGTTTCAGCGAAAGCGGATTTCTGCGTAGCGCACACTGCCAGTTTAACATCAGAGTCCCGAATGCCGTTGACGAAAGCCTCAGTTTTAAAATGGTCCAGGAACGGGTGACTCTCGCCTGGATATGTGAGTTGCATTAAACGCTCGATTTCCATTGCGAAATCTTGTAGAGATTCGTTAGGCTTCTGAACTCTACATCGCAATT
>OY776276.1:40358008-40360508 GCA_963675445.1 Linnaemya vulpina
TGCAGCTAGACCAGAGAACATACAAGAAGCATATGAACTAGCATTAGAATTGGAGAATGAAAATAAAGCAAACAACAGTTCAATATTGCATGTTAGGACGTATCAACCACGGTATCAACGCCAAAATCACTGAACGCAACACATACATGCGACAAAATAACAACCCCAATCACAACAGATCATACAATACTAATAATAGAAACAATAATAACAACAACTCCAATAGAAACAATATAGCTAACAGTTCAAGAAACAACAACAATACGAGTAACAATTTTAGTAGAAGATTTAACAATAATAACATTAATAACAATAACAACAACAGAAATGACAACAGAAGAAATCAAAACTATACAAATAGAAACAACAGATACATACACACGATACAAAATGCGGGAAACGGGATAGGCCAGGGATACATGGTTATCCCGGAGGGCAAAAATTGAAGATTAATAAAGTATCCAACAACAATTCCAACTATAACAATGTCACAAAAATTTAACTTTTCTTATTGATACTGGCGCCGACATATCACTTTGTCGAATGCGTGATGAGTTCATAGGTGAACAAGTTAGACCAGAAGAAAAGTGCAAACTAACAGGTATCACAACAGAAGAAATAGAATCAATAGGAACAATTGAACTTAAGTTAACAGCATCGGATAAAAAATGCGAACATCCATTTCAATTAGTAGAACAAAATTTTCCAATAGAAACAGATGGTATTTAGGAAGAGATTTCTTAAAAAAATATTTATGCAAGATAGATTATGAAACATTCACAATTTCCTTATTTGTAAACAATAGCACCATTATAATTCCAATGCAAACAAAGTCAATTCACACATTAAAAATAACAATATCGCCAAGAACTGAAGTCATTCAACCCATTAAATTAAACTTAACAGAAGATTCCGTCATATATAATAGTGAAATACAAGAAGGAATATTTTTAAGCAATTCAATAGCACCAAAGAACGGCATGAAACACATAAAAATATTAAACACAACGAACGACACAATAACTTTAGAAAATTTCAAAATACAAACTGACCCACTTGCAAACTATGACATATTAAATTACAATTGCAAAAATTTTCAACATAACAGTGAACGATTCAAAAAAATAGTCAATGAACTGCAATTACAAAATAATGACAACAATGCAAAAACAGAATTAATAAATATATTTAAAAAATATCAAACCGTTTTCCACTTAGAAGAAAAAAATTAACCGTAAACAATTTCTACAACCAAAAAATCACTACCTTAGACAATAACCCAGTTTATATAAAAAATTACAGACTACCACATTCACATACAGACATAATAAATGAACAAGTAAAAGAAATGCTTTTTGCTGACATAATAGAACCATCAGTTAGCCCATATAATGCACCACTCCTTTTAGTACCTAAAAAGAATGTAGAAGACAAAAAGAAATGGAGACTAGTAGTAGATTTTAGAAAACTCAATGACAAGATAGTAAATGACAAATTTCCTTTAACCAGATTGGAAGATATCTTGGACAAATTAGGTAGAGCAAAATGGTTTTCTACACTTGATATGACTAGCTCATTTCATCAAATTAATTTAGACAAAAATTCCAGACCTTTAACAGCTTTTTCTACACAACAAGGCCACTATCAATTTAAAAGATTACCATTTGGACTAAAAATATTTTATTTTTTTTTAATTTTTTTTTATTTTACTATCTTTGGTACAATTATAAAATATTAAAAATTTTTTTTTCTAGGTTTACATAGTTTGAGAATTTACTTAAAAAGTATTGCAACAAATATAAACTTAATTTATTGAATAAAAATATCTTAAGATTAGTATTTACATTGATACAGTGTCAGGAAAAAAGATAGGAAAAACCTGGTGAAAAATGACTAAAAATATCTTCAAACAGCTTTCAAAGAATGTTGACAATAGCACTTTCAGGATTAGAATCTGAAGCATTTCTTTATGTAGACGATATTATCATATACGGATGTAGTTTGAACCACCACAATAGAAACCTAATAAAAGTATTAGACAGATTACAACAATACAATTTGAAATTAAATCCAAAAAAATGTTAATTTTTAAGACCAGAAGTCACTTATCTTGGACATCTTATAACTAAAGACGGAGTAAAAACAGACCCATCAAAATAAGACGTAATTAATAATTATCCCACACCAAAGAATGCAGATGAACGATAGACGATTCATACCAAATTTTGCAGACACAGATAAAGACTTAAACCAACTATTAAAGAAAAACACAAAATTCAAATGGACAGACAATTGCCAAAAAGCTTTTGATGACCTAAAAGGAAAACTTATAAGTCCCCCAGTATTGCAATACCCTGATTTTGAAAAAACCTTTATATTAACAACAGATGCTTCAAACTATGCACTAGGAGCAGTATTATCACAAGGCGAAATAGGTAAAGACCGGCCAATTTCATATGCAAGTAAAGCATTGCAGAAACATGACATGAACAAACCAGTA
>OY776276.1:40368008-40375508 GCA_963675445.1 Linnaemya vulpina
CAAGTATACTCCTATTGTTTTGTTTGGTAGAATTGTATCTCAAATATATTGCAGCACCATACGCCTTTTCGGGGGCATCGGTAAAAACATGAAGTTGAGTTTTGCTAGGTAGAGCTCCTTTATAGATATGTCTATGCGCTGTCAAGTTCACTTAGGTTGCTTCGAAAGGTTCGAGAGCGTGAGTCAAATTCTGAATTAATAGCCTCGTCCCAGGCAAGGTTCAAGGTCCATAATTCCTGGATAAACATTTTGGCTCTGGCAACTACTGGCGACAGGATACCTAGTGGATCAGAGATACACGCCAAATCTGACGTGGCTGTTCTTTTAGTCACGGTTTTAATGGTTTGAACCTTGATTTTAAGTAGGTCATCTTTAGGTACCCATACCAATCCTAGTGTTTTCGTGTAATCAGTTTCGTCTGAGAAGTGAAGACTGACTTCTTGGTCATAACTGGGAATTTTGCGGAGCAGCTGGGTATGATTAGCGCACCATTTTCGTAAATGGAACCCTTATATATATATATATATATATATATATATATATATATAATATGATGTCTGTATTTATATATATATATATATATATATATATATATATATATATACACATATATATGTTTAATATGATATATATATATGATATATATTTAATATGATATATATATATATATATATATATATATATTTAATATGATATATATATATATATATATATATATATATATATGATGTAGGCATATATATATATATATATATATATATATATATGATGTAGGCATATATATATATATATATATATATATATATATATGATGTCGGTTGTGAATACGAACCGCGGCAGCCGAAATCGCAATAGAACCGTAAATAGATCACTGTGGTGATGGTCCAGTGTGCAGAATATCCTTTAAGGATTTTCCTGAAGACGTTTTTGCTGGCGCATCGAAGACTACTCTGAGTTTAATTGGACTACTTATGTCCCATTACTTCTTCTATATTGATTTTCGACATGTGCATCATTGCTTCGTAGTCTTTCATAAATAGCTCATATTGTTCCTTAAATGAAGCGTCCTTTGATAATCGACGTTCGAGCGCGAGGAACCGGTTGAATGCAATACTGTGTGAGAACCCTCATAACGATGTTTCAGCACAAAATAGCAGTCGTGCTATGAATCGACCTTCATTGTCACGTGTAGTATGCTGATTGAAATGCGCTTCGCACTGTGCATCATTGGGTGATAGATTTTGTTCTCTTCCTTCAACCTCCTCGAGTTTCCAAAATCGCTTAATAGCTGTGTTCATTTTATCTTCTTAAGTTAAGACTCTGCAGATTGCTGATGAAATCTGTTCACCGAAGTTGTATTTTGTAGCAGTGGAAGGTCCTTGCCTAATTTGATTTGTCCGATCGCGAGTAGTTGATGATAGTATTCCGCCCCTAATAAAATATCGATTTTTTTCTGGACGGTTGAAGGTTGGGTCCGCTAATGCGGGCTGAGGGGAAATAATTTGCGGCAATTCTCTTGGTGTGCTGACTAGAGATGTCGCGTGTTGTGTCGAAGACTTATTCGTGGTAACTGCTTCATTGGTTGACTTTGTTTCCCCTTTTTATTTGTTACGATTCCTGGATCTTGAATTCTTTTGCGGGGCTTGTTCCAAGTGTACCAGGGTGTTGTGCAAGAGAAAATGTCTTCTCTTTGTGTCCTATTGCCTCCAGAGTGTGGACGTAGTTCTCCAGAAAGGTAAGAAATTGGCTGACTGGTTGCATTTCCTTTGGGTTGCTGATCGATTGCTCATATTGAGTGTCTTCGGTTTTGTCCAAATTTTTTATCAGAAGGTTTAGTAGGAGTGGATCCCATGTCGAGATTTCGAGCCCCATATTAGAAAGAGCTGCCAGACATTCTCTCGTTGTATCGTGCAATCGCTTAACGGCCATTAATGTTGATGCACCGGATGGTTGGTCTATCAGTCTCTGAACCGCTGTTGCCACTATTAGTCCTGTAACTGTCAAGCGGCTTTGTAGTTGTCCGCAGTAACAGCGAGATAATTAATAAGCTTCGTTGCTTCACTAGTAACGTTGGTCTTTATATAATACATTTTGTGAGCGTCTGACATCTGTTGCTCATGAACAGTTTCCCTAAATAAGTCAGAAAACGATGTCCATTTCATATAATCACCTTAAAATTAGGGATAGTGATTGTGGGTAATGGTAGGATAGATGGCCTAGCCATAGCCTCTTTGGATGAGTTGTTGTTAGCCGTGGTAAGCTGGATGATTGCCAACTGAGCGGCTTGTTCGAGGTGGATGTATCTGCTTATGTCATAACCAGCGAGTTCTGGATAGGGATATTTATCCAACACTTCATCGTTAAGTAGTTCTAGCTGCTGCCATAGTTTGGTGATGGTGTCCTTTTTAACATCGTAATAAGGTCCATCCTGACCCGGCTGCAACTGAAGGCCGTCTTTCCTAGGGAGCGGCTGATCAGAGCTATATATTTGGATGCCATTGACTGGATTTGATTATAGCGGTCTGCAGTGAAGTATTCATCTTCCAGGTTAATATCATGTAGAGTCCGTAATGTGGTATCTGCATCTTCGAATTCCGTCCAAGCTGTAGTCAGACAATCGTTCTTTGTAGTACGCTGGGTTTTTGCGGCTAGCTGAGTCCTCGGTAAAGTTGCGGATGATGGTGGCGATACGCTCGCCGGTCTCCTTCAGTTGGTGAAGAAGCTGCTCTGCACATCCCATATTGATTTGTTGATGACTTTTGGGAGATTATTTGCGAGTCGTAGTGGGCTGCTTGTGCGCCTGTAGTTTGTGGTTGATCGCTGGTGTATTGGTTTTGAGTTGTTCACTTGAAGGACACGGGTTTAGGAAAACCTAGAGTCCTGTCACGGTCGCCAAAATATTAAGCGTAGGCTCGTTTGCCTCGTTCAACTTTATATGAATGGGATAACTTGGTGGTTCACCAAATTCTTAAGAGATTTTAGGGGTTTATTATCCTAGTAGTTCACAAGGTAATTCAGTGTACAACTCAGTTGTTCAAGTGATACACAAGAACAATTTAAAAGAATTCGAAAAAATTTCAATAAGACGATGTTGGCTTGATGATTGACAATAGTTCAATCACAAATTTTATTGAAAGCTTATTGTATTTAAAGAAGAAATTAAAAATACAAATAATGAAAGAATACAAAATTTACAAATGCAAAATAAAAAAGAAGTAAACAATTGGTTTCATAATTAATAAACAAATTGCAACGCAATTAATAATATTTCAAATTTTTAAAACATAAAATGATACGAAGAATTTTAGACCGGAAATCATTCACGCTTTTGCTGCACTAATTATTTTCTCACCGTTAGCAGAAAACAGATATTGGATTTCATAACCGTCTGGCTGGTGAATTAAATAAGCAAATTATTTTCCACTGACAGTCAAGGCCAAACAGATATTTACCCCTACCATGAATAATTTTTCCCCCGAAATTTTTCCCTTTTCCCTAAATTTGCAATCTTGTAGACGTTCCCAGTGAAAGATTTCACGCTAACAATAAATTCTCCTTATCGTGAATGATTTCTTTCCCGCGAGTTTTTTCACCTTTCCCTTTAATTCATTCGCTTTGTTTTTGGTGGGGAACAGAACAAAAAATGTAAGTAGCTTTTATCACAAATCAAAGTTTTATTATATTTTATTATTATAAATTACAAATTTTATTTTAAGGGCAAGATCTGTTAATAAGACACAAATAGATATAATGCTCAACAAAATGCAAAGCAACAGAGCGATTGCCTGCCGCTTTGTGAAGCTTTCGAAAGATGTTGTTGTAGAATTTTGGAAATGCCTAACAAAAAACCCAAATAGTGCTGGCCCTCCCATCAAAAACGTTACTGAATGGAAAAAGGTAGTATATTTCTTTGTATATCAGTTGAATACTTTTTACGTTTGTTTTTATGTATTGCATTTTAGGTGTGGATATGTTCGCTCAAAAGCTGCAGCGAACTTAAAAAATATAAAAGGGACAGGAGGTGGCCCAAATCAAACGAAGTGCCTTTCAGCAAATGAAGAATTCATATATGAGCTGGTAGGGATGAAGGAGTCCGTAGAGGGTGTGGGAACTCCTTAATTTTTGGTTTGCCACGGTGTTCTCACTCTAGTGAAAATCAGAGTGATCCACAGAAAAAAGATGTTCATGATGAAATTATAGTGAGTGGTAACCAAAGCGTCTTCCCGGAACAGATGACACTACCTAGACAAAACTTAACGACAATAGAAAATTCTTCAGAAAAAACACCACGTTTCCTTAAACGCAAAAGGGCTGAGCAACATGAAGATTTAAGTACTGCAGATCTGATTGCCAAAGAGGTGAAAACGAGAGAACATGTACACGAAAATTGCGGAAATAGCTGCTTCCACTCAAACACACAACAAAGAAATGGAGACAATCATGCGAAGGGTGTACCGTTCTTTAGAAAAGAATAACGATTTAAAATCCAAGGAATTGAAAATGTTAAAGCGACATCATAAAGTTTTCGAAGAGTTGCGCCTGAAAGAAGTAGAAAACAAGATGAAAAGAACAAACAGCTATTAGAAATTGAGGAAATTAAACTTCAAATCTTAAATGAAAGCGCTCGCAAGTAAATAGTTTGCTGGTATTAAACCGAATATTAGTTTTTAGATGAATACAAAGTACCTACATATGAAATATATAAGAATGAACTAATTTGTGATATTTGTCATATATAGCTTTAAGATATTTTTGTTTAAACAATTTGGATTTCTTTATTACTTTTATTTATGTTTTTTCTATGAGTTGTTTTTTTTTTAATTATAAATAAATATTTTTGTCAAACAAAATTGAATTTTATTAAAACGTTATGTTAGGTTTCTTAATCATATAAAAACAATTTTCACATTATTGAATTTGCTATTATATCGCGAATACGATTAGCAGCAGCAAGAAACCTATTGCGTTCAACTGTATTTTCGCTTTCTAGATGGGGGCGATTAATTTGCTCCATATCAGCTGTTTCATTGCTGTGTTCACACTTATATGCTATGCAGACGTTGTGCAATGCCAGACAGACATTAATAATTTTAAAAGCTTTTTTTGGCTCATGGTGGAGTTTCCTGGTCCCTAGCAAGCACCTCCATCTACCTTTTAGAACTCCATTAGTACATTCTATTATATTCCTGCACCTCAAATGAACGTCATTGAATTTTTGTTCATTCGAGCCAGATATTGGAGTTGTATATGGTGTTAACATCCAAGGTTCTAAAGAGTATCCACATCACCTATAAAAATTTGTTAGAACATAAGTATTAACACATATATTAGGTGTGTTCGTTTACCCCAAAATTTGCACAAATTTGTAATGGATTTTACTGAAATGCGTTCGTTTACACATAAATTTGCAAAAGAGAGCACGAGTTGAGGGAGTAAAGTGACAGTTGTTTGACTGAGAAACTGCAAATTTTCACTGGACAAATATTTGCCAGTAAAATCCAGTAGAAAAGAAAAACATATGATTCAATAAAGTAAACAAGCAAAAGTAAGCAAACAAAGAGCATAAAATTGTTAATAAAAATATTTAACAGAAGAAAAGCTGAATTAAAAGTGCAGAAAAAAACGAAAATAATTATTTTCAACGTGAAACAAATTAAATAAGTGTGTAATAATCATTATTAAAAATGAACTCAGTTGCAGTTGCTTTCTTTCATTTATTTACATTAATGTGTTAGAGATGTAAAGGTAATATATATATATATATATATATATATATATATATTTATATATATATATATATATATATATATATATATTTATATATATATATATATATATATATATATATTTATATATATTTATATATATATATATATATTTATATATATATATATATATATATATATATATATTTATATATATTTATATATATATATATATATATATATATATATATATATGAATACTTCTTATGGTATATTATTCAGAGTACCGAATATCAAACATTAGACATTGGTGTATTGTCGTATGTTATTTAACCAGAAGGAAAATTATAAATTATGTACCAAAAAAAAAAACAAGTGTAAAAGCTTCCATAGAAATACTATTAATAAAATATTTTGCTACGAATTTGTAATTATTAAAATACATTATATCAAGTACCAAAAACATTATATACCGGGAAGTCAAAACAACACATATTTTACAACGCTAACATTTTTAGTGATCACCTGTCTTGATTAACCTCCAAGTTTTTGCAATTTTTCCATTCGTGTACTTTATTGTGCAAGGGACATCCTGGAGAGTAAAATTTTCAAATAACCCAGAATTTACTCAACTACTGGATTTTACTGGAAAAGTAAACAAACCCACCTATTATTTATACAATTTTTTTTCTCACCTAACAGCCATACTCGCAGTTCTCTTTGCAAATAGAGTCGTTCCATTACACTTCTGTAAGAACTGCTATTCCAAACAATGGGGTCGTGACAGGCTCCAGGATGTGTGGCATCAACATACCGTATGCTCATTTTACTATCATATATCTTTAAAGAAATTATATTCATAACTAACAATTAATGTGTTCATTTACAAAAATATAACTTACGAGTGTAACATTTAAGCTGTGGTTCCCTTTCCTGTTGTAGTAAAGATAATTATTATCTTTTGGTGTTATAATATTGATGTGTGTCCCATCAATACATCCTACCACACCAGGTATCCCAAACTTCTGGTAAAATTCCTGGGCTGTAACTTTATTTTCCGCTTCAGATGGATAGGTTATCCACTGCCCACAAAGATTTTCCCCAAGAGCATCCAATACGCTTGACAGAATCTCGGAAAAAGTTGACCGTGACATTCCTATTTCATAATCTCTAGCTACACCCTTTTGGTAACCTCCTTCTGCAAAAAACCTTCAGCAGGCACTAAGTTTTAAAATTGTAGGAATTCCAAATAACTTCTTTGTGGAAGGCAAAGAATTATTCAGTTTGTCCAGAACATAAAACCGCAGGCTTGTTTAACGTGTAATGTTGGATAAATCTACAGAAGTACAGAAAATTTATTTAAAAAGGAATTTTTATTGAATTTGGCTACATACAATGTATCTGGTAACTACAGGGGATTAAATGCGTCCCGTAAACGTCGCCGAGCAATACGCTGTTGCTTGCTTTCCTCCTCTTGCAATAATAAAGCTGCTACAATTCCGAATATTTTATATTTTTAAAATTTCCTAGGATATTTACATATATTTTTACATACAAATTTGTTTGACTTTTTATGTTGTTTTCAGCTTCTCTTTTTACATTCACTGAGAATTGATTGTGAGAATAATTTTTCACAGGAGATTCACGATACCATTTTTCCCTTCGAGTGGAATAAAAATTTCACGTGAACAAAAATTCCACTTGCTATTCACGATAGCACGTGTAAATAAATATTTTGTTTTAATTTAGCTATGAATTATGCAAACGCGGTAATTCTTACGCCAAAATGTGGGAA